>JANJEY010000002.1:14269892-14286826 GCA_024703695.1 Erythroxylum cataractarum | reverse complement strand
GTGGTATTGTGGTGATCCTTAGTGCAGGTTGCTGTAGTTTGGTGGATATTCACTGTTAGAGCTGGTGAACTCTAACAAGAAGCAACGATATTCAATCTATGATAAGGAATTTTATGCATTGGTATGTTCTGTCTACAATTGACGTCATTATCTCTTGTACAAGGAGTTCATTCTATTCGGATCATGAATCTCTTAAACATTTGAAGTCCAAGAAGAACATGAAAAAAAGGCACACATTATGGAGTTAATTTTTGGAGCAATTTAACTTTGTTATTAAACATTAGGCTGGACATAATAAGAAGGCATTAAATGCTTTGAGTAGAAAGAATTATTTTCTTAACACTTTTGGTAGTTAAAGTTGTGGGGTTTGTAAAACTAAAAAGATAATATGTTTTACATCGAGATTTTAGAATAATTTATTCAAAAATTGCAGCTAGACAAAAAGACGACCACTTTCCTTTTGTGATCCATGATGACTACCTTTTTAGATGAAATCAATTGTGCCTATCCAATACTTCTATAAGGGTGTATGTAATTTGGAAATTGGTTAGAGGAGGAGCAACATGTCACTTTGAAAGAGACAAAACTCTTCTTTAAGGCTAGACGTATCTAACATCATACGATAATGTCGAATATTTCTATTAGCTAAAGGAAAGAAACAAAATTGTGGATTATATACACAGTTGCTCGTGCCTCGTGAATTATAGGAGGATATAAGTAAGGATTTTGTCTTGGGATTTCCTAAATCTACAAGAGATTATGATTTCATTTTTGTGGCGGTGAATAGGTTTTCAAAGGTTAGTCATTTTATTCCAAGTTCTGAGACTTATGATGTTGCTCATGTTGCTAAACTCTTCTTAAAAAAGGTTACATGTTTTCATTAATTACCTTTAACAGTCATTTCTAATCGCGACATGAAGCTTATCAGCTAGTTTTGGAGAATCCTGTTAGAGTATCCCATATTGACTAAACATGAAAATGTTAAAGGGTTTATAAGTGGTAAGAGTCAACTATCCAAATGATTAAAATGACTAGGTCTAATCATTTTGACAATGGTTAACCTAAGCTCAAATCTTATTAGTGGATTCTACACACTGCCCATATTAAAAATTCTAATATGGTATCAGAGCAAGTTTGGTCCAGATTATTAATTTCTCGATTGTTTATCTGGATGTCCAGTCCTAGCAACCCGACCCGATTACCACTGCGTTTATTTCAAGTGACAACTAGATGTCCAGTCCTAGTTGCTCTTGAGTTAGAGAGTTAGAGTATCTCATATTGACTAAACATGAAAATGTTAAAGGGTTTATAAGTAGTAAGGGCCAACTATCTAAATGACTAGTTCTAATATGGTTAAACCAAGCCCAATTCTTGTTAGTGGACTTTACACTCTATCCGTATTAAAAATTCTAATAAACCCTATAGAAAACATTAAACACTAAGCTTCAATTATTCAATTTCTTTTCATCACAAAATTGATTGACAAATTGAGGTGGTGAATAGAAGCTTTGGGGACATGTTAAGATGTTTGGTTGGAGACAATGTGAATAATTGGGACCTAATTCTTCTTATGATATAATTTCTATACAACAATTGAGAATAAGTCAACTGGGAAGAGTTCTTTTGAGATAGTTTCGGGAGTTTAACTAAGAAGCCTATTAATCTAGTTCCTTTACCACAAACAACATGAGTTAGTGTTAAAGTTGAAGGTTTTGCACAACACATGAGGGATATCTTTGATGAGGTACAAAAAAGATGACAACCAACAACTTGACTTACAAAGAACATGCTAATCAATATCGTCCCTTGGTGGAATTCAGTGAAAGGGATGTGGTGATAGTAAGAATTCGTATATAACATTTTTCCCAAAAAAAAAAAGAAAAGAAACTTCATTCACAAAATATTAGACCTTATAAGATCCTCAAGAAGGTAAGTGTTAATGTTTATGTTTTGAAATTATTGATTGATATGGAAACTAGTCCTATCTTTAATTTTTATCATGGATATGATGATACGTCATGTCCTATTATAGGTATGAGAAATCCAACGATTCCTCATCTTAAAGAGGAGATAGAGGATGTTCTTGATGAACAAGTTGTAGCCACAAGAACTGTTGGGTATTGCCTTTTTTTGTCAAGTGGAAAGGAAGATTAATTTCTCATAGCACGTGAATTTTAAAGCTGAATTTCTGAAGTTAAATTCAAACTTATATGAGCAGTATTTGTCATATTCTATGTTGATGATGACTTCAGACAAGTTGGGCATGATTGATGCAAAAATGTTTAGAGTTTATAATAAAATAAAAGAGGAGAAATTAGTCAACCACAGACATTAATTTGGTAGAACGAAGAATGAGAATTGAAGTGGCATCAAAGCAATAAAGGCTGAAAAATGGCTGAATATTACTTTATGCAAATTTTCCTTATTAGATAGGGAATAATAATAAGTTAGATATATCGGTCTAATTTGTTTAAGGCTTAAGTTTATTTAAAAATAATCCTTATTAGAATAGGATTTGTGATATTTTAATTAAGAATATTTTCTTACTTGAATAAGTATTTTAAGAGTTTCTATAAATATGTGTATAATTAACGCTTCAGGAATAAAATATCCTGAATTGTTTTTGTAAATTTGATTTTTCAATTAAAAGGTGTGATTCTTTCTTTCAAGAGTGATTATGACACCCTAGAAGTGATTCCTAGTTTCCTACTCTCTATTGTTTGTGTTACTCACTATACTCCAACAATTTTAACTTGAATTTTCAGTAACCAAAACTCTAAATTCCAGCAATATAATACTCTAAAATTCTAGCCAAATTTTCTATCAATCAATGCTAAAATTCCAGCTAATCCACATTTGAAATTGGGATTGGGTCTTAAAATCTCATATTTCAGCAACCTAACAACACTCAACAATCCATATTTCCTAGTTTCTGTGATTTTTAGCTATTAGTTGATATTTCTTCTATTTATCCTACATCATTTAGTTCTTGGAAAATGTTAATACATCGCTGAGTGGGTTTGTTGCATTTGCTTTGTCTTTGTGATTCAGTGTATCACAAGTGATGGGTTTGAGCTAACAAGAATAACCATCGTTGATATTAAAGGACAGGTATGTTCTACTGAATTTCTGATGTTCAAATTTTTAATCCTAATATCTGGATTTTTGCAGTAAAACTTACCCCGAGTCCTTTATTTAGTTGCTGTTCAGTGTCTTCTATGTTTCGGTGCAAACCATATGAAATTCTACCATTAAATTTTTTAGCACACACAAGCTGTGATCTGCAGTTTATAAAGACAAGTGACAACTTTTATTCAGATAGGGTTGGTAGTTTTATGAGGTAAAATGCTACGGATTTTTAATCATCATGGGTAAATGGTATTTCCTTTAGTTTTTTTTTTCTTTTCCTTTTCTCCTCTATAGGGAGGAGTGGTTCCAGGGTGGTAAAAGAGAGAGAGAGAGAGAGAGATTGATTTCATGAATTTTTGCTGTGTCCTGAATTTGGTTCTTCAAATATGTGTACTTGGCAATTTAATTTACATAATTTTATATCATGTGATGTTTTATGTATTGTTATCATGTGGGGTTAAAGCCTGTTTAAATGTGGAGCCCTCACAGTTCTTTGCTAGTCTTCCCTTTTTTTACCTTCTTTTCCCCAGTCATTGTTGCGGGGCCAATACCTGTGAAGTACGCGTATACCTGTGAAATATGCATAATATATTTAACACTGAGCTGACTTGCAGGTACTGCTGGATAAATTGGTGAAACCATCAAACAAGATTGTTGATTATAATACGAGGTAGGCTTTGCTATAAATGTTTCTCGATGCTTAAAGCTTAAACCTCATTTTGATCGTCCCTTTAACAGCGTTAAACACTGGATTAATGCTGGATATTTCTTTTCTTTCAGAGATTAAATACTGAAGATTCTTAATTATTAACTAATACCATTGGGAAGATTCTAACGATTCAAAGTGATATCCTGTGTTTATGTGATTGATGGACAAAGAAAGGAGCTATAACGCTGTGTGACAAACTTGATTGTTTAACTCTGTGTGCTTATATCTACCTTTTTCTTCTTCTTTGCTTCAACTGCAAGTGTAGAGTGAGCTATCATTGTTCGGTCAACATAATATCCCCACTAGGATCTCTCTCTCAAAATATTCCTATTTATCAAAAACTACTGTTGCAGGTTTAGTGGCATAACATGTGGGATGCTGGAAGGGGTAACAACAAGTCTTAAAGATGTTCAGGTTCACTGCTTTTCTTCTTATGCTTCATATAGTCACCCACCAAGATGTGGAACAGATTTTTTCTTTGAATTTCTACGATATTATTTTTGGTTATCATGTCTGCATCAGACATTCAGCATTACTTTTTTTTTTTTTCATAAGATATTATTTCTAACATTTCATGCTCACACTTTATATCTAGGAAGATTTCCTTAAACTTGTTTACAAAGAGACCATTCTGGTTGGCCATTCCTTGGAGAACGACTTGTTAGCTCTAAAGATCTCTCATATGCTAGTGATTGATACTGCGGTGTTGTACAAGCATCCGCTGGCTGGATCTTATAAAACTGCTCTTCGGGTTCTTGCTAAAAGATTTCTTTCTAGAGAGATACAACAGTCAGGGGTTGGACATGACAGTATTGAAGATGCAAGAGCTACCATGGAGCTGGCACTTTTAAAGATCAGAAATGGCAAGTGAATCTTTTTATCAAGTTGCATACTTTGAATTTTGAATTATGTCTGATGTATGATTATGCTCTTAATTCCTCCATGTATCTTGCTCTTGTTTCAGGACCAGATTTTGGTTCCCCTCCATCATTTGTACGGAGAAAACTCCTTACAGTGTTGAGTGAGTGTGGTAAAACCTCCTCTTTCATTGATGATATATCCATTATAAAGAGGTATTCTTCTGAGTCATCCCATGTATTTCCCGTGTCTTCGGATGATGAAGCACTTTTAAAGGCTATGAAAGAGGTACTCCAAACATTTTCCAGTAGATGACGCTGTTGTTTCATCTTACTTTGACTAAATCCTTATGTTTTTTTTTTTTATCACTCTAGGTGAAGAATGGTCGGGTACATTTTATCTGGACACACTTCTCAGAGTTGAATATCTACTTCAAGAAACAAGCAGAGGAGGAGCAGAAATTCAATAAAAAACTTGCAGAGATGATATCGTTGGTTACATGCCAAAAGAAGTCCATGAATAGAGAACTCATGAAGTGCATCGTTACATCTGAGCTAAAGAATATATTAACACGCTTGGATGATAGGGTCCGTCGTCTTCACTCTGCATTACCAAGTAACACCATGCTCATAATTTGCACTGGACATGGAGATACAGCAATTGTTCATAGGTGCGAATCTGTTTTAACTCACGAGTATCCATTTTATGCCCTATAGTTTGAATACATTAAATTGAAAACCAATCAATTAATAAAAGGAAGTCAAATGCCTAATTATTATCAAATTCTGATTGGAGTGCATGTTGTAGTATTTGTCATGTTTAAGGTTGTCTTGAAATGTTTTAACATCCATAACTTTTTCGTCTATGTACATGGCTGAAGATTGAGGAGACTGCTAGCAGAGCAGAAAGAAGTTGCGATGTGCCGTGACCATATTGTAAAGGTCTTGGAAGAGCTCCAGGCCCACGCCGAAGTAGCTTTATGTTTTGTAGGTGTAAAGAACTGAGTGGACATTATACAAAGTTGCGGCTCTTTTCTTGACCCCGTAAGATGTTCCAGACTGATTTAGTGTTGGTATTTATCTAATTGGTGGAAAATGTTCGTTTTTTAATCATTGTAAATTGCACTGTAGATCAAGTGACAGTTAACTGTTTAGTTGTACAACCAGTTCTTTGGAGAAAGAAACAGTAGGACCTTTCTTGAGCTTCAATGACGTCTACTGTTACTTTGATTAGTTTCAGTAGAATTGTTAAAGCATTAAACTCCTCTGCTTTGTTTTTGCAGTTTGATACCATGTAAGAGTATTGTGACTCGGCATATTGTTTCGTAATAGAAAGAAGTCAACTTTCTTCTTCTTCTTCTTCTTTGCTATGGGCCAAGGATCAAAATGTTCTTTGAATGTTGATTTTTAAACGATAATTCTATCTCCCTGTCAACTCTGAGGTCAGTTTTCCCTTTCTTTATAGGATCCAAAATGGATGGCATTGCACAAACTTCCCGGTACAGCTCTTAAGCAGCAATTTGCGATTTCTGATGAAAGAAAATGTGAATAAGGATATGGGATCTTAGGGAATCTCCTTAACGTAATCTGGGTACACTTGCAAAGCATGGCTCGAGGCTAGCTAAATTCCCTAAACATTTATTCAGTTGGAGTTCCATGACCACTATTCCAAGCAACTCAATCTGATAGGGATTTTGTTTTATTTTTTCCGTTTCGTTTGAACTTGGTAGAGCAAGACTTAGTTAAACATCCTATCCCATTGGGCTACAAGGGCCATTGATAATGGAAGATTGATGCAAGTCTTTTGCCATGTTACTTCAAATTTTACAATATTCATACCACAGATGAAACAAAGAACTGAAAACAAAGCTGTAATTTAACAATGTCAGACAGTTAATAGCTCATGCAAACTTATGTATAACACTAGGAAGTCATTATTCTTAACTAATAGAAACATATATCAGCGTGCATCTACATATACCAAATGAAATAGGCAAAGCAACTAAACAACGTTTAAGTTACCCAAAACACTAGAAATGCCACTAGCCAAAAGGTTACCTCTTTATCTCCATGCTGAAGCAACAATCAAACTCTTGTCTTCCCACCCAAAAAGAAGTGCATCCATTTCTTCCTTCAAAGTGTATCGGTTACAGTACTCTCTTATGAGTTTTCTAATCATATCAATCACATTAGGACCCATGGAACATGATGTAAAGCCAGCCATCATCATCCTTGCTCTCCATTTGCCTGCAACTTCATAACGCTCTATCCTTTCTTCCCCCTCACAGGCTACAATGTTTACTATGTCTCGTGCCAAGCATTGCCTTTCAACATTGATCCTATCCTGACTCTCTCTAGGGAGGGTTGCATCAAGGGACTCAAATACAACAGAATAATAATTGTAAGCTTCAATAAACCTTGGGAGAAACGGAGTGGTGTTTGTGTTAACATCTTGTTCAACAACAGTAACAAGTTTTGGATTCAGACTCTTAACCATTCGGAGGAGCTGGTCTCGCTCATTTATCATTGAAACACTCTCATCAGGCATGTGATGAAGTTGGAAAGCAAAATTTACTATGATTGCCTCCCCGGGCTTGCATTCCAGCATTGATGGGCTGACAAGTGAAGTCTTTGAGGCCACTGGATGAAACTCAAATGGCACCTTCAGAGCTTCTGCTAGTTTCTCAAGCCTTTGACCTATGATCTTTAGGCCCCCCACATAACGTTGAACTGACTCGGGGTCATCAACCCCAGTTAACCTCAAATAAGGTAGCTTACCAGGATGCTTAGCAAGTGTTTGTATCAGTGTTATGTATTGACTTCCTTGGTTTATGTCAAAATCTATAATATGAACTCTCTTTTCACCTTTAAATGCCTCAAGAATGGCACCATTTGCTGACATAAATCCAAATTTGAAACAAGGGCAAACCTCAAATAAAATCTGCATGGCTGCAAGCCTATCAGAAGAAGGGGGCTCCTTGCATTTCAGAGCTTTGTAGAGATATTTTCCTGAGAAGGCCATGCGTGCTGCAAGACCTTCCACCATGTAGGCTGCAATCCTCTGAGGAGGATCTCCTTGAACTGAAACCATCTGTCTGAGATCATTTATTAAAGCTGAAGCTTCATCAGTGTTTCCTTCTGAAAGAGCATTAGCACTATCTAAAAGTAATCGTTTAGGAGTTCGAGCAGGTACTTGTGATACTTCTTTGTTAGTGCTAACGCTACTCAGGTTAGAATCTGAAGATGAAGACTCCTTAGGTGAATCATGGAGCATCACATTATGAATAGGATCAGACCACTCCGCATCAATATCCATGCTTTGACAATTTTCAAACATGTCATCTTCATCTTCTAGCAAAGCTCTTTCTAATTCTTGTAGTTTTAATCTCATTGTGTCTTCATCATAGCCTTCAGGATCTGGGCTTTGAACATCCAAGTAATCAGAATTAGAATTGAATTGATAGGCATCACGTTGTCTTATCATGGAGGAACCTGAACTTGTTCTTAGCTGGCAGGATGATATGCCCTGTGCCTGCAATGTATCTCCTGAAATTCCTGAACTTGGCGATTCAATTAGTTCGTCGCTAGGAGAGTCGACAAAGTACTTTTCATAACTCTCACTGGAGTAAGAACCTATCATATATGGGACCTTATGTTTAACAGGGCTGCACCCCTTTGTAAGCAAGCCAGAGTTCTCATTAGTGCCTTTAAGTGAGTAGAGTTTATGATTTCTGTATGACGTGCCTGAAAACTCTGCAGGTCTAACTAAAGACATGGCTTTCTCTAAAATGGCTCAGCTTTTGATGAAAGGCAATTGTCGCATAAGTAGGGAACGCCTGTGCAAGTCGCATAAATTTGTTACAGAAGTCATCGCTACTATTGGGCAAAACTAATTTCAAACAACAATATTATAGTGTTTCTCTTCAAGTAAAAGTAAATAACCACCTTGTATTAGCTACGCAAAGCTGAAACTTCTGCAGAATTTGTTTTGTAATACCTGCATTCAGCCACCAATAAATAGCAAAGAATCACAGGTCAGTCGAGCAGCAGCCAAAACCATAATTCATGGGGAAGTAGGTGGGGTTGGTTGGGAGTATGAGGGAGTGGTGGGTGGAGGAGGGAAGATGTTAATGTATACACAGTGAAGAAATCAAGTCTGCAACAAGCATGAGCTTTAAAGGAGAGATCTTTTGTCCATCCAAACTTTTCTCCATTTGATATAGCGCACAGAAGGGAAAATTGTCTAGCATAGTATCGTTAGATTTGAGGGCTGACCTTCATATCCATATGCACACAAGCACATAAACACAGTAACAACATCTTGCAAATTAACAAATATTATCTAGCATATAGCCGGAAGCTACATCAGCTTTTTTAATCTTATGCACTTGGAAGTTTAGGACAACTTTCACCAAAGCGGAAGGATCTACAGCAAATTAATAATCTCTCTCCTGCTTTCTCTGCTATACAAGTAATATCCAAGAAAAAATTTCAGTAAAATTCCTGCCTATTTGAAGAACTATATGACAAGGTAAACCAACCAGAAAAAATGGAATCAAACTGCAGAGGCTTCACTGATCAAAATCGGACATACAACAAAACCTATAAAAGGAGGGATCTATAAAAGTAAAATAAAACCAAACCATAGTTAACGATGAATGAACGAACAAGTGAAAAGCATAAAGCCTTCGGTTGACCTTAAAAGAAGAAGAATACAGAACTCGAGAAAAACACCTGATGAAGTGAGCCAGAGACCTCAAGGCGAAGCAACGAAGATCGTTACAGTAGCAAACCCTGCAATTTAGCAGACACCCAGATGAACATAAACCTCAAAGTTGGGTTTGAGAGAAGAAAAACACAAATTTGACCAAAAATATGGTAATTACGCGTGAGACAAAAGTGAATATGACCCCTTTTTCGTTTCTTTAAAAAACTCAATGCATTGCGAAGTTAGGTAGGTTGACGCGCAACAAACCAAAAGGCTTTCACAAGAATAGACTTGAAGAAATTCTAAACAAATGATTGTACAGACAACAAAGAATTAGATAAAAGTAAACAAGAAGTTACAAGGCAAATATTATTAACTTGAACATGGTTTCATAGGATATCTTAAGAATTAAACCACCATCCCAAGAAAATCCATTCTTCTGAAATCTAAGAACTTGTGTAAGAAAAAAGACTTAGAAACTGACCAACATTTTCTTTTTATGAGACACAAACTCCTGTGTCTTCACTTTTGTTTGTTCCCTCTGCCTATCTATGTACGGCCTCTTTCCAATCTGCATACAGTTTCTCTGATTTTATCCCATGATCTAAACTGTGACTTCCCGTTCACTTTTTTGCATATTTGTACTAACCTGTCTGACCATGTTGTCATGCTTACGCGGTACCAATGTTTCGAAATTCGGATTGGTAATCGAATCGGTGTCTTTTTTAGTTATCAATTTGACCGATTTGACCGGTTTAATCACCGGTCGAACCGGTGTGACGTAATAATTATACAATAATATATTTAATTATATATAACATTAAAAATATTATTTAAAAAAAAATTGTCGAACCGGACCTGTCCGACCGGTCAAAAACTGATCAATTGACCAGTTTTAACCGGTTCACACCGGGTCAATTAAATACCAATTTTAAAACATAAACCAGACCGTATCACCGACTGGTCACCGGTCGAACCGGTCAGACCGGCCGGTCCGATCCGGTTTTAAAAACAGTGCGTGGTACTGTCAAAACTCAAAACACCCAAAATCCTGTCTCTCCACCAGATCCTACAATCCTGACCATTCATTTCCTCAACATAAAATAAAAGCCTTCAATATTTTTTCTATCAACTAGTCGTGAATATTAATAAAGGGTCGAAGTCAACTAACGTTTACGTTTGAGATCAAAACTGAAATTCACGTTCGGATTAAAATTAACAATATTGTAAATTTCTGAATTTTTATTCTAAATTCGGATACGTTGTTTCCCCATTTGCAAAGATGTTGAAACTTTTTCTTTATTCATTTTCGAGCGTTGTTCATTTACCATCTCAAACTTTACCATATTGGAATTAATTATCAAACATCCATTCCATCCAGATTTAAAGGTTCAAATCTAGATCAAATTAATAATTAGTATTGTTATGCTATATATTCTGCACGATTATTATTTTAAGGTTATTGTGTTATATTTATAAGTAAATGGATTAAATATAATTAACATTTACATTATTTTATAATCTATCTTTCTCTTCTACAATTATAATATCAAACTTCTATCAAATTAACTAATAGTTTTTTGTCATTAGTAAGTGCTAATATCAAACTTCTGTCAAATTAACTAATAGTTTCTTAATTAGAAAAAAGGGTTCGTGTGTGTTGGAAATCGAAAGTGGTGAGAATTGTGGTAGAAATGACAAGTGGTGTAGACAATTGGTGCGGTGACGGTTGAAAATGGATTGTGACGTATTTGTTGGATTGAAACAAAGCCAAGCGAAGCGTGATGAAAAAATAAAACAAAGACAAGGTCAAAGGTTCTTTTCTACGTTTTTTTCTAATCCCGCGATGTTAATTGTTTAAGGACACCCACACACAAACACAAACACAAACACACCTCCTCCGTCCAATCCGTTTACGTTTTCTCATTTTCAAAGTCGCGTTTGCGTTCTACCCAACACGCTGAAAAAGGTAGCTATAGAACTTGTACAAGTATGTAAGTGGGGGTTGGATGGCTTATATAGTGGAATTCACACGGTAATGAAATTAAACAAACGGGACGGCAACATTTTGAATATTGACACTGCTAGTGCTAATGATAACCGTACAAATGATATTTTTATGTTTGATTGGGTCGGTTGTATTGGGCCCGAGCTAATCCGAGCCCAATCATAACAACCCACAGGCCGATCAGTCAGTCATACGCCTATTGATTAATTCAGGCTTGATCCACACATCCGTGGCCCGTTAGCAGAAGGCTCCCATGCAAACACGTAAAAATCAAAACCTAGCTGCATAATCGTATATAAGGTATAATTCTCTCATAACAGAGGTACGAAATCATAACCTAGTTTTTTCTCTGCACTAATCAATCTCACCTTCACCAGAAAACTTACTTGAGCGTCAGAGGGGCTAATCGGGACACCACCCCCGACGAGCCTTCCTTGTTTTACAGGTATACTCACGTCGAAGAACAACGCAGAAGGTTGCCAACTCATGGATCCAAACGGCAACGTACCGTTCAGCCTGAATCTGGCAGAACCAGTATTGATCAATAAAAGAATACAAAATAGCAAATGGTGCACCCATAAACAATAGCAAACGAGTGTGCATTTGAACAATTCGAATTGAACAATCTACAAGTCTGAATAAGTTAACCTTTGCAACAAAATGTTCAGCCTTAAGTTGACTGACTCTATACTTTTGTGGTAAGCCAATAAGGAGGAAAAAAAATCATATAAAATGACGACATGACCGAATGGAAATAAAATAAAGGAAAGATAAAATAGAGGTGGGGTTCCTTGAAACCAAAGCATCATTGGTGTGGGTTCGGGTTTTAGGTTCGGAACAAATATAACTGTTGAGGATAAGAACGAACTCCCTTGCTCTGTTCTCCTGTCGCCGCTTTCTACAAGAACCCCAAATTTCTCTCAGCCGCCTCCGCAACAATAACTCTCTGTAGGCTGAGCGTTCTTACTTTGCGCTCTCTCTCTCTCTCTGTAACCTAAAGGCCACTCTTTCATTCATTCATACCTGTATCGTTTGTTGTCTCTGTCTCTGTCTGTAATAACACAGAGTACTCTGTGTCCCTCTGTTTATTAAAGCTGGCGATCGAAAATCAGGAGACTACCATTAGGCCTAAGAATCGGAGAATCATGGTATTTAAAAGAACTGTGTTTTTTTTTTTATTATAGCTAGTTTTTTACAGCTTATTCATTCCTTTCTTTGTCTTCGTTGTCCTCTGTTTTCATTGTTTCATTCCTATAATACGTTTGCAGGGAGCTGGAGGTCCAGATGATGAAGACAACCGATGGCCACCATGGCTAAAGCCCCTTCTTAGAGAGCGATTCTTTGTTCAATGTCCATTACATGTTGACTCTCATAAGAGCGAGTGTAACATGTATTGTTTAGATTGTATGAATGGGGCTCTTTGCTCTCTTTGTCTTGCCTATCACAAGGATCATCATGTCATTCAGGTAAAATTGATTCACCAATTGGTCATCTGGTTCTCCGAGTGCATTTCATTTTCATTTTTGTTATACAGCACCCATTCTATTACCGTGTACAACATTCTCGAGCTGTCTTACAAAGTTGTAGTAGGCAGGTGGCTGAAAATCAGCATTATGGCTCATTTCTGAGCATCCCTAGAAGGGAACTTTGGCTTATTTACATCGAATAGTTCTTGGTTTGAATGAGTGCCAATTCTTATGTATATTTCATAAGCTAACAATTTCAATGAGGAAAAGAAGATTTGCTTAGCCATCTGTTTTGGGTGGTACAGATAAGGAGATCTTCATACCATGATGTGATAAGGGTATCTGAGATACAGAAGGTGCTGGACATATCTGGTGTCCAAACGTATGTTATTAACAGCGCCAGAGTTGTATTCTTGAATGAAAGGCCTCAGCCTAGACCTGGTAAAGGTGTCACCAACACCTGCGAAGTCTGCGAGCGCAGCCTCCTTGATTCCTTCCGCTTTTGTTCTCTTGGCTGCAAGGTTGGTGCCAATTTCGATGTAAAAAAGTCAACAATAACGAAGAGATGAACAATCCTCATCATCAATTTGCATATTTAATGTATTTTATTAATATCTCCTCTCTCCTAATGGGTCAATGCTAAATTTTGCAGATTATTGGTACATCAAAGAATTTTCAGAAGAAGAATCAACAACAAATGAAAGTGGCATCAGAGTCCGAGGATTCTTATAGCAGTAGCAGCCATGGTCGCTACAAGAACAAGAACCACAACAAAGAGCATAGCTTTTCTCCATCGACACCACCTCCAACTTCAGTAAACTACCGAACTGCCAAGCGAAGAAAGGGAATTCCTCACCGGGCCCCTATGGGAGGATTAATAATAGAATACTAGCGTTCTTGTTTCTAGTTCTCTCCTATTATCAGCCTAGCCCAATATTTATACTTTCGATAGTTCTATACCAATGTAATGCTTTTCCTGTACAAGTAGTCGAATAGTCGAGGCCTTATAGACTGGAAAGGGTGCGGGTATCGTTGGGTTATAGTTACTCTCTCCTTGTGTATATAAATTTAATATATAGAAGCAGTGGTGAAAAGATGGGGAAGAAGCATAAGATGAAAATGTGAAGGTCTGGACTGGATGGCAAAGGCAAACAAATGAGAGAAAAAAGCGAGGAAGAATAAGAAGCTTTTACGGACCACACAACAGATGTTTTAGTGATTATATATATATACACGGACACAAGTTTTGAACTTGGGAGAAATGTAAATAGGGTTTTCTAGTTATATGGGTGGTCAGAAGAAGTCGATGCATGTACTCTTTGGAAATAGGTAAATGATGTATGTGATGTTTATATGTGTAACATATGGTCATGTGTTTGGAAAAAAAAAACAAAAACTCTTGTCTGAGCAAATTGTTCAAATTCTTGGATTGCCCGTTGATGGCGGTTATAACTTATGAGACGTTTCCATCACGCGGGCTGCATAACGTGGCGGACAGTGATTGGTGGGTAATGTGTAAAAGCCTATAGAAGTGAGTGAGCCGCCCTTTCCACCGCAAAGATGGGTTTGGTTTCCTTCTTGGCCAAGGATTGGGGGCCGCTCATTACTGACCGCAAGATAGGCATTTTGGGTGTCACCTAGGCATTTTGGTTGGGTGTCACTGTCACCTAATGTTTTTTGCGGGGTCCACTCAACTTTATATTTATACTTAATTAGTTAATTGGAATTGGAGCCTTGCCCAAATCGATGTCCTCTATCATGTACAGGGACAATTTTCTCAATATGTACAGCAAATGATTCGAAATCCAGTCCTATGAATTTCGCAGATTCGGACTTTCATTTTCTTTTTCAATCCTTTTATTATAAAAAAAAATCGGATTGAGTTTGAGTTTTATACGCTAAAAGAAGAAGACATGTAACTTCATAAGATTGCTTTTGTAAGCTTTAAAAGCTCTCCACGTGATGTGCCTTTTTGGCATCCTTATGTCAGAAGGCGGTTAAAAAACCTAACTTCACATTTTGTCCTTTTTTATTATTATTTGCGACCACCATCATCATCTCTCACACATAAATCTACCTTTGACTCCCCCTGTTTAACATCCCTATTTGTCACGTGCCTTTCGTGTTCATCACATGACTCCCTGGGTATCTATCTAATTCCAATTGTCACCCTTAACCATTTACACATTTTAATTTAACCTGAGCTCAACATCATCATCACTTATTTGTATTTGACCGCCCTTTCTAGTTCATTTGTCTTTTCTTTTGGACATTGTTGATATAAAACGACACAGCGGGGGCAATCTGCACAATTGACACAGTCTTTTTCTAGGCCGAAAGCTGGCCAAAGAGAGGCCCACAGAGACGAGACGAAGGCACACGCAGTCTCTGGCGGATCTGGGAACGACACGTATAGTTTGTACCCATTTTACCCCCCGGAAGTGACAAAATGACACGCAAAATGCCTTTTTCTTTTTTGAAAAATAAAAAGCTGCCACGTCTCTCTTCAACATCTCTGAACCGTCCAGCACATCGCGAGTTCCGTTCAACGTGGTGAACCTCTATAAGGTGGGAGTGGGACATTCGTTTCAAGGCACAATTTATTATTCAAGGGATTCTTTTGAAACAAAATAGAGAATCTTCGTCTCCATCCTTTTCTAGCATATAATTTATTTACAGGTCAGGAATTCGGAAATTTTGGGGGCGCTCTAGATTGAATATGGGAATTTCTATTCTATAGCATCAAATATTCAGTAGGAGTAATTTCATTTATAAGCAGATAATTTTACAACAGAACGGCTTAATTCAATTGTTCTCACCTGAGGAGTAAATAGGAAATAGACATTTGTAAAGCAATAATTCTAAAAGAGCATACATAAATATATACAGATACATGATCGTATAACATTAATATATAATAATAAGGTCGATTGTCAATTTTGTTGGTTTCGAGCGACAACATTTCAGTGTTACTAGAAGAAGGATGTTCCATATCGGAGCTTACATAACTATTAACGATTATTAATTTTGTTTGAAGCAGTTTTCGTGAAACTAAGATAAGCCAGGTTTTGAGGAAGTAGCACTGCCACTATAACCAACATAAGTTGAAGTATATGGAGCTATTTAGACAGAATGGATGCATATTGCTTGGCTCCTGGGCAATGACTAACAAGCAAGGGTTTAGACAACTACCCCCAGCTCTTTTATTGGTATGAATTGTATAACTCAGCGAGTACTTCTTTATACAACAACTTATATCAAGTGATTATTAGATTAAATTTGTGTTGTGTTATCTGTTCTGTTTCTATTACAACATTCATATTCCAAGTAAAAATGTTATTGAAAAAAAAGCATGGGTTTTCACCTTCTTTTCATTGTACTGGGTACTGGCGCACGAGCAATTTTCTTTTCTCGTAGCTGCAGAACATCCACATGTTCTAGAATCATGAACAAAGCAGCACATGTGTGTTGGACTTTTGACGCACAATAGGCATGTGGCCTAAAACATCCATTTCTCTTTGCCTTGAAGCCGCATCATGAGCAATTAAGAGTAGGAAAATGAGCCACCATGCTACTGATATTCACTTATTGTTTTCTTGAGAAAATGTGTGTCTTCTAATTAATGTATAAGGTGAGGTCTATGTGAGATGCCATAATGGTAACCAGATATAACTTTACATTAACTATGTGGAGTATAAATAGGTATATACACAAGATACAGGTACAAGTATCAGATAAGGATGAATACAAACAATAGATAATGATAAACTCTATCTAAACAAACTATAATCACTTTAAGAGATAAATGGGAATACTCATCCTTATCAACCTCCCACAAATTGATCATCTTGAGGTATAATGGTCAATTTGGTCTTCAAAATATTGAATCTTTGCTTGGTCTAAATTTTATGTTTTAAGGTTTAAGTTTCTAAAGTCTAAAGTTATCTTTCTGTAAATATTTTGGTTTATAAAATTTAAGAAATTTCATGTTTATCTGAAAATTCTGAACATATAGAATTTGCTTTCTATTGCAGTATTGCATAAGGTTAGAAAGTGT
>JANJEY010000002.1:14236119-14250589 GCA_024703695.1 Erythroxylum cataractarum | reverse complement strand
GAAGAAAGAAACAAAAATTCGGGTAGATTTATCACCCTAAAATCTATCTGAATTTAAATGACGCCAAATGGGATTACTTCTTCTTATATATATATATATATAAATAATTTAGGTAAATTTTACGGTGAAGAAGATTTTGTAAATAATTCAATTTATAATAGAAGAAAGAAACATAAATTCGGGTAGATTTAACATGCTTATAAATTGTTCATATCGACAAAATTGGTTATTTGAAACTTTTAGTCAAGCATTATATTTTTTTTTGTTACCCACGAGGTGTTTTAGGAAGGTCCCAATTATAAAAAAATATCTTTAAGCTATTCATTTTTAAACTAATCCTCGCTCGAGCTGAGTAGGTTCCTTGCGGGAGGCAAAATTCTGGTCTCAAATTTAAAACAACTACATACATAAAGACGGTTCGAACCGACGACTTCACTTAAATTAAGAGAACCCCTTACTAACTCACTTGCGCCTTGAGGTTCAAGCATTACATTAGCACTCCTCTTCCAGCCGAAGAGAAAGACAAAGAATTGGTATTCAGTTTAGTTTCTTAAAAGGACTTTTAAACTTATGTTGAGTTTCTCTTTTGTTATCGTTTGATTGGGAGGCTATGACCCAGACAATGTTAGCGGGTCAACCTTGAAGATAATAAAACCGTAGGCCGACCACAGATGATAAATCCTAGTATTTGACATGTTTGGTGCGCTAGACACAGATTTTTAATTAAACTGATGAAGAAGAGACTGAAATCTAAATAAGCTCGAAATTTGAACTTTGTTAGAATTGTTACGTGACTAAACATAAGAACAGCGATGTTGCTAACACCCATATTTAAGATTCCAGGTACAGTCTTTTCCTCTTTTTATGGTCTTCGAAATTCCACTAAAGAAAGAGACTTTTAAACTCATCATTGAGGTTCTAGCTCTAGTGGGTGCTTCTGGTTAATGTGATTAGTTCCTCAAGTCATTTGTTGAGATTTTTACAAGCTGAAGCAGTACACATTTTAGTTGGGGAAAGCTTACAATTATCGCTTGTTGGGCCCGATTCCTAATTTACTTGCAAAGCTAGGCATGTAATTAGGGCACCCAGAATGCGAAATCATCTTGAAATGGAAACATTTGAGGGACACCGCAAAGAGTTTAGAAAGTTTAGAAAATGGGCTTGTTTTAATCCTATTAATCCAAATCGAATACATCAAGACCCATTGAAACCCACATCCATCAACCTGATGTTTAATGGAGTAGAAAATGATTTAATTCCAGAGTAGGAATATTAATTTGTCATGTTCTGTTCGCCAGTCTTTGTAACCCCTAGTCTTAAAATAACAAATTAGCAGAAGACCTGCTTTTCGCACATACAAAAGCAGCTGAAAAGCAAATTTGGAAGAATACATGATCCTGTTGCCAGTTCTGAGCTCTAATTAACAATACCAAATCTATATGATAACAACCTAATTTAGATGAATCAATGCTTCAACGAAATCATTCAAATCCTTCTTTATGAATTCCCATATGCAATTTACTATTTATATAGCATGCAGAGTGATAAACTATCCCTTTCCCACCTAATTTTAATATCAAAGGAAACAAGAAACTTGCAAATGGGTTGAAGGAGGCTTTGAATTTTTCACCGTACTATCACTGTTAGACACAGCCTAATTAGTTTTGAACTGTCAATGATGTTTAAACTGATGCTATTTAATTATACAATCTTAATATTCCATTTATGAAAGAAGATTAGGTGGTAGGTCACGGTTGCAGAATATGATAACTGTCATACCTTCCTTGTGTATAAAAATTGGAAGTAACTTAATTTAATCAAGTAACATAAGCTATATCTGGGAAGCAATTCATTACATACTTTTAAACAAAACTATTCGTCATGTCAGCATTGGTTCAACAGTTAGGCGGCTAATAGTGCAACATTCACCTACTTTGATTTGGAATGCTGAGATTAGCCATCATTGGATTATAGATTACACCCAAATTGTCTGACCACATGATGAGGAGATATGTATGTTATAGTCACAGCCACTCCAAATTAATTAATTGATTATTAAATCAATAGCGTTTTTTTTAAATAAAAAATATAGTTAGAGAGAATGTAAAAATTTCCATTTACGCTCTTCGAGGGTTTAGTTGTTCATCATTTTTCATATTTACATGTGTTTCTGCCTCGTTTATCCTACTGAGCAACCAGTCTGCGTATGGTAATGCCTTTCTATCAGAACGATTCATGATCTTCTACTTAGAAAGGGTGTTGTAATATTTGATGAACTCCTATTTAACTGCAAATTAAGATCACGTTTTGATTTGAGTTTCAATAGATGCATTAAATTCTAAGCAAATTCATCTCCTACGGATATAGTAATAGATATTTATATGCAAGCTTTCAAAATATAGCCATGCATTATATGTATATATATTCATGGCCTACTATGCTCCAAATTTGGATAATGGCTTAAATCAAGAAGTAACGCTTGCATGTTCATGCCAACTGTATAGTTCATTTATATTTAACCTGTCAATTCCAAATAATCTCTTTATATATATATATATATATATATAGATTGCATGATCGTTGCATTAATACTAAGATCAAATAACAATTACTGTACAAGTATTAGGCAAGGCTCTAACTAAGCTGAAGAAGAACAAAGCAAAAAGGTTAGCTGAACTGTCAAAATCATGGAGCACTACAAGACTTGGACGTCATAATGGAGAATCAAAACGTCGTTATTCTCTGAAATGAAACCTCGGTGTACTTTATTAAAATTATTTGGATAGTTTATTTTTTTCACTTATATTTTTTTTTTACATTTTCATGATTAATTAATATAGGATATTCTAATATTCTCCTTTAAGTGCAACTAAATTAGACATTCGATTATTACTTGAAATAAACGTAGTAGTAATTGAATCAGGTTGTTGGGACTGAACATTCAGACGGATAACTATCGGTTCTGATACCATGTTAGAATTAGACTTAAGTCAACTATTGTCAAAATGACTAGAACTAATCATTTGAATTATTGTCCTTTTATCACTTATAGACCTTTTAATATTTTCATATTTAAACATACTTGACCAGCATATGAGAAAAACTAAATTTATTTTTAAGTGTTAGTTTTAACATTACAAGAAAAGTCTTAGTCTAACAATCAAATTCTTTTGGGTTACTTCACTTCAACTTGGTGTGTTGGATAACACGTCATCGTAATAATATATTGTAGGAACACTGGGGTGGATAGAATGTGAGACTTGTCTGCCATATATGGCTGTTATCTGATTTTATAGATAAGACGATGCGTGTTATATACAGTACATTTCTTACGGATGCATACATATGCAATGAACATAGAAACAATGTAATTTCTTCCAAGTCGACCGGTTCATGTTAAACCTATTTTTCTGGAAATTCCGTCTGTCCATCAACTTGTTGGATCGAGAAGGGTTTTGAAGTTGTATTAAATGAAGCTAGATCACTATCAACCACCATGCAACAAGATGCATTTATTGAGAATAACAAAAGGAGGAACCAACAGGAAGCATAGGATTTCCTTTGAAGAACAAAAACTGAAATATGGGTTTATAAGAGAATTCTTCTTCTTCTTCTTCTTTTTTTTTATAGTCAAAGTAGTTTGTTGAGGATTTTCAAGGTTTCATATCTATGATATTAAAATAGGTGTGGAGTAACTAAGTGGGGTTGCTTCAATGGGTTTCTTGGAAAGGTGAGATATAGAAAAGGTTGCATTATGGTTTTCATTACAAGGACATCTTGAATACAAAGGGATGTTTGGCTGTGCAAGTAACTGCAATGCTTTGCATTTACTTTTGGAAAGGTATCTCAAACCCTTCTATATTTATGTTTCTATATTAGAAATCCACATCACCATAACACGGAGAGAGAGATAAAGAGAGACTTTAACGGTAACCAACTAACCATTAGACACCTGGAAGCACCATCTATTAATTAGGTATAGGTTTCTGAATTCTGATGGCAGTCATATAGTACCATCGAGTGTTTCAATGTTTGTCGATTTATGACTTGTTCGAACCTCTTTTTTTTGGGTAGTTTGGAGGTTCTTGAATAACTATGTACTGGAGCACATGTTCTGGTTTCATCGTACGTATGAAAGAACCAAACAATTTTATGGCTTCACCATTTTGACCTGGATTCTATTTTTCCCACTGAAAATAGAAGAGTTGCATGAAATTACAATCAAGAGAGAGATGAAACTAACAATTATTTTGAATGGTTGGAATATCGTGGGACTTACTTTAAAGCTGGAAAAATTAAAAAAAAAAATGATGGAAGAAATGCACTTTTGTAGTTTAAACATGTTTATAAATTATATATTTTTACCATCTACTTGACATATAGATAATTTGTTTCACATTTTCACTTAGTTATTTACTCTAACCATTTCAACAAGAAATTAAGAAGGATCTTTTCTACTCATGTTGTATCAATTAATTTTCAGATGTAACATATAAATAGTAATTTACACATATCACAGACGATAAGTATAATTTGGTCCATGTTTTTCACTTAATTATTTAACTATGACTATGTATAGGGATTAGTTTTTCAAGTAGAAACTTTGTGTGTGTGTTTAGCATCAATTAGTTTCGATATTTGATATTTATATGCATGCTTATATAGTAAGCTCCCTTTATAAAAGATGATAATTAACTCAAAATATCAAGATTCCCATTTTCTTTTTCCTAAAAAAATTGTAGGGGTCACAAACAACTCTTGACTTGTAAAGACATTCAAAATATTGTTCGTCACTTTTGATAATAAGATACGGTCTCATTATTTCTTCGACCTCACAAACTATATATATCTATCATTGATTAACACGTACGTCTAATTCAACTTACTAAAGGCTCGGTATTAGGTTCCTCATTCTCATGCAATTAGGTCTAATAAGTGATTTAGTTGGATAGGTTATCCATCATCGGTAGGTTCTAGTTGCTTCTTGTATTATCTCTATATTTATATTTAATTAGTATAGAAAATGAAAATCATAATCCTCAATTGCAATAATTATCTCCAATTTGACTTGGATCCATTGACAGTTGTCACCTTTTCATAATGCCAATATGAAGTCAGCTTTGACAATCAATACTGCTGTTTTTCTTTTTTTCAGTTTTAATATCAGGATAGGAGTCGAAGCTGTGTTTGGTGGAGAGGCTGTTAATGGAGACGAAGGAACTAAAGAGAAACACGTATATGTATGAGGCTTTATATGCTTGAATGATTTCTATTTATGAAAATTATGAAGTTGGATTAGCAAAATTCAAAGGTCATATGGCTAACTGATTTTCAGCAATATCCATGGATTAACAATTTTTATCTCCATGTTAATTTGATTAATTACAAATAGAATCCACGGTAGAACATATTCTAAATCCTTAATTTATACTATAACTAAAGGAGGTTTTAACGTTTCATAACTAATAAAATATGTGATTTATTGCATATTCTATTTATGGTTAAGATCATCTAAGTTTTGCTCTACTGAATTAGTCATAATAACAACATTATTTTAAACTATCATAGTTTTCAATTGAAGTACTAGCTAGCAAAACAAATAGAGTTAACTTGTCAATGTTGAAATTTAATAAAGCAACTTCAATTTTACTTTCTCAACAATTGTAGGTAATACATGTTCTTAACAACAGGATTGGTGGAACGAGTAAACAAATCATTCTGCAACCCAATTGGAAGAAATAGTTGCTAGCTGTAAGAGATTATTATAGACAAAATCAAAAACCATACTTTTTTCAACAAATTCCGTTAAGCTGAAATTACAAGTTACAGGTTTGACACAAAATGAACCTAATAAACTGGCACCATCCACCAATTCCAAGCAA
Source organism: Erythroxylum cataractarum (assembly GCA_024703695.1). NCBI lineage: Eukaryota > Viridiplantae > Streptophyta > Magnoliopsida > Malpighiales > Erythroxylaceae > Erythroxylum > Erythroxylum cataractarum. The sequence goes on along the minus strand of JANJEY010000002.1, from coordinate 14,244,707 downwards.
TAGAGACGGGTTCTATTTTTTTTTTTAATGCTTGATTAACTTGGTAAATGGTATAAAGTATGTTGATGGTGATGATAATGGGGATGGATGGGTCAGGCCGTTTTGGAAGCACGTTTAGATTGAAATTTCAAGTGTTTGATTTCGTGAGGTATAAAATCTCAATCGGTTAAGAAACAATTACATAATGATTATTACACAAAATCTTTCAACGTTTGTATTTGACTTGCCATCTGCATGGAAGTATGGGAAAAGGCAGACGGTTTACCTATACTTTTCTTGATGCTGTACTTACACGGCATTCGATAATTAACTCTTAAGTCTAGCACTCAAACCTGAAGAATCGAAGTTCAGTTAATTTCTTCTCATAAACATATATTTTAACATTATTACATGCTTTGTTAAGATTAAGCTGAACTGTCACCGTGCCCTTGTTTTCCAACTACCAGGTTTTTCTACCATTTTCATCAAGACTATTGAAATTATGCATATTTGTACTTAAATATTGTCATTTAGTTTTGATGTTGAACATTTTCATGTCCTTGCTACCAATTCTAACAAAGAAGGATGAGTGTAAAACAGATAACAGGAACTGTTAATCCAACAAGAAAGTCCTTTTCTTCAGTTGCTTTCTTTTGTGTTGTTGTTTAAACAAAAATTATGTTGAATGGTTAGCAGAGACCATCGTACAAAAGTAAGTATATGGAACTTTAAATCCTTCTTCTCCTGGAAACAAATGCCAGGATGTCCATTCTCTGACATCTCTAACAAATTTCACTAGCCATTAATTAGCCAAACTACAGTTGAAACATGTAATGCTTGCCAATTGTGATTCTGAAGATGTTGAATTACTTCGTTTTAATTTGTTCTAAACCAAAATTGGAAGTTTGGAACAGGACTTACCTGTTCATTTACCGTATCAATTGCTGCTTCAAACTCTAACAAGCATGATATGTTAAAAACAGAAAGCTTCAATTACTGATATCAGTTTTTTGCGCGTTGATATGTTTGGAACTTGACGTTACGTGCAATGTCCCATGCTCATAACTCGGAAGTAGGTCATCACATAACAATATTGGTTCTACTACATTTTGCACTATTAATTGGTGCAACTTATCAGTGACAGCAATCAGGAAAGGAGTCTCCGGGATAAGGCAAGACGTCTCATTTAGTAGACAAAATAAATAGTTTAAGGTTTCCAAATCAGTAAGTTTTTTGATTTAACGTCGTACCATGGCTTAAAATAGTGAGATAGGGGGCGACAGGGACAGAGATGGAGAGAGAGGGAAGACGAAAACTAAAAGAAACCGAAAGAATAGGTAAGACTCAGAATTTTCATGGGCCAATAGGATAGCAAGAAAAGAAAAAGGGTCATTAGTTCTACAGGTACACATACATATAGTGATGGGGCTAAATGTGTCGTGTAAAACCAACAAAAGTGACTTGCCATCCACAACCCTAAACCAAACCCCACTATCTTATATTCTGGTTTCTTATGCTCCTATATAACTTCTTCTGGACTTCTCACTCGTGCATTTTGGTGATAAAGAACCGAAAGCCAGGGAGAGGCTGTTGGCGATCAATAGATGGAGGAATCATCTGGAGCAGGTAATTCAAGTGATGAGGGAAAGAGCAGTACTACTTGTCCAAGAGGTCATTGGAGACCCGCTGAAGATGAAAAACTCAGGCAACTTGTTGAACAATATGGTGCACAGAACTGGAATTCTATTGCAGACAAGCTGCAAGGGAGATCAGGTGTGTAGCGTTCGATATAGGATGAATATATAGGATATTTCTACCTGGAAAGTTTGTACATGAAATGGGATTTTGACATTGGAGACACTGAGAGCAATCTAAATCGATTTTTGCTAAAGTATGGGATGATAATTTGTCATTTTGTTGATACGATAGATGATAATGGTCTCCCTCTGCATAAGAGTAAGGATTCAGGATCAGATGTAACGTAATTTTATAAGCTCATAAATCATAACTATTTTGTCCTGCTAAGTTTTGAGTACATAGTTAAGAAAGACAAATATATGGAACCTCCTAATGAGTGTTATGACATAGACTTAGAGGAGAATTTTCCTGCAACCATAAAATGAATCTCTCAATCTCTCTCTTTCACTCTCACTAATGAATTCGACCTCGCACACAAATACAATAAAAAAGTTTGTTTCAAGTTTTGTGATCTTATGAATCCTGATTTAAATTCTTCTTTTGCAGGGAAGAGTTGCAGATTGAGGTGGTTTAATCAACTTGATCCTAGGATAAACAGGAAACCCTTCACAGAGGAAGAAGAAGAGAGACTACTGGCGGCTCACCGCATTCATGGAAACAAGTGGGCTCTAATAGCCAGACTATTCCCAGGTAGAACTGATAATGCTGTGAAGAATCACTGGCATGTAATCATGGCAAGAAGGCAAAGAGAGAAATCCAGGCTATGTGGGAAAAGAAGTTGTCAGGATGGACAATTAAGTAACAGCAACACGTCTACTAGTAGTTTCTATGCAGCAGCCAAATCAAGGCCTCAAGAATTTCTTATTAGTTCAAGAATTGGATTTGACAATAGTAGATTACTCTTTGAATTTCAAAACCCAATCAAAGAAAGGGTTTTTTCTTTCTCTCCTCCTGGTTCTTCACCTTCTTCTTGGACGTTCACCACATCCAATATAACAACATCACATAGTTCATCTTCTCTGGATATATTCAGAAGAGAAGAAAGAGATCATATCTTCAACTCTAATTTATATACTTCAGAGAGCTCCAAAGTCTTCAGCCATTCTACTTATAGGCACTGTCCAAGTTCTTCCAACAATCATGGCAATTACCGGAGTTCAAGTGTTTTTGAGCTTCCAAACTACAAAAGGGTTGTTCCGAGTCCTTTAATAGGGCGCCTCAAACTTGGAGATAATTACGAGAACAATGGATTGATCAAGAAGGATTTGACAAGTTTCTGCGGTGATAATTTAACCGCATTGGCGACTACGAGACAGACTAAAAAGCCAGAAGGAGATGATTCTATTAGAAACAAGGACGTTCCTTTCATAGATTTTCTTGGTGTGGGCATATCTTCTTGATGGTTAAAAGACCTCTTATGTTACTTGATCTCCTACATATATATAATATAGATATAGTAGTTTTAGCGTCACCATTTTAATGATCATGTGCAAATTCCTTTTCAGCTTGATCACCGGAAAAGTTTGCTTTGTCCCTCAAGTTCTACAATTACTGATTCGCATATGAAAATAATAGCTCAAGCTTCAAGTCATCATTTTGTGAGAAAGAAAGCTGATGGTATGCTAGTGTACCAGCGGTAATTTGGCTGCCAAATATACGAGTTAAGTGCAGTTGCAATACGTTGTCTTGAGTTCCTACTGTGCAGAAGTATTCTGATCAATTGGTTTATCCATATCAAGCATTTAACATATTTTGTTTCTGCTTCCTCGTCTTATTCAATCAATATTCTAGGGATCAAAGTGCACGCAAAAATTAGTTATTTTTCGTATTTGAACAGTTGGTAGTCACAATTTCTTCAGAGGATTTTTAAGGGTTAGTTATATAATGTAGCACATAGTATTAGCGAAAAGGATGCATGTATATATATAAATGAAAAGGGAACGTGAGGTTTGATCAACCAAATAAGTCTGAAGCTGTACTTCACTTGGTCATCTGTATAATTTCGCGGAACGCTGACAAATGGCAGTGGGAAATGGGACACTTTTGTTAAGAAACTAACCCGAAAATTACATGTTTAACGTGTACGTACACGTCCCACAAGCTGTTTAAGCTTTTGTTTCATGTGCTTGATTTTACAGTAATTGAAGCTAACCATGAGCTCCAATGGACTGCTTTTAATTAAAGACACCTATACTTTACTCAGAATCAGGAATCAAAGAATGGTTGGTGGAAATTTTTGTGGGAATGACACAATTTTGTTGCTTGGCTTGCAGTCCTCAACAGGTTATCTGCTGTAGATAGGCCTATCAAATCTTTTGTTCTTCGTGTTCTCTATACTCTATAATTTCGGTCCTTTTATATATAGATTAGCATTTCTAGACAAGAATGAGAATCAGTTGCAGTGGACACAAAAACACCTGCAGAAATGAAACTCTTCTTTCAATTACTTTTATAAGATTGCTTTGATGCTTCATTGCATACCGTCATTAATGGAGAGAAAGGGAAAAAAGAACTTTTGATATGATTACCAAAGGTTGCACCGCATCGCGCCATTAACATGTGGTCGATCGTTAATAATCCATAGAAGAGGGAGAGGATGCGAATGTTGTTACATGACTGCATAATTTGTGGAAAAAAATGGTCGCAACAATTGCTGCAATATACAACTTTAGTTATAAATCGTAATTTCGAACTCTGATCCCTCTACAATTAAGCTTAAGATTCAATATATACATAGTTTGAAGATGTTATGTAAACTAGCATTTACGCTGAAAATTTTGAAATATGACGACTTAAAGACTTGTACTAGTATAGATTTTATGTAATTCTTAGCAATAACTCTTTATTATGAGTAGTGCAGGAAAAAAAAAAAAGAAAAGTTCAGCGATTATTAGGTTTGATGAGATTACGGTATTAATTTACATCCAAATATTGTAAAGTTTCAAAGGATTTGGTTAGATTTTTAATTGGCAAAAAGTATAATTTAATCTTGTTATTTTGTCAAAGTTAGACTATCATAATTTGAAGCTTTTCATAATGAATTTTTTCATTTGCAAACATTCAATTTAAATTTTGAATGGATGAAAATTTTAACGAAATGTTTGTGTGACAAATATTATTATTATTTTTATTATACATGTGAGTCTCTTTATATCATGTGATGTATGATTAAACATAAATTAATTTTACTCTAATTATTTTTAGTTTTGTTTAATTTTAATAAATTCTAATCAAATTTAACAAAATTGATTAATCCTAAATAATATGTCTTTATCCTAATTAAACTTTTTAATAGTATTCCTAATTATATGAAAATTCTTAAATTAATTAACTTAGTTCCTTGCAATTTTAAACCTAAAAATACCCTCATTTCTTTAATAATAGCCAAATAATTAGGATTCTTAAACTACTTGAACACCTCTCACACCATCACCACATTCTTCCTCATCCAAAGACTAAGGCTCAAATAATGCATTTGAAAAAGAATTTGAAAATGTAGCCACTATTATTATTGGTCTCAAAGCTAGTAGAGGCTCCATTATGTCCCCTTTATAACTTGACCTTATTTGCTCGATAAAAATAGGAAAGACCTCTTATACTAGGCAGTTGAGTGGAAGTATTATGTCGGAAAGTAAAATAATCTTGAACCTTTCATGCGAAGTGGCTACATTGCCTATAGGTTGCTTGAGCACATTATCAACAACCCCACTTCCACTGAGTTTCGAGACTTCTCTCCCTATTTTCCTACATAACCAAGCATGCTTTCCATTATGTCAATCTCAAAGGCTACCTCAAGCACGTGAGATTAGAGGGCTGATGTGAGATCCCTTTGTTCCTTTAATTATGTAGCCATAAGAACTAAAGATGTTGGAATATGAAAATTATGTTACTGGATAGATTGTGTTTTAGATGGTTACATGGACATTATGTTGGTATCACAATGTTGAATGGAGGACATTAGTGGCATGGAGAACATTGTATGTGTTCTAACATAAATGCATGAAGTACGTGGACAACTATATGTAAATGCAAGTAGTAATCTGCATGTCTTACTTGTATCATGCCTAATTTCTCCTTATGATTGGATAGTAGTTATGAAAACTACCTTGTAAGTGTCCAAATCAATTTAATGTCGTTATCTATGTAAACTATTAAGGTTGGATGGATATTAATATAATGAAAATCTTCCAGAAGTGTGGTGTGCACTGTTACTTTTAAAATTTCTGCAATACAATCCTGTTGTTTTATCCACTGTCATTGGTTCCTTTTCTCTTATATGTTTCAAATATTTTTCACCACAAAATAACCTGCTTTATCATGTTATCTTCGTTTCTTGTTAGAGACAAATATTCTGCTTCATTTAATCACCTTGTACAACATTGTTTTGTTATTTGTTGGGAGAGTAACTTTTGCTAGATCAAGTGTGTAGATTTGATTGCAATTACAGGAAATTAATTTTTTAGTTTGCTAAACTTAAAATCAACCTTATAACAAGTTGGTATCATAGCTGCATTTGGAAATTTTTGGGATATTTCTCTTACTTGGCAAATTTTGTTTATATGGTGGCAAATCAGAACCTTAAAGCCATTCGAGAAAGCCTGGATAGGTTGGAATAGGGAATAGGGGCAATTTCAGAAGTTGAAACACATAATTTGTTTGCTTGTTTGGATCACTTAGAGGAGGTGATTCAAACATTCCATCTCATGGATACAATTTCAACAAAAGCAAACAGAAGGATGAGAGTGATAAAGGATGCTTTGGCTCTCATTAGGAACTATGGTGCCATGGATGGTGGTAGTACGTGGATAAGGATGAAAGTTCCTGACCCTAAGCATTTTGATGGTGTGAGGGGTGCAAAAGTTCTGGAAAATGTTATTTGGGATATGTAGCAATATTTTGAAGTGGATAGGGTATTGGAATGTGAAAGGATTTGATTGGCCAGCATGTATGTTGCTAGAGATGCAAAATTATGGTAGAGTGAAAAACTTGACAAGGATTTGAATGTTGGACATCCTAGCATCAATACATGGGAGGCATTTGTAGACAAATTGAAGGAGCAATTTCTACCTTGCATCATGTCTTGGTTAACAGAGAGAACTGGGGGAGGATGAAACAGGATGGTTCAATTTGGAATTATGTCAAAAATTTCAGTTGGTTGATGTTGGACATTAAGAATATGGTAGTAGAGGATAAGCTATTTAATTTTCTATCAAGACCTCAATCTTGAGCACAAATTGAAGTACGAAGGCAAGGAGTTCGAGACCTCCCAAGTCCTATTGTAACTGCTGATCGATTGAGAGCAAATAGCCAAGGACAAACATGATGGATAGATTCGGCACTTTAGTTACCAACATGTTGGGACCCATTTCCGAATCTCAACCTTACAGAATCAAAAGCGTGAGGAAGAAAACGAAAGAAATAAAAAAACCGAAAGTGGGCTAACTTCAGATTGAAAACCAAAGGAATCAAAAGCTCGTGCGAAAACCAAAGGAAACACAATGCTTAAGGACAAAACTCTTAACTTCGACATCCTAAAACGCATACTTTTAAAACAAAACAAACGTTCAGCGTTGGAAAACTATAAAGACACTTGGTCTAAACCAATTCAAATCGGTATAATTTTTTTTTCAACTTTTTTTTCTTCAATCAAAGTAACTTCAATATCCAATTGAAGTCATTCACACTCAAACCTCGTTTCATTTTCTTCTTCATATTCATTCATATCTCATCATTTAAACAAAATCTTATTTTTCTTTGCCATAAAGCACCTTACACACATATCGATATACCCACAATTCATACACAATAAGCACTTCAATATTTCGGATAAATCATCACAACTTATCGGACCTCCTGTCTGGAATCCAAACACAATCAATCACATTCATACCCATAGCACTTCAATAAGTCATATCAATCAACACAATCATCTCATCTCATCCATATACCATTTACATACGATATCCATACACAAGTTTACATTCTAATTTCATACACAAATATATAACTCATTACTATTATGAAATAAATGATTATAAACCTTAATGATATTCCAAGCCATGTTACAACATCAACATTAAAATCCGAATACATAAAGGATACAAAATCTCCAAAATTCTCAACAAAAGTTTAAAATCTTATTCTTACAACCATTTAACTTAACCCTACAACATATATACAAACGAACGGAAGTCTTGACTTTCTTTCATCCGATCTCCTTCTCGATACCTGGAGATGGGGATGAAAGAGAGGGTGAGCTTTACAGCCCGTCAATAACATGTTTATAACCGCAAAATAAGCAAAATCATTTTTCCAAAACTTATTGCCAGTTTATAGAAATTTCACACTAGGAAATCATCAAATGCCTCTTTCTCAAAATTTCTCAATTTATCAAATAATTCATAAAACATTTTTAAAACATGTATGCATCACACTTATAAATAGAATCAAAAACATATAAACACATCAGAATTTGAATCGGTCCAGAAACAAAACGTACTACACATTTTCATATAGCGGTCCTGTGTAGTCGTGAACTTATGGGAGTCCTCGAATGAGCTCCAATGCCACTAACGGGTAGGCGAGAAAAGCCTTTTTGATAAGTGCACTTAACATCTTATGGGACCTAATCAAACCCACATAACACAACTTCATACTTAAAATCAGATTGCCCGAAGGCACATTTCAAAAATTTAATATTTTTTTCATAATCATGTCACATCAAACACATTTTCATTCAAAATTTTATAATGTCAATCCCATGCACATAACATATTCTCAATCATTCAAAGAATGCAACAATTATAGCAATTATCAAATCATTCAAACACAATAAATTCAACAATTATTGCAATGTCTTAAATCATTCAAAACCATGAATCTGAAAACACTTTATTTTCTTGATTTTTTTT
>JANJEY010000002.1:14013661-14025228 GCA_024703695.1 Erythroxylum cataractarum | reverse complement strand
AGTAGCAAATGAAGGAAAGTGTGATCTTCAAAGTTGATGTGGTAGTGATTGAAGAAAACGAAAATGATGAAGAAGAAAAAAAGAGAGTCACTAAGAGGACGATGGGGAGAGCAAGAGCAACACCTAATGAACTTTTAAATTAAAAAACGTCGTGGGAGAGCAACAAAAGGGTTTAAATGCTTAGTGGACTTAACATAAATCCAATTTATATTCTAATTGTCTCCCAATTTTCAATGATACTTGTCAATAAATCCTAAAGTCATTTATCAAAATTTTCATTGCCATTTGACAGTAAATTTTACTACCATTTATCATTTATCTGGCCACTTGGTATTTTTCCTAGTCCAAAAATTCTAAATCAACAATTACACTCTCCAAATTAATTTTCAACACATAAAACCTCCTTTTTTAATATACTAACATTTATAAACAATTATACCCGAAATGCCAATGACTGCGTGTACATTCATTTTTATGTGCAAATATTCAATATTCATATGCATGAGCATATCACATAATGCATGAGTATGAACCGCATTTCTAATCTCTCAGTGAATCTCTCACATTTACTGTTTTAGCCTTAACATGGGTAATGGAATGTTATAGTTTTAAGTGTGTTGGACACTTTTCTTAGAGTGTTATTTTCCCCTACTATACTTGTAAACTGGGTTAAAGGCAAATTACTTCTAGGATACAAAGAACACAAGAACATTTAAGTTGCAAGAGTATGAATGTTCTTCAAGAAATATAAATGCAGAGATTATGTTGGTAGAATTGTTCAAAACTTTTAATCTTAACTAAAACTCATGTATATATAGAGTTTTCAGAATAGTCACGTCTGTTCATGATAAGTCACAACTTTTGAAAAGGAAACATCTCTTCAGAACAACCACGCCTATTCACAACAAGTCATAACTCTTAGAAAGGAATCAATTATTCAGAACAGTCACATCTGTTCACAATAAGTCACAACTCTTGAAAAGGAAGCAACTCTTCATTTCCAAGTTTGACTTTAACTACTTATATCACAAACAAATTTCCAACACCTTCATCTGGGAATGTTAGTTTCTTAAGAGGATACGAGGTATTCAACTTCATGTACATGCAACTATAATATGATGATTTGCTTGTTAAAAAATGCAATTCAAAACAATTTCACTACAAAAGCTAATACTAAAACACCTATCATGCATGGCAGTAACATCAAATATGTTTCATGTTCACCTTTCTGCGTACGTTTGTTCAGGGACTCCATTAGTACTCTAAAAGATGAGAAATTTAAGAGTGGAAGGATAGTTTCATCTTCCAAACTGTTTAATATAAACCCTAAAATACAAGTTGAGTTTGAAAATAAAAACATATCAACGATAAATAGTAGAAAAAAAGAAAAAAGAATTTTCAGGAAAGCAAGTTTTGAAATTTGTGAGTTTTGTTCAATTACAACAACAATGTTCAAGCTGCAAGTGGGCCCATCTCTATTAAGCAAAGTTCGCATCAGCTTTTGGTGGGTCTCACAATTAAATAATTAAAAAAATCTACTTCATTACATTTTTGTGCCATGCTAGCATATAAATGACGATAACTAACATCGTTAATGATCAGGGTTCAATTTGAACGTTTTCAAAATGTTAAGGTTTATTTTAAATGTTTTATAGACATTAAGGTTTAATTTGAACACTCTCAGAGGTTAACGTCTATTTTGTACACAAGTGTAAATGTAAGGGTTCATTTACAATCATATTCATGAATAAAGAAAGACAAAGAAAAGGTATCTGAAGAGAAAGTAGTCATTAATATAAAAATTAGATATTTAGATAAAGAGGAAACAAAAGGATCTTGTAAAAAATGAATTAAATGAAACTCAAAAATCTAAATGAATTAAGAAAAGTAAGAAGAAATGTTTGCTTCATACTTACAATTGATAATTTAAAAAAAAAAAGAAGAAGAAAAAGAGATTGTAATTTTTCAATTATTCGGTAAGCAAAATTTTCATTTATTTTATTATAATTTAATTTAATTTATTGATGAAAATTAAATATAAATAATTGACTAAGTCTCTTAAATCAATACAATAGTTATGAGTTTTGTAACTTACTGGTTAGAAAATGGTATGAAACTATGTTTAAAGATACCAATCATTGGTATCAATGATTTTGTATAATACTGGCTGGTATTAAAAACTTAGAAAAATATGGGGATTGTTTAACAAAAATTTCAAAATTTTATAAAAATTCCCCTACCTCTCTCCTCCTCCTCCCCTTTTTCAAAATTTTTTTAATTAGCTATTTAGTTCAACTTTTATTGTGATTTTTTAGCTCTGATTTTAAAATAAAATAAATATTTTTATCATTAATAACAATTATAAATTAAATAAAACTTAAAAATAATTTATTCTAATATTTTATATAATATTTATTAATAAAATAATTTTTTTAAACTTATATATTTTAAATATTTTAAACATAATTATATTTATTAATAATTATTAAATTTAAATTTAAATAAAATGAAATTATTAATAATTTAATTAATAATTAATTTAATATTAAATATTAAATAAATTGTTTAAATTCTTATGAATAATTTATATATTAAATAATTAAATAATATATATGTATTCAGGTTTCACTTTTAGTTGGTTATTTTGTCGTTACGAACTCTTATTGTAAATTGTAATAGTTAGAGAGTTAAGGATCTTTATTATTGTTTATATTTGCTATTTTGTTGTAACTATTATTTATTATATGTTGAAATTGTAATATTTCAGATACTTTAAATTGTTCTTAATTTTATAGTTGTACAATGATTAAATGATATTTTTTGCATGTTAGTTGTAGTTATTATTTATATGTGAAATATATGAAAATTAATGTTAATAAAAATAAATAAATTGTTGTTATTTTAATTTTTTTTTTTGGAGGCCAGATTGATGTAAAAATTATAAAGTATATAGTGCAATATATTAACAAATTATTTTGTAATTTTTTAAAAAATGAAAAACTATTTTATAAATTTAAAAAATTACTTAGGATAATACTCAATATTAATCAACACGTACTATACTAAAAACTCAATTCAATATTAATACGGATGCCGTGTTTATAAAATTTATCAATGCAGCTGTCTATGAGGTCCACCTCACCATTTAACCTATTTTGGTCGTGGAAATGAAAAGCATGAAGTTTAGCCGGGGACGTGGTAGTTTTCGGCAAAGCCTGTAACTAAGCTTTTATGCTGAGGCTGGATTGTAAAAGGTGTGTAGGATCAGGAGGAAAGGCCTGGTTTCATCCTTACGGGTACATATGAATTCTTCTTTACTGGGTTTGGAATTGAAAGCCACTTACAAGCTTATATTTAAACATCTGGGCTTCTAAGGGTCCATTTATGAAACAAGACAATAGAAGGAACGGAAGCCCTTTGCAAGTAACAAAAGAAAGAGAGAAACGTGTAGACTCAGCAAGTGGGGTTCGACGCTGGAAATTGGAAAATGCGTTCGAATAACCCTATGACTGGACCCCATCATGCATTTACCATTGCCTGCCGCCCACCAAGGACGAATACGTTCTCTTATTTCTTATTGGTCAGATTGTTGAGAAGTCAAGATGAATCAGCCTTTAGAAAACGTGTGGGCATCACTTGTGGAATATTCAATGTTTACTGTAAATAGAACTCAAGATGGCATAGAGCCTGATTTTTGTGTCCTCTCCTCTCGGGAAATAAAAACAGAATGCTATATTATATACAAACAAAACTGGATTTTGTTTTTCATCCATTTCGTAATTCTTCTTTGTTCTCAAAATTGCCAATGTGTAATCCAAAATCATCTTGCATATCAGGTGTCATAATTTATTCTTAAGCCAAAAAATCCCAACCGGCCTATATCGCAAAAACTATGGTCCATTTTAACTAAATATAATATCATACCGTTAGTTTATTCCATAGCTAAATTGAAGTCTTTTGTTAGAAAATTAGGTTGGTATCTAATCTCGGAGGCAGTAAAATAATTATGAAAATTTTTTCTTTTCATGTTTCAGATGTCAAAATTATTTAAAATTTTATAAAATAATTAACACATGAATTATAATAAAATATAAATATTAATTTGTATTTTATTTCAAAATTTGATTCTTTTCTTTTCGTTTCTTTCAAACAAATTTCAAAACTAGATCGTCTCAACTGCTGTTGATATATAAGTGTCCAACCTTTAAAAATATCTACGTAATATATTAAGAGAACTTTATAACTATTACAAAGAGGGTTAAATAAGAAATGGTAGTTCCTTATAACTTAAATCTATTTATAATAAGTTTTTATTATTTTAATAATTTAACTGAAATTAATTTCTACTTTCAATTAAACTTTAACTAAAATTTAAATGATTATAATTAAATACTAATTATGTCAAATAAGATCAAATATTTCAAATTGATCCTAAATTATTAAATATAATATATTTAATAATAAAATTTCTCAAACTTTACAATTAAATTTAACTTGATTAAAATATTTTTCTCTCTTTAACTTGTTATTTGTGATCTATTTGGTTCTCAAATATGTTGGCAATGAATATAAATTATAATTATAAATCATATTTATAAATTAACGTTTAACAACACATTATAACTATCTAAATATTTATGAATCTCAAAGTAGCTTTAACTAACCTTTCTGTGCATGATTTTTTCGTATAACTCAATTATTTCATCATACAATGTTCCAATTAGGTATATAGTATAAAATTAAGGTCTACTCTATTTAAATATAATTATGTTAGTTCTCTATCATTAGTAATTAATTCTATTAATAACATTTGTAAACTATTTATAGAGCGTCATTCCACCTTGTTCATGGATTTATCGAATCAATTCTAATTGAGAACAGTAAAATATTTTCCTTAATTACTTCAGGGTGAGGAATCTTACATTAATCACTTAAGTACTTCCATATAATGCATGCTATATCAAATGACTACCGACTTAGTTATCCTTGACTAGAACATGTCATAAGTAGTATCAAAATATAGTAATCCATATATGAGATAATTTTGGATATCTTAAGTCAAATGATTGCTTATACAACCATCACAGTAAGAATTTCCATAAATATATAAGTAATGTTTCAAACAAATTTCTCATATAAGGTTAGATCAGTGAAATTATTATTTAACAAGCACCTATTTGTTTGTTAAAATATCTTCTTGTCATATCAACTACTTCATTCATAAGAAAAAGCATAATATATGTTAGTCTTTTTTATCTTTTATTGAAGTTAAGTTTTAATAGATGAATAACTAAAAACAATTTAAAAATAATACATAAATGAAATATAATTTTTTGTGTGGTGTGATGCTCAAAATTTTTTTTGCTTTTCATATAATCGCTTTTTGTCAAAATCACATAGATTTATTTGTATATTTTAAGAAACATACATCTATCACTCAAATAAGATTTTCATCGTGTACATGACAATAATAGAGAATAAAAGATTTGTAAGTAATTAGTTAAAATGTTTAAATTTTAATTATGGATGGGGTATATAAAATTTTAGTTAATTAGATTTAATTGGAGTAAATATATTATTTTTTAAGAAATTTCAATTGATAACTATTAGCCCTTTAACAAAAAAAATTGATGCTTTTTATGATTAATAACAAATTTAAAATTTAATTAATAAATTTAAAAGGCTAATACTGACTTTATAATAACGTATTAACACTAATACAATAATTGATCCCCTTGAATTATTAATTTAATTAAATAACATAAAGGTTAAAGAATTATTATTTAAATGTTTTTTATAACTGTTAAAATTAATCTTACATATCTTAAATTATTTATTGATTTACAAAAATAATTTAAATAACATTAATTTTAATGGTAGTTGAAAGTTATCAAAATAATGACCTAGTTATTCCTCAGTGGTTGGCTACGCTTCAAAGCCTTGACTTAGTTCATGGGAAGATCAGGCTGTAGTCAGTTTCATTCATAAAAGTCAACCCTGTGGGAGGCTCTCCTCCACCAGTCATCTTCACATCTTCAGCTTTAAACCTCATCTTTCCAATCCCACCTTCTCTAGCACCAAGAAGATCATATCTTCATCAAGAAAGTATCTTTGAGTATGGATAGAGAACAAGAAGAGATGCAGTTTCTTGGGGTCTTTGGCACCTACACAGAATCGTACAAGATCATCTTTACATGGAGGAAGATTTTCAGCCAAATAACCTTAGTCCTTATTCTTCCTCTAACTTTAATCTTCCTAGCCCACATGGAAGTCTCCGATATCCTCTTTTCGAAGGTCATGCTCAACGAGATGCAGGTAGAGCACACTCGAGCTGGTGTCAGCTCGCAGTTGGCCTATCTCTGGCTCTTCAAGTTTGCATACTTAATTATTCTCCTTGTACTCTCTCTTCTCTCAACCGCAGCTGTGGTTTACACCATTGCCTGTATTTACACGGGTCGAGATGTGACTTTCAAGAAGGTTATGAGTGTTGTCCCCAGGGTTTGGAAGAGGCTCATGATCACCTTCCTCAGCATGTTCTTTTGTTTCTTCGCGTACAGCCTTGTTGCCGTTGTAGTCCTTATTCTTTGCGTAATTCTTATTTCTACTGGATTAACCAAGTCTGGTATTTCTATTTTCTACATTTCGCTTCTCTTGTACTCTGTGGGACTCGTGTACATGGCCATAGTTTGGCAATTGGCAAGTGTTGTGTCTGTGCTAGAAGAGGCTCGTGGATTTAAGGCCATGAATAAGAGCAGAGCACTGATTAAAGGAAAGATGTGGATGGCCACAGTTGTGTTCCTTAAGCTGAGTCTATCCTTTGCAGCAATCCAGTTCATTTTCCAGAGACTGGTTCTGCACGGTGAATCATTAGGTATGGTGAACAGAGTATCATTTGGGATTATCTGTTTCCTACTGATTTTCAAGTTGTTTCTATTCCAACTTGTGATTCAAACTGTCATCTACTTCGTCTGCAAATCGTACCACCATGAAAACATTGACAAATCTGCCTTGTCGGATCACCTGGAAGTATATATGGGAGAATATGTTCCATTGAAGTCCAAGGATGTCCAGTTGGAGCATTTTGAAGTCTGAACAGAGAGAACCCAGCGAAATAACAGGTTGTTAAACTACTGTATTGATTAGCTGTTAAAGCATCGAAATGTGTTCTCATATAAAGTCATATATCGATCGTGTGTAGACTTTTAATTTGGAGAAGATGAATGTAGATTATTCATGGTTTCACATGGCTATGTGCTGATTTTACCAAGTCTTTGCTCGTTTGTTGATTAAGGCGTCTTTGATCATTTAATGCACTTGTTTTGAATGGTTAGTTGCCGTTGACTAATCCCTCTTAAATTCTATCACTTCTTGTTTCTAAGTATTTAATTTGAAACCACATATTTACCACTAACCTAACCAAGAGTTCTGAATTATGGATTAGATGGATTAGCTTAGCCGACGACCTTATTGTGCGGAGTGGTTCTCCACCAACCAACATGGGAAAATTTTACAATATTAATGGGGGCTAAGCTAAAGAAAATGGAATGGCAGTAAAGAAAATGCTCTTTTGTGTGATTTTTGAACCAATTAAGGATAAGGTACTTAACTATGATGCATTTGGATTTGATTAAGGTTTAAAATGAACATAATTTGATTTTGTAAAGCTTAGTTAAATGTGTGATAAGTTTTGATTGATAATTGATTTATACTTTAAGGAAAAGAATGTTGGATAACAATGCATCTAAGTTTGGAATGAAGTAGTGTTAAAGGAATGAAGATATTCATATAAATGCAAATGTATTCCAAAGGATATTAATAATGCATTAAGAATGAATGAATGAGAATTATGAATTAGAAATATTTCTAATGCTAGAAAAGAGTTAGTAAATGTATGGTTAATGAATGGAGCATGATCAAGTTTATTTAAGGTATTAACCTAAATGCAAACAAGATATATTCAAGTGACGACATGTGAATGTATGTGCATAAGTGAATATGTATTTGATTAATCGACTTTGTAATATGAATTCTGTGTGTATTGTATGATGTATAGACGCTCAAATTGAACGTCATCATCAAGACATTGCCGGTCCATCCAGGCAATAGTATATACTAGAGTGTACTATGAGTTAACTTAGTTGTGGAAACTCATATATTTATGCTTTTATTTGAATTGTATGTATAGTGGGTAACCTAGATGTGAGATTAGGATTGGTAATATCTTCTGTTCAAATTATGTTGGTTAAACTTAATTCCTTTATATTGAATTGATATTGATATAATTATGATAATACTGATTTCGAACAATTGATTGTTCGAGGAGTTCGATATGTTCAGGACTGTATTAGGAGTATTTGTGATTTGAATGTGAATAAGAAAATTAAATGCTCAACTATTTGTTGAATGCTAGACTTATATCTGATGAACTGTGAAAATTGAATGTGCTCATTAGCGGAAAGTGACTGATGATATATTATGTGAACTGTTATACTCCATTAATAATGGAATTGTGACCAGAGTAGTCAACGTGAAAAGAGCTTTAAGCTCAATTATGCACATCAGAGCCTTAGGTTCAACATTTAATGAGCCTGATATCTACAACGGATATAGGACAGTACTGAAAAGAGCCCGGTATCCACAATAGATATGGGACAGTAAAATAAGCACTCGGTCACAATAAAGTTAAAATGGAATTAGTCTGATATGCATCAGCATTTGTACATTTATGATTATGAATTATATGATTAAGAAGCCATTTCTGAAATTGTGATGATAAAGTGATATGCTACATTTGAATAATTGATGTTAATGTTATTGATTGGGATATATAAGATCTGAAAGAGTATATGAAATGTGTGAAATTAATTATTTCTTATTGAGATAAGGAATGTTGTGAATTTGGTTATATGTGACATATTTGTGTATTTGATGTAAGTGAGTCCATCGATGATAGTTAGCTCACTGAGTTCGTAAAACTCATTAAAATTGTAATGTGGCTTTTCAGGTACAAGAGAGGAAATCTAGTTCCTTAGTTACTCTAAAAGAAAATTTTTGGATTAAGAAATGACTCAAAGGTTTGTCAGTTGACGTTTGAGGAATAGTAGACTGTTTTATGTAGAATTTTTGTATAAAAGCTTGTAAACTTTCAAATGTTTTGGTAATGTAAATATTAGTTTTAATGACTATAACGTAAATCATGTTTGCAATGAAATGAAGAGTAGTAGTTGTTTTTAAGTATTATGTTATTCTTTATGATTCCATCTAGATCTAGAGGATATGTAGTATACAGTGATGCTTCACAACGGGGGCTAAGATGGGTCCTGATGTAATATGGTTAAGTGATTGCATATGCATCGAAACAGTTGAGGTCTTATGAGTTCAATTATCCGATTCATGATTTTGAATTGGTAGCAGTGGCATTTGCTTTGAAGATTCAGAGACACTATATGTATAGTGAGACGTTTCAGACATTCACAAATCATAAGAGCTTGAAATATCTGTTGAGTTAGAAAGAATTGAATATGAGACAGACGAAATGGACTGAGCTAATGAAAGATTATGATAGTATGATTGAATATTATCTTGGTAAAGCTAATGTGGTAGCAGATGCATTAAGTAGAAAGTATAATAGAAATGCAACACAGATATAGGCCTCAAGGTTATTATAAACCTAGCACAACTGAGGGCATTAAATGTTGAATTAAATTTGGGGTAGAATGAAGCATTAGTAGCTACACTAAAGATTAGGCCAATATTGCATGAGAGAATAAAAAAAAACACAGTGTAAAGATATAGAGTTAGGGAAGCTTATTGAGAAGTTGAAACAGGATTCGAGTTCTGAGTTTGGGTTGAGAGATGAGACACTGTGGTTGAAGCAGAGATTATGTATACCTAATGTTGATGATTGGAGAAAAGATTGCATGGTGTCCCAGTATCTATTGTGTTTAATCAGGATCCCAGATTCACTTCCAGATTCTGGTGTAGTTTACAGTCAACCATGGGTACAAAGTTGAATTTCAGCACATCATTTCATTCTCAAACAAACGGACAGAGTGAGAGGACTATTAGGACTGTTAAGGATATGCTCGTAGCTTGTGTTTTGAAGCTCCATTTGTATATAATAATTACTATCACAGTAGTATCAATATGGCTCCATATGAAGCCTTATATGACAGGAAATGTCGGTCATCACTATATTGGGACAAAGAGGGCTTAAGGATCATTGAAGGTACATAATTGATTCACGATACTGTAGATAAAGTTAAAATTGATTTGTAACCGAATTAAGCTAGCTCAAGATAGACAAAAGAGTTATGACGATCAGCATCATAGGGATATGGAATACCAAGTGGGTGATAAAGTGTTTCTGAGAGTGTCACCTTGGCAAGGAGTGCTGAGAATTAGTAAAAAACGGTAAGTTAAGCCCTAGATATGTTCGTCTATATGAGATTACTGAGAGAGTTGAACCATTGGCTTACATACTAGAATTACCAGCAAAAATGGCTTAGATTCATAATGTGTTTCCTATGATTATGCTTAGAAGATACCAATTATATCCGACCTATATCTTACCTACACAGGAAGTTGAAGTTGTAACTAACCCGAGTTATATTGACGAACCAATCCAGATTATTGGTTATCAGACCAAACAGTTGAGAAACTGAGTGATCTCATTGGTCAAAGTTCTTTGGAAGAATCAATCAAGAGAAGAAGCCACTTGGGAAAATGAAGAGAGTATGAAAAAGCAATACCCCTACCTATGTAATCAATCAGGTAAGAATTTCGAGAACAAAATTTCTTAAGGAAGGAAGAATTGTAATATCCTGTTTTCTAGAACATGCTTAGGGTTCAACCCTAAATCAAACATTGCATATACATGCATAACATTAGCATTCATACACTAATTGATATTTGTACACATTACAAGTAAGTACATGCACTCATTTGACATGTCCCAGGATATGAAAAATGTTAAGTGATCATGATATGAATTGTGATTTGGCATGTATTGAATTTTGGTATGACTGGATTTCAATTAGTAAATTCAAATTAAATGTTATGAATTGGGAAATTGATGGATTAAAATATACATTTGGACCAAGAAAAATGCCAAATGGTAGGATAAATTGATACATGAAAAACTAGGGTGATTAAGCCTAAAAAATGAGTAACATTTGGCATAGCTAAATGTGTGACAATTGGACTAATAAATAAATGACAAGTGGATCAATTCTTATGTGACATGGGGACCAATCATGGATTGATATGTGGACTGAATAAAGGGTAACAAATTGTTGGGTCCCACTTATAGAACCCAATCTCTTGCGAATAACATAATACTTGAGCGTATTATCCTATAGGATTATTTCCAAAAACCCTTATTAGGCATCATCCCATAAGGGTGGCATGCCCATGATAATCAAACATCAAAACAAACTTATTACCTTAATGTTGGATCCTATTTCTGAATGCGAAGTCTAACTCTTGTAAAAATATCATAAGACTCTCATATCTTTACTTCATCATACTCTTTAATACATTACATACAACTAATTTTCATCATTCAC
>JANJEY010000002.1:13936436-13950265 GCA_024703695.1 Erythroxylum cataractarum | reverse complement strand
GGTAAATATGAATCGGGTAAAAAAACATACCAACCCATACCCGAACTGTTAGGGCGGGTACGGGCGGGTAAACGGGTGACCCGCCCATTTTGCCAGGTCTACAAAAGATGCAAGTACCTCCTTCTCGAAGCACTTACAAGGAACTCTCTACTCGAAACCCTTACAATGAGAACTCCCCCAAAAGCTCTCAACTCTCAAAGCTCTCTGCTCTGAGTGATTTCTATCAATGAGTGAATGACTCAATAATTGAATGACTAGCTCTCAACTCTAATTAGCTATGTATAGACTCCTCTTACTTGGAAAGCAAGTTCAAGATCTTTTAGGATCTCCACAATCCTAGTTGATCCTATTAACTAAAGATTACACTGCATCACACCGACTAATGGGAAGACATCCCCTTTCCCTTAGGACACTTCTAATTGGTTACATTGCATCATAATCTAATTAAATAAAGATTACATGCCAACTTGGAAGATTGCATCCATATCTTTGAACATCTTCGCTATCTTCAGATAATTCTCCCACATGGTCTTTATCTCTTAGATTTGATGAATCTCCAATATGACCTTCAAGTTGATCTCACCACGTCATCATGTGCCACATCACTCACAACTATCTGTCACTGCTGATGTGTTTTCCAAGTCACCAAGGCCTATCCGCACATAGGTCCATCAATACACGTCCATGGACAAGTCCATCTTCTATAATCAAGCTCATTCACGATACAATCTTATCGCCACATGATTAAGTACAAGTCATAATTCGAGTTAGTATAAAACCTCGCATATTTCACATACCTTCGACCTGCCTCATCGAAGTCAAGTGCTTATGCACCTTATCGCGCCCGCATGCCTTCGTGTATCCTCGCGGGGTCTTGCATTCCTTTACACATTCTCGCGCACGCTCAGGTCTCGCATGATAATTTATCAACTCCGTGCAGCCTCGCACTTGAATCTTACATCTCGTCGAAAATTTCTACCAATGATGCACCTACACATGCCCATGCGTATCGAATATTGCCTACTCTTGAGATCTTTGCCAATACGTCTCGTATTCCTCATCTACTTCGCAAGTTCGTCGGGTTTTGCTCGCCAACTCGTAAGACTTTGCTTTATTCCCTTGTCAAGATGTCTTCCTCGTGCCAACCTGCATGCCAAGCATTGGCCTAAGCTTGTCAACACTTGCACGATCCCTCAATCTAGACTAAAGGGTCTAACACCTATCCACTTTAGATTGTGAGCATATATTGCCCTTTTCTGTGGCAATCGAGCCAATAGCAACAAAGGGCTATTCGTTAGTAGGAATTCGCCACTAGTTTAATCCCTCACTAGTGGCAATTTGTCGCAAGTGAAAAATCATCACATGAGACGCATACATCTCTTGCCATTGTTCCACGAAAAAACAAGAAATTACAACCCAAAATCATCACAGGTCTTATTTTTGTTTTCAAAACAAAACAACCAGAAGAACTGGAAAAAAAAAAAAGGATGCATAATCTAATTTTTCTTCCTTTTTAGAACTATTCAACGGAAAATGATAGGTAATACATGTCAAGTTCTAGAAACAATAACTTAGAACAAAATAATTTCCTGAAGTAGATAACAAACAAATGAGACACGACATAAAATTTTCCAGAAAATAGTTTTAGAAATTAATTAAATCATAAACTTTAATACAATAATCAAGATTTTCAGTCTTAATTTTTTATCAAATCAATAACAATCAAGCAATTAATACAAATTAAACAATTAAAGGAAGCTCTAATATTAATATTAGAAAATCAACCATAATCGTATTCCATTGGATCTCAACAATTAAATAACTTCAAAAAATACTCAAATCATAAAATATAGAATTATACTCGATATTCTTGATGAAATCCTTTCAAAAAAAATTTAATCATAATTTTTTTTATATAACTCACTTCATCTTTACATCTGGCTTAATAATCCTTCATTTGTAAATTTTGGAGGAAAAAAAAAAGAGCATCAAATGTGCCACGTGGATGCATCTCTCAGATTTATTGAAGGCTTCGTTCAAAGTGAACCAAGTCAACTATACTAAGCCAAATCTCCGTTCTACTCCCTTTACAAAGTGGTCTCAATTCCTCGTCATAATGTGGGTATGGAAACTTCTGCTGCGAGTTGCAGAACCCATGTGCAACCTAAACCAACACAAAAACCCAGTTCAGTAACTGAGCTATATATACCAAATGCACATTAATGATAAAAACCCACAAGCAGGCATCTCCATCTCTATCCATGTGAATGTAGTTTTTCACACTCAACTTATGGTTACATATATACACTACTCTTGCATTTACGGAACTATAAATGGCCACGTTGAGCACATCCCTCGATCATCTATACACCTACATACCTTATCTTGATGAATTATATGACGGCACACTTCCCTAGTTTTATATATAGGTCGCAGTACAGGATATGTTTATGCATATATCTCTGGGTCTTAATAAATTACGTCCTCTGGATGACAAAGGGAGTAGAGGTTGAAGGAAGGAAGAGAGCGCCAAAGGGACACTTTGTGGTGTACGTGGGTTGTCAAATGAAAAGGTTTGTCATTCCAACGTCTTACTTGAAAAATCCAACTTTCCAACAGTTGCTTGACAAAGCAGCAGAAGAATATGGATACGACAATCACAATGGAATAGTTTTACCATGTGATGAGAATACCTTTAGAAGACTCGTTATCTTCCTGGCCAACCACTACTAGCTACTTCCATTGCTTTCCATATTATATGCCTTCAGTTAATGCTTAAAATTGCTGCATACATGCCAGAGGGTAAGGGTAAGGCAGAGCTACCAGATGAAGAACTCGCAGTGGATATCTCTCGTATGTAATAATAGTCCCTTTAAACTAATATTGAGTGCTGAGTTGTATAACACGTACAGTTGTGTGCATGAACATCACTGATCACCAAGTTGTAATACATGTACTAGCTATTGATATATGTGATGGATAAGTTTCGATGATTTGGTAAAAATGGTGCTTATTTTAATATAATCATGTCCATGTCCAGTTTACTTAATTATAAGGGTTTTGCATTACAAATAACTATTTATCTGATCAATAGTTAATGAGTGGTCTTCTCTTCAGTGTTGAATAAAAAAATATCTTACTTTGTGGCAAATTATTATTTTTATACGCTACTCGCCATAAATTTGAGTACGTCGACCAAGTGTATCTGAACTCTTTAGTATATGGAACTGTAACTATTTGGACTCTAGCTAGTGGAGACCTGATACTGAGGGCTTGTCAGGACTAATGCGACTGTACCTGCAATGGTGCTGGGTCCAAGATTTTGATGCCCTCCTGTATTTGGAATTGTTTGCGTTCTCTAATTAAAAACAGAAAACCTGATATAAAATGTCCAATTATAGGAAACAAAAACTTACGAATGCTTTACCCAATATCAACACTTGGTAAATGTAGTTTCCATGGCTTGTTTATGGATTTGACCGCATTACCCAGTTGAATGTGTAAGTGCCTGTTCATTTAAAGCTCTCTTAACCATCTAAATACGAGTCCTGCTCTGCATAAATAAATGCGTGGTCCACAATCGCAATTGCCTACTTATCCTGCAGTCTGTTTGCCCTCGCGCTTAAGGCAAACCGATGACCAACTGAACGGAATAATTAATGCTCTCGAATACGAAATTCATATACTAATTTTTTTTATTACATTAATTATTTCGACTTAATTAGACTAATCCTAAGCTCGTAAGACCTCACTCCAAGAGTCCTAAAGATGTAAACCTTGAACTCCAATATTCCTCATGTTCTTACATGGCCTGTACACTTCTGTGCACAAAGAGTCTTCACATATTTGATTATTCAACTGATGATTGATTACTAACATCCCTCTGCTCAACATCAGGTTCTCATCAGCCCTCAGGTTCCCTAATAACTCCAACTCCTACATTGTCGCTGGAAACGAGACGTCCGTAATTAATCCGATCAAGGAACTTTAGGCAGGGACTAGAGAATCATCAACAAAAAAATTTTCTATTTCTCCTCCTTTTGTGTGACTCGAACTCAATACCTTCTGCAATGAAGAACCCTAAATGAGGAGCTAAAAGCCTGAAACCATTTAAGTCACTCCTACTTGTCACCAATTGTTCATTCTACCGAGAATGGTTGGTGTTCAGATGTTCTCTAATGTAGAGTTTAGTTGCCGTCCTCATAGGTGAGAACGAATGACAACGACACAAAAGTTTTGTGCCTCGTAATGTTTGCTTGCTGTCCTCACTCATTTTTGTTCCGTCTTTAGAGTACAAGGACAGAAATTTTTTATTCCTTCCAAGACTGTGATACAAAATTTTTATCCCAAGAACAAAAACAAAACACATAAGGAAATGTCATAAATACCCATCCCCCAGATAAGCAATTTTTTTATTCTTAATTATATTATTAAACTCATCATCATCATCATTATTATCATCATTATAAATTATTATTTATTTATTATAAATTTTGAACTTATTATTATTATAAAATTTGAACTTATTATTATACAAAATTAATTATCTTTTTATTTTTATTTTTATTTTTATTATGATTATGATTATTTTTATTTTTATTTTTATTAATTATTGTTATTATTATTATTAATTATTGTTATAAATTTTTATTTATTATTATTCTTTTTATTATTAATATTACTATTCTTATTAATTTTATTATACGAAATTAATTATCTTATTATTATTATAATAAATTTTGTACCTATTATTATTATTATTATATTTTTATTTTTATTACTAATTTTGTTATACAAAATTAATTATCTTATTATTATTGTTGTTGTTTTTATTATTATTAATTATTATTATAAATTTTGTAATTATTATTATTATTATTTATTGCTATTACTGTGATTATTAATTATTGTTATAAATTTTTTACTTATTATTATTATGCAAAATTAATTTTGTTATTATTTTGTTATTATCATTATTATTCATTATTGATTTTCTTATTATTATTGTGATTATTAAATTCCTTATTATTATTAATTTTCTTTCTCTTCTTCTTCTATCATTATTTATTATTATTATTTTATTATACGAAATTAATTTTTATTGTTATTGTTATTATTATTGTTTGTTAACTTTTTTACTAATACAAATCATTCGTTTTAAAATAATCAATGAATTACATATTTTCAATCATATTATGTTGCATGGGCATTTTCGTCATTGATACTGTTTTTATATTTTGTCCACTGCAATCAATCACATTTCTGTCCTCGAGACGGAGATAGTTTTTTTTATTATGTCAATCACAACCAAACACCTCACTGTCTCTAATTTTTGTTTTATTCCGTCTCCAAATTTTCATCTCATTCCGTCTCTGCATATTGA
Organism: Erythroxylum cataractarum; assembly: GCA_024703695.1. NCBI lineage: Eukaryota > Viridiplantae > Streptophyta > Magnoliopsida > Malpighiales > Erythroxylaceae > Erythroxylum > Erythroxylum cataractarum. Next base: position 13,944,882 of record JANJEY010000002.1, on the reverse strand, counting down.
AGACAGTAACCAAATGCAGCATAAGGGACATGTGCAAAGATTTAGGAGCCATACTCTCACTTTCTATTAACTATTAATAAAAATAATTTAATTATTCGAGTTATTGATAGTGGTAAGATGAATAAAAGAATTTTACAAGCTATGTATATATTTTAAAATTCATTTTATAATGACAAATTACATTTTAATTATATGGATATGAGAAAATTATAATTTAAAAAGATGTTGAATATTTGATCAATATTGTATTAATATCAAAAACATTACGAACTTTGACACAGGATTTATAACATTAACTTACATGACTCTCTGAATTAATAGGGAATTTTGGTTGGACTCTAATTCAATTTTCTTATAGAAATTAAAAAATTGCCAAGTTACGTCTCTTTTTCTTTTTAATAATATAGACAAATTAATTAAAGTTAGCTTCAATTATGATATCATTAAATTAAAATAATTGTATAAACAATGTTATTCATGCAACAATTGTGATTTTTTTAACATTTGTGATGTCATATATTATAAATTCGTTTTACAGTAATTTTAAATAATAAAAATTTACAAATTAGTATAAAATGATCTGAAAAACACGTGCTTCCCTTCTAGGATGAATTGTTTATAAAAATGAAATAATTTAATATTCTTAAAAATAAATATTAGTTTATTATTTATCTTTATACTAAATTGTTCTCTTTGCGATAATTCAATTTTAAATTCGATTGCATTTAGACCAAATGACCCGACCCACCCTCAGTTGGAATCTCACGCAATGTGATTCGAAGTGGTCCAGCCCAATTTCACCATCCATATAAGTCCTCCTCTTTACCCTTAACATGTTCCGTGGACGATAGAACGATCAATCATCCAGCTGTGTGAATCATATCGCTTCCAAGTGGGCAAGATCGAACGGCTTTGAAGTGGGCAACAACCTAAGAGCCGGTACATCGTAATACCCAATTCTTATCCTCAGTTTAGAATCATCGTCAAAGCGAAAGTAACACAAATATATTACCAACTTTATAAATTTTATTATTTAAACAAAAGAAACATAAAGAGAGCACTGGCAGGTGGAAGGAAGAAGACTTTAGAGCTTTCTTTCCCTCTCCGTAGCCTCACCCCTCCACTTTTAGGTTTCATGTCTCTCTATAGATGCTTCAAATCTGCTGTGAAATCTAACTCTACCTGTTTCAGCTATTCCTAGGTATCAACACTCTCTCGCTCGAACTTAGTTCTGTGTAGTGTTTGGCATAGTGTATTAGACCTTGCTGTTATTTTATTTGAGGCTGTTCATTTGTTGTGTTAGGAGGTATTTGATTTGGGATTTCTTAAGAGTATAATTAGACATCATAACAATGGAAGCTTCGTCGAGCCAACAGGAGTTTGACTACTTGTTCAAGTTGCTGATGATTGGAGACTCTGGTGTTGGCAAGAGTACTCTCCTGTTGAGTTTTACTTCCGAAAATTTCGAGGATCTCTCTCCCACCATCGGTGAGCTCTACGATCACCGTTTCTGACATGTTTTTTGTTCCCTTACTCAGGATCTGATGAAGTTGGCTAGATTTCTTTTTTGTTTCAACTTCAACTAATCGAGGAAAAATGTGAGCAGGGTTTAGAGTCATAGTTCTTTTTTTGAATGATTAGCTTTCTTGATGGTGTTTAGTATTTGGGTGGTCCGCGTCATTCGATGGAAGTTAATTACTTTAAGGAGTGTCGTATTTTTGTCTTAACGTAAACATATCTTCAACCTGTTTATTAAATGGTTTCATCTGACCACAAAGTTTACCATTTTCCCACTTGGTTGGGGAGCATGTAAATTGTTTTTATTGGAGGAAAGATTAAATTAGAGAGATGATCTAGACCTCCTTGGATGAAAGGATATGCACCAAATTGCTTTGCCAAATGGGATACTCACTACCCTGTGAAATTCATTTATACTTCCTGTGTTCCATTGTCTTGATTTTGTGTCAATTTAGCATGTCTCTCAATCTGAAGTTTTAAAAGAGTTTGTAGCATTTTAACTTCACTCAATGATTCTATTTCTGATCATCAACCAGTGATGCTTTTTTTGATGGACAGCATGTTAGGTAATAATTACTTACTACTCTCACTTTGTAGGTGTGGACTTCAAGATAAAGCATGTTACCATTGGTGGGAAAAATTTGAAACTTGCTATTTGGGACACTGGTAAGAAGATGCTGTCAATTCATTATTTTTGCATGCCCGTCTTTCTGTTCCGTCAGATTTATAATATATGATACACTTTCTTCCTAATTGGTGAACCAAAGGGTAATGAATACCAATTCTTGTGACTTGTTACAAACTTGATCTAATTTATGTAGAATTGTTGTGGATGCCTTTGTGGGCCAGCACTATCGCAGACATACGCATAAGACTAGAAATATTAGACAGATTTGAGTTGCCGCAGAATTCTTAGGATTAGATTCTTTTATTTATTTCAGTTGTTATCCTTATCCACAAAATAAAAGGATTGGTTTCTGTAACCAATCTCCTTAAGTATTAGTACTGTCTTACTATACAGTAGGAACTTAATTTAGAACTCTGTTACATCGTGTAAGCCTATATAACAGGCTGAAAATTATGAAATAAGACAAGGCAAATTTATCTCAATTGTTCTGTGAGGTTAAGACTCTCTCTAACGAGTCTTGAGGTCCAGGGCTCCCTTCGACGAGTCCTTTTTTCTCTTTTATCACCATAGGTTCCTCAAGAGGAAGGAATCGTAATAAGGGCAAGGTCACAGGTTCTGAAGGAGATATTGTAGTTCATCGCCCCGTGACTCGATCCTTAACCCACGAATATAACAAGAATGTCTTTCATAATTAACAAATGTGACTTTAGACTCGAAAACTATGTTTTCATGATTAAAGATTGCATTTGAAAACATGAACAATACATACATACATACACTTAAGTAGGTCTATACATATACATGTCAGTTTATTCTTTTTTATTTTATTTTGATATGTTTTTTCCTCCTCAATGAGATTTTATTAGTTTAATATGGTTTAGCTGTTAGTTGTAGCTTTTCCTGTTTTTGGTCGAATGAAATATAAATCTATAATTTGTATGCAGCTGGACAGGAGAGATTTAGAACATTAACTAGTTCTTACTACAGAGGAGCACAAGGAATCATAATGGGTATGTATTTATATTTGCTTCTCCTTTTGCTCTTAGTCTCACCCTACCCTTGAACTTGTTATTGCACACATATCCCATTCATTTCTACTGTGGTCAAAAACAAAATGTTATCACTTATTCCCAGTTATTCATTATGGCCTTTCTGTAACTGCAAGTTTTGCAAACAATAACATTTTAAGTATAACTATCTTTCATGCTATTGCGTTTTCAGCATATTTTTCATTGTTCGTGCGCTTTCATGAGATAGGTAGTTATGTTTTAGGTTAATGGATCCCTTGGCTTTGCACGTGGTTTACTCTACATGTGAAATACTATTAACAATATGTTGCAAGTAATGAGTTGGCTGGATTTGTCCTAATAATTTTTAAAAATTTATATAATGTGCATCTAAAATAATTGTTCTCTATGGGAATCGTTAGTGTATGATGTAACCCGACGAGAAACATTTACAAATCTGTCTGATATATGGGCCAAAGAGATTGATTTATATTCGACCAACCAGGATTGCATCAAGATGCTTGTTGGCAACAAAGTTGATAAGGTATGTCTTGGCTAGCTAAAGAATTTTGTTTACGAATTTTATTGGCTTTGTGTGGTGCAATAAAAAGAATTCATTAGCTCTACTATTCAGTTATCTTATCAGTTGTCGGACACAACAACATTGAAAGCTTTATGGATTTGTTACACTTGATCCTTTACACCATATTGATCCTTCGTCATGTCTACTTTTGTAGGAAAGTGAAAGAGTTGTGAGCAAAAAGGAGGGCACTGACTTTGCCAGGGAATATGGGTGTCTTTTTCTTGAATGCAGTGCAAAAACAAGAGTCAATGTAGAGAAATGTTTTGAGGAACTTGTTTTAAAGGTAAATGAGTTGCAAGAACTTCCCACCTGCAATGTTATAACCTTGTATAACTTGTATTTGAAGTTGGCCTTGAAGTTTTCAAATTTGACGATTGTTTTTACTCTGTATTTGTATTATTCTTATGTCGTGGCATTCTGACTATATTCCTGCCATACTTTGATCTTGTCACTGATTGAAAATTTCTTTAGCTCTCATCATCCCTTAACAGAGTTTAAAGCTGATGTATAACTTTTAGTTCCCTTGTAAGAGTTGAAATAGAAATGCTTTAAGACAAGTGCCAGATCTTTGAAAATGAGCATAGTGCTGTATATGTGTGGAACATCTTAAAGGTCCAGAACTTACACTTAATTGTTTTGAAGATTTACTGCCCTTTATTCTTTGAAATAAAGTTTTGGAGCCTTTCTGGATGATGGACATGAATCATGAGAATGCTGGGGAATTGTTTCTTATGAGGACCTTTAATGGCGTTAATTGATTAATCTTGTATACTTTATTGGAGGCTATGGCCTTAGACCTTGCGCATAAAAGAATTGCATGCTTTTGTGATGTATGTTGAACGTGATATAGTGTGGATGATGATTGTAGTTTACAATGATTCGCAGATTTTGGAAACTCCAAGTCTGTTGGCTGAAGGTTCAAGTGGCGTGAAAAAGAACATCTTCAAACAGAAACCTCCAGAGGATGCTTCAGTTAGTGGCTGTTGCTCGTGGTGATTGCATTGCACATCCTTGTCTATGTAATCTTTGGTTCTTTTCTCGTATTGGTTTCTTAATTTTGAATAATGAACAAACCTATGATATTAAACTTTACATTAATTACTCAATCGTTAATCTCAACTGTTTCTTTTCTAGATTGTAATTGAGGCCCGATTTATTTCTATATTTGATACATAAAATTGGAATTTAAATTCCTTTCCAAATTCTTATTAATGGTTGGTTCTTACATTGCCCCCTTCAAAACAAAATTTTAAAAATGAAGTCCATTTAATGTTATATGATTTTAATAGGAAGGAACATATAAATGAACGAGGGTATCAATTTTACAAGGATGCGATTTTTATGACTTTCTGACCAAAGATTAATTTCAAGATTCGTGTACAACATTAGATCAACTTGATTCAGTTATTAATATCTACGAATTATATTAATATCAATTCAATTCAATTAATCTAAAATTAATAATTTATTTAAATGTATTTTGATAATTCACGAATTATCCAGTTTTTGTAAAAAGAAAAAGAAAGTACAGGTAACTCCTCAAGTTCCCCAAAGCAAAAGTAGGCGTATTGCTAATGTCTAATTGTATTCTTCACCTTCCCGCAACCTTTCTCGTGTCTCTCAATTCTGAAGCATTCTACTTCCAGATCCAGCCCTAGCTTCTCTGTACCAATTTCACCAATTCAAGGTGTCAGATCTCTCTCTCTCTCTCTCGCGCGCGCTTTTGTTGAATGTTCGTGTGTGTATATATTATATAAACGTTGGTTTTTGTGTTTATTTGATGGTGTTAAGAGGTCTTTGTTTTGGATTCGTTGGTGCATAATTTGTCTACACCAATAAAAAGGAAAATGGAGGCTTCTTCTAGCCAACAGGAGTTTGATTACTTGTTCAAGTTGTTGCTGATTGGGGACTCTGGTGTCGGTAAGAGTACTCTGCTCCTGAGTTTTACTTCTGACAATTTCGAGGATCTCTCTCCCACCATCGGTGAGCTTATCGATAACTATTTTGGAATTCGCATTTTTTTCCTTCTTGCTAATGTTTGGTTAATTGTCCCGTTTCGATCAACAGTTGTAAACTTGGCCTGATTGAGACGTTCTTCTTGTTTAAATCACCGGGGAATAATGCGAATAGGTTTTCAGAATTTCAACTTTCTTTTTGTGAATGGCTCGATTTGTCGAGGCTGTTCTGAATTTTGGTTCTGCCTTATTCGGTGCGAATTGGGTTTCATTCATGTTTCAAATCTACATTCGTAGAAATGCTTTTTCAATGAACAAAAATGCGCATCAAATTGCTTTGCTAATGAGTGAATGTACTTGCTATTGTGTGAAAACTCATACTTTATGAATTCCTTTGTCTTAATTTCGTTTTAAAGTTGGAATCAATCTTGATCTGAAATTTCTTCGGCGAAAGTGTTTAGTCTTTGTTATTAGTAACTCTGGTTTCTTATTGTCAACCAGTCATTTTTTAGATGTGTTCCATTGAATTACGTGTAGATGTTAACTATTCTCACTTATTAGGTGTGGACTTTAAAGTAAAGCATGTGACTATTGGTGGGAAAAAGCTGAAACTCGCTATTTGGGACACCGGTAAGACTTTCTTGGGTTATGATTACATTGCCTGTCTCATTCTTGAAGTGGCCTCTCATATCACCTTTATTTCATGGTCTAGCTCACTTGTTGCTTCTGTTTTGTATGGTGACTGTTCTGGAATACCTAATTAGTTGATGGCTAACCAATCAATTGTAATTAACATTGATTTTTTCTATGACCAAGAAAGGGCGATTAGATTGAACTTTGATTATAAAATGCATTTGTAACTAACAGAAAATGTTTTTGCTTGAGTACAAATTTGTGTCTTTATTCTGAATTTTTTGTCTTCTTTTTCCTATCGATGGTATGATTTGTTAACTACCTCAATATGATTTCGATCTTGTTTGTAGCTTTCCCTTCTTCTTTTTTCCTTATTGAAGATTGAATCTGGAGTTTTTATGCAGCTGGACAGGAGAGATTTAGAACATTAACCAGTTCTTATTACAGGGGAGCACAAGGGGTCGTTATGGGTGCGTATTTTCATTTTCTTTGCCTCATTTTCATCATGGATGTCCATGTGCGGCTTCTATGAAAAGAATTTTACTGCACTGATACTATGAATGCTTCTACGATTAACATATGATATCATGGCCAATTTTTCAGTATAGCCTTTCATAATTATGGTGTTGCAAGCATTAATTTTTTTGGTGGAGCAATATCTTTTTATATTTCTTCAGACTGTTGCTTAGTTTCCTTTGTTTTGAGAAATTTTACGTGATAGATTATTATATTTTAGGCTTGGGGTTCTCTTGGCTTTTTAAGGTATCCTGGGAGCTATGAGTTTTCTGGGTTTGTTTTAATAAATTTTACTATGTTCATTTCTTGTTTCTCTAAGTAAATGTGTTATTTCTGGGAATACAGTATATGATGTAACACGACGAGAAACATTTACAAATCTGTCAGATATATGGGCCAAAGAGATTGATCTATATTCTACAAACCAGGATTGCATCAAGATGCTTGTTGGTAACAAAGTTGACAAGGTATGTCTCAAAAATGCCTATGGACTCCATTGGTTTTATGGCTGCGCCAACAAGAAGAATATGTCAGCTTACTAGTCATTTATCTTATCAGATTGGAGGATATATGTATTATTTTGATTGGATTTTATCCTCATTGTGTATACCCTTTTGCAGGAAAGTGAAAGGGTAGTCACCAAAAAAGAGGGCATAAACTTTGCCCGTGAATATGGATGCCTTTTTCTTGAGTGCAGTGCAAAAACCCGAGTCAATGTAGAGCAATGTTTCGAGGAACTTGTTTTAAAGGTAAAAGTTGCATTTGGGCAGTCCTTAATTTTCAAATTTGAAGATGGTTGCTGTTACTTTCTACTTTTGGGATCTTTGTTCTTTAGCATTCTAGAATTGGTTTTGGTCATTTTGGTAGCTTTGATTGTGTTTACAAAAAGATCAAAGTGTATTTATAATTTCAGGTTTGCTGAGCTATTTTCAAATTCTTGCGTAATAATATCATGATGAGTAACGGAGTATCTAGGATTTTGTTATTCTTTTGAGGGAAAAAGCTTAAAAGTAGTGGATATTCAAGTGTGAACAACGGGTTGCAATTGTGTGAAACATGCTAAAGATAAAAATTTTACTAATCTTTGCTGCAAAACCATAAAGAGTTGAAATAGAAGTGCCGATAGCTTTATTAATGGTGATAGGAATCTTGTGAATTTTGGTGTTACCTATGACCTTCGATGGTGTTGTTCTGGAAATTAAAGCTACCGTATGCCTTTATATATGTACAATGGCTTCATGCCATTTATGGGTGCAAAATCACTTGTGCTTGCGATGCCTGTTAAAAGATGATAGAATCACAGTTTTTGTATCAATTTGCAGATTTTGGAGACACCCAGTCTGTTGGCTGAAGCTTCAAGCGGCGTGAAAAAGAACATCTTTAAACAGAAGCCTCCATAGAATGCTTCCACTAGTGGTTGTTGTTGAGGGTGATAATATTTTGGTGTAAATACCTTGACGGTGATTTTGTATGCCACATCCATGTCTAAGTAGCTTATGGTTTTCTTTTTTTTTTCTCTACAAATGATCGACCTCTGACAGTAACGTGTATGTCAATCACTTAATGTTCTGTTCATCTATGTATATGTTCTATTGTTTTCGGCTGT
>JANJEY010000002.1:13917925-13931075 GCA_024703695.1 Erythroxylum cataractarum | reverse complement strand
TAATTAAATTGGTTGTCCTGTTTTGAACTACTCAATCTTTTAGTTTAATTTATTTTAATAATTTTATTTATTTAAGAGGATAATTTTTAAAAGTAATTACTTTTTATAAATTAGAATAATTCAGTTACTTTTTAATTGACAATTCTTAATTAAATTAATTTTTTTTTGTCTAATAAAGACAATCACTTTTTAATCTTATTTTAAGTTTTTTAATTATGTTTCAAAATCTATTGTATACAAATATTGTGATAGTATTAGTTAAATTTTTTAAACTTGTAATGTTTATTAGCTTAATTTTTACTAAAATTTTAAAACATTAAAGCCTTGTTTACTAAATGGTTGATCAACTATTTTTTTTGAATAATCAAGAAGTATTTAACTGTTTAATTATTTCAAACTGCTAATAATCATGTTTGATAATCAGCTAATTGAATTGGTGGGTTGAACTCAATATACTATTTTTGAAAATGCTTCTATAAGGAGTATTTTACGCTAGCGGTTGAGAAATTAAGAGATGAAAAAATGATTGTATTTAAAAGTTATTACAAATTATTCAAGCTGTCATCTTTTATTATTGCTTTCCCATCGCCAAACTTCAACTTGATTTATGTTTTATGTTTTTTTGTTAAGAGTTGTAAACTTAATTTTTGTGAAATTAAATATCTAAAATATAAATTCTTATTAGGATATTCAAAGAAATACTAAGATATAATACTCACGTCTTTATAAGTTTTTTTAAAGTTATGTCTTTATAAGTCATTTTTATACATATTCAGCTAATATTAAATAACTAATTTTATCAAACATTTATAAATAATCAGCTGATATTATCTGCTAGTCAAATGCCAAACAAAGCCTAAATTTAAATACTTCTATCCTTTTCCAAAAGCCTCTCTTTTTGTGACAAAGTTGAAGTGGTGGTTCTATAGAAGGGTAACTATCTATAAGTAGATATCTTTAACCTAAGATAGTAATAGCTTTCTCTGCTGCCAATTCCCAATGGTTTCTTGAATTTTTAGGGCCAAAAGAGTTAACTGAATCATAACGTTTACACTAGTGTCTAAAATGGACCCTAACATTTCATAGTGTTTAAAATGAACCCTAACGTTTGGAAAATGTTCAAGTTAAACCCTGACCATTAACGATTTTAGACTATTGTCAGTTATCTACTGACCTGGCAAAACTTTTGTTGAAGTGGATTTTTTGTAAAAAAACTTTGATGTGGGACCCCACCATTCGCTGACATGGAATTTTTTTAAATTAGGTAGGTCTCACATGAATTTATAATACAATTTGGGTGAGTTTTTGCATTTAAATGGAGCTGCCAAAATGCAATATTTAACCATCACACATTGCGTTAATGAAGAGAACAAAACGGTGAGTTTAAATGGAGGTGGACCATTTTGTTCTCTTCATTAGCGCAATATGTGATGGTGAAATGTTGCATTTTGTTCTCTTCGCTCTTACCTCCATTTAAACTCATCATTTTGTTCTCTTCATTAGCGCAATGTGTGATGGTTAAATGCTACATTTTGTTCTCTTCGTTCATAAATGTAGCGTTTTCTTCTTACACGTAATGCTCTATTCTCTTCATTCTTAAATGCACTTTTTTAAATAACCACCAACACACAACGTTTGTTTCTTCCTCAGACAGACAATCCCTAATCCTTAATTTGTGTTCTTCTTCACTTTTACACAATCCCTAATCCGTCAACTTCAATCCCTAATTGTGTTCTTCCTCAAACGATTTCAGTTGCACCGTAATTATTTGTTATTGTCGCACACATCGTTTCTAACATTAGAAGCAACTTAACTCACACGCTCTTTGGGTTTCTGAATAAGAAGTCAACATTTCATCGTGATAGGTCCATTGGTGTTTGATTTTTATGTTTTTATATGTGTGGTCCCTTAAATTTGCTTGTTTGTTTATAATTATATGTCGTAGACCCTTATGCTTGTTGATGTGTTGGATGTAAGTTGTGGTCACCTATGCATGTGAAGATTGGATGTTGGCATTGAATGTGTTGATTTTCTATGATACAGTTTCATCTGTCTTGCACATTTTAGTCAAACTTTCACCCAACTAACTTGGAATAATAAATGTGGTCTATACAAATTGATGACTCTTATATATATATTGTTATAGTAGTGCTTTAAAGGCAATCATCTTTAGCACATTATACAATCTTTATTTTTATTAATAAAGTGAAAGGCAATTTTCATTAATTTGAAGTTCATTTATTTATAAATTGATGTCGATTTTAAATTGAATTAATGAAGTCCATGATATAAATGATAGGATGAAGGAAATCATGATGAGATCTTGATAATGAGATTCCTATCATGAGCAATTATATTAGTATCTAAATTATCACTAGTTATTAGATTAATGAGACATGACATTGTTAATCCGGATAGATTGGTACATGTTATACTCCTTGATTTGATCAAGTAGTGGATCTTATAAATTGTAAGTATGAGATGTTTAGAGTTAATATGTAGATGCTCACTAAGAGTAGTAAGTACATTAGATGACTTGCTATGAAATTATCATATGGATGATCTATCAAATGTCAGTGATTAATCTCATTATAGCAATGGTGCAAATATCCTTAGACTTGAGGTCATCAAGGATATCTTGGATACTAATCCTATGTTTTGACATCATTCCTTATTGTCTCAAGGCGAGGTCGCTCAAGGGTGGTGATTGGGTATATATATTGGTATTCGAAGGTAATTAGGAAGCTACTAAAGGATTCAATACTCTTGATAAAAAGACATGATACCCACGACCTCTTATTAAAGCCATTACTCGAGATTCTCTGGCCAGAGTAGTTATGTGTCATAAAAAGAGTCTTCAATGACACAGAGTAATGAGATCCCTAAGACAAGAACTAACATCACTTGGATTAGATGTGAAATAGTCAGCCTAATGGGAGTTGACATATAGCCCATACTTTGAACCAAATAGGGTGTAGGATGGTAAAGGGATGAATTGCACAGTAATTATCTATGGAAAGGTTTGTAAGTCGGATAATTAACTATCGAAGAGTTCGTATGTTAATTCACTTACATTCCGATAAATTAGCATCATAAAACCCTTCACGATTTGCTTGGATTAAGAGTTAATTCAAGTGGTATGAAACCATTAATGATATGTTCGGATTAAAAGTTAATTCAAGTGTCCAAAATAACTGGAAACCTAAGAGTCTCACGCATAAAAGATCGAATGAAATATAAAGTGTGCATAGCTATCATTTTAAGTAAGTTATGGTCGTGACCCACTTTATGATAGGTGGTACATAAGTGAGTTCTTCACTTATGTACACACAAAATAAGCTAAAACACATTTAATAGAGAGGCAAAGGGTCCAGAAGAGTTCTGGAGGTTAAGAGGAATGATCTTGAGGTGTTTGGTGTTTGCTACGACCCTAACAAGTACAAGATTCAAGAAAGGAGGAGCATTTACAAGGTACATATTATAACGTCCCATTATCGTATGATACATATCGAAACACCCAGAGGACATTTCAATACATACCCTACGATAATGGTGCGCTATGTTCAATAACAACATTCATTTAGCATGGCATCTTCTATCTTTAATCTCTTATAAGACATCATCAAGAAAGTCACAATATTTTAAAATCAAATTTCCCAATTTCATTACATAAAACCGAACATTATATAGTGTATCTTTCAAACATCCATACATGTAAATCATCATAGCCTAATACAAAATGTGCTACGTGAAAGAGGAAATTACATGAAATTCTATCTAATCTGTCCAAAACCTAGCTGACCGACCTTTGAGCCATTTCTTCTTTTTCCCAAAGTACAAGTCTACGTTGCTTGTAACATCCCTCAATAGCTAATGTGGTCTCTTGGTCCTAAAAAGTCAATGTTGTAATTTTAGTCAGTTTTGTAAACTCAATGAGATAATCATCATCAATGGTTCACTCAATTCATGCATCACATCAATACATGTAACATATTATTCACTTATTTGCATACTCATAAAATATCACCTTTCACTTTCAGAACAATCATAATGGCCATTTCATTCATGTAAAAATACACATATCAAGTATAAATACAATGCACTTGAGACCCACTTTTATTTATTATTGTCGTTATGACCGAGTGCCTTTTTACTAGCTCATATCCCTTAATGGATACTAAGTTGTATCAAATTATGTCCCATATCTCTTAGTGGATACCGAGTACATTTTCAACTAAGCCTGAGGAACTAATCACACTCTGAGCTTTAAACTCTTTATCCTGGTGACTCCGATCACAACTTCCTTTATCTTACATGTATTCATATATCGGAATGTTTCATATATCATATGCTTAATCGGTCACATGCTTGCACATTCACAATCAAATCATATTTTTCCATCGGACCCAAGGTCCGACATTCAACATCATTGTTGAGTAACATATATTTTGTCACATTCACATACAAGTAGCACTTCAATATTACATTAATATATCAAATCTCAGACCTACATTGTCCGGCATCAACATAATCAATCACATTCATCTTATCATTCAAAACATTTTTTAAGTAAATAGTTTAATTAAGAGAAACTGTCTAGATTACTCACAAGTCGCTCCCGAAGCTACTGCTTGGAAGTTCCAGTAACATCTGGATGTTAACGTTCTAGTTGCTCCTCTATACCAAGCAATACACACATATCACAATTTGCACAATTATAAGTGTTTAATAATGCAAATGCATGTAAATGAAATATGCACAATACATGTTCATGACAATCTCGGGTATCGTTTTATTATTCTCGTCATGTAAACATTCATATATGAAAACCCACCTAAGTATAATTTGTACTTAGGCTTATACCTCAATAAAACCATTAAAATCACAATTCATAACTCATTGAATCATTTCAGATTTTTCCAAAAACTAACTTTCGGGTCTACTGTTCTTGATCATTTAGACCATGAAAATGAAGTAATTTGACAATACTCTCTTCTAAAAAAGTATTCTCCTATCTCTTAAGTTTCTAATGACACTAAGATTGTTCAATTTGGTTCAGTAATCTGAAAGTTATACCCCAAATATTTTTGGTTTATTCTTATACTAAAATAGTGCCCTGTACTTAATTTCCATCCATAACTTGAAATTTGTAGAGATTGAATTACAACTCGATTTCATCTGAAAATTTGTAGCCCTATGTCTCTAGTTTACGCCAAATTAAAAATCATCTCATTTGGATGACTATATAAGAAGTTATAGGTAAAAGAAAGAAGGATGTTTGGGGCACAAAAACCTCGTGCATTTTTAACCCAACAAAAATTAATGTTGCACGGTCGTGGACTCCAAAACCTCTAAGTCACGAGTGTGCAATGATAATGCATGCCCGTGCACACCAACAACAAGTCAAGGCCGTACAACCTTAACACACGGACGTGCACACCCAATCTCTAGAACCAATTTTCATCTCAATTTTATCACTCAATCTCTCCCAAATGAATTCATATGGCTATAATTTTTGGTGGAGATGTAGAACAACGTGTTTCGAATCTAATGGTTCAATTCCCATGCCATTTGAAGGTCTAGAGAAGAAGATATGACCAAAAGATTAAGGGACGTTAGTGTCTGTCTCCAGCCATAGAAGTCACGATCGTGCAAGAGCACGATCGTGAGTTTTCAATAGGTTTCAAAAGTCACGATCGTGCAGAAGCACGATCATGATTTTCCAAGTTCTTTACAAAGTCACGGTCGTGCAGAAGTACGACTATGCTTTTCTTTCATCTTCCTTCTTCCTAACTCTACAACTTCTTCTTCTTCTTTCCTTTTTCTTAATTCTTCCATTTCTATCTCTATTTTCCCTTAATTTCACTTCATTTTTGACTCTTATTTTAGCTCAACACACTCTTACACAAATTAAAATCCTTAATTAAACCCAATTATTCAAACCAAAAATCACTCACGCAACTCTTCATTTTTCTGCATTTTATTTATCTTTTTCTCTTCTTTCTCTCTATCTAACATTTCTAATTTGATTCTACTCTCATTTTCGACTCCCATTCAACTAAAATCATTCACAAACAACTCTAAATTTCAGATTAAAATGCATACATCAAGACAGGAAATTCATTCATGCATATCTCCATTTTACTGCACTATTTCACTCTCATTTTTCTGCACATTCATCTTCTGCATTTTCGTCATTTCTTCGTTAAGCTTTCATTTAAATCATTCATTCTTCTTCTCCAACATCACCACATACCTATTCTTTAACTCTAAATTCAATTTTAGTTCATTTCAAAACATCCAAAAATTCATGCTAAAACAACTAATACCAAGCATGTACGTTTTTCACCAAAACAGAGTATAATTTTCTGCATCAATTTCATACACATTTCCATTGCTCTTTCAACTCTAAAGATCATTTCTACACTACCTTATATCATATTTATCCTCAAATCTGAAAAATCAATACATCCATATTTTCACTCCATACATGGTTTTCATTAAAATATCAATTTTTCTTATGAATATGGAAATATCAACTAATCGCCATTTTTGTTTCATAAAACAACAACTCTAAAGAATTTACATAATACTTACTTGATATAGCTCCAAACTATGCAAAAACTCAAGAAGCACTAAACTTCATGCAACTCACGTACACCATTGTAGAGGTTAGCAAGTTCCAATTTTTCTTGAGGAAAATGAAAGAAAACCGAAGTTGGGAGTAACAAAAGGATAGATGGGAACAAGGCTCTTCTTTGGTAAAGATTTGATGAAAAATTTTGTGTAAAAGAGACAACTTTGGAGAAGAAAGCTACAAGAGAGATGAAGATAAGAACAGTAACTTTTCTTTTAAAGTTAAGAAAACTTAACTTTAGACTTGGATACTTGTCCTATTCTTAAGGTCTTAGCTAGTTTCCTAACTAACTAGTTCTTATTGAACTCGTTCTATAACTCTCATATTTTCATTCCAATTATCACCAAAATTTTCCAAAAGCATCTTCTCACAAATTCTAAAGTCATCTCTAAATTTTCAAAATCATTTTCAAAATTCTCCAATATCATTTGGTTTCTCATTTCTATTTTCCATTCACCAATTTACTTGCTAAGCGGCATTTTTCCTAGTATAATAACATTCAACCTTTTTGAAAATTATTCCTAAAATTCACCAAAGTTCAAAATTAACAACTACACTCGCCAATTAAATTTTCAATACACATAGACCGCAATTTTCATTAAAAATCACATTTAACATATATAAGTAAATTATACCTGAAAATTGTCAATGAATGCATGTACAGTTATTTTCATGTGTAAAGATTCGATAATCATATGTATGTGCATATCATATAATGCATGAGTATGAAATGCATTTTTAATCTCTCAGTAATCTCTCATATTTCCTATTCTAGCCTAGACATGGGTAACGGGATGTTACACATATGCTATAATTTCATGTTATTACATTCTGTTTATACATGCATATGGATTCTGAATTTTTTGGGGATGTCGTGGTGTTGGAATTTTGCTTCCGATGCATAGCCATGCATGAGATGCATAGACCTATGGCTCCCCAACAATGGTATCAGAGCTACTTATGCATGTATAAGATGATCTATTGAACATGTACAAACTATTTGTCGGGTTGTCATTGAAATGCATGTTGATTTTGAAAATTTTGTATGAAATGTAGAAAAATATTTTTCTAATTTTCTTTCACATAAATTTTTATAAGATGTATATTACGTTTTTGTCAAAGGAAATTTCAATTGAATATCATTTTCTATTTTATTGCGAATTAATTTCTAGTCTGTTCATATGTTAGTTTCTGGGAATTTTTAGAAAACAAAATGCATATGCTAATTTTGAAAAATTTGTGATACTTTTAGAATTTTTTAAAATTTTCTTTCACAAAAATGTTTATAAGGTGGTATGTTATGTTTTTGTCAAAGGAATTTCAATTTAATATCATTTTCTATTTTATTATGATTTTAGTTTCAACCTGATGCATGTATGAAGTTATAGGAAATTCAGGAAATTTGATGAACATGCATGCTTGAAAATTCCAGAATAATTTTATAAAACTTGTTTTTATGAATTTCCTTTATGAACATACACATATGATGTGGCCACATGTATGAGATGCATGACACCTATTTTTGAAGTGATTGATTATTTATTCTCGATTTTACATGCATGTTGGTGGTGTTTGACAAGTGTTAGTGGACATATAATGTGCTGGATAATTCCACTTAGTTTATAAAGAATTCCTAGGAATTAGATTCTGTAATTTTTTATTAGGAACATTTAGGATGTGTATAAGACTCTGGAATTTTTCTAAAATTAATTGAACTTGATTCAATTAATAGATCAAGTCAAATTCAACACTAGTCAGCATTTTGAAAGCTGATGGGGCTGACTTGTTTGATGACTTATGTGTATGTGTTTCAATTATGAGACCTTGAAACATTTTATGAGATAAAAAATGTATTATTTTGATTCTAGTAGCATTCTAAGTGCATATGTTTGAAATTAGGGTTTTGGAAAATTTCTGAACATCAAATTGGTCTCTTTAGTGTCTGGTAGGTTAACTCGCTTATCTTGATAATTTTGGTTGTCAAGATATTTTTGGCTTGTGCTGAAATTGTTTTGATAAATTTGAGATGACCTAGGGATATTTTAGATGACTAATTGTTGTTCGAGAATTTTAGGGACCCTAGGGATTAAATTAGAATTAATCCAAGTAAAGCATTGCATTGCTTGTGTGACTAGAAAAGGCGTGTGTACTATAACTACTGTGTTTAATTTGGACATCAAAATAATTTAATTTTGGGGTTCCTAATCAAATCACATTCATAATTCAAATTAGCAGAGACTAACACTAGCACCCAATTTGGTTCAAGAGTTGAATTGAATCATGAACTTTTGATGCATAGTTAAGTCACATCCTAAATTAAACCTCCTTTGTGTGTTCAAGCATTAGATGCATTTTAAGGGTTGGTTAAAGTGGGATGATAGGGTGATTATGGACATAGGCTTAATTTAATTGAAGCGTCCATAACCATGCCATATAGTTACAGTAACCATCTGAATATATATATATATATATATATATATATATAGTCCATCCAAGTATTGATGAGAACTAAGAGCAAATATCTCAACCAAAATATTAGGACTTATGCCTTCCATTGATATGACAAGAACTAGAGTTCTTTTAGTGTTGGGTTGCTGGGCAAACCTAAGCCCATTTTACATGAATATGTTCAGACTATGGAAATTAGATTTTTGGATTAATAGGTTGGTTCTAACTAGAAACATACTCCAATTCTTCAAACTCTTCAAGATGGATCGGTGAAATCTATTTATATCAAGCCTACTGATGATCAACCAGGTACTTATAATACTTTTGGCCTAGTATTGATGCTACAACCTGTTATGCCTCATACAGAAGGCAAGCACCTTCCAATTCATTATGTCAAATCTGACGGAGATCCGATTTATGTAAGTCATCATCGTGGACATTTCATCTAGAATAGAGAGCCCTCTATGTGTGAGCTAAATTGTGAAGTCTATATGAACTCTAAATTAAACAATGATGATGACGACGATGAGTTGTACAACTGACAATGACGACAAAAGAAAGGGTCAAAGACTCGTTGTATGCCTTCTCGGCAATATCATCCTCTTCAAGATGGTGATGATGATGATTCCAGCGAATCTATTGGTCTTAACACAGAAATGCTCAGACCTAAATCACTTCGTGAGATGCTTAAATCTACTGGAAGAGATTATCAAGAGTCAATCTCCAAACCACATCCAATAATTGCTCCTATTCCCGTTGTATCTCCTGCTCCCATACCTTGTATAATGGTTCAACCTTATGAAGAAGACTTTCCTCCTTTACACTGGAGTAATGATGAAACTAATAAGGTTATCTCCCCTTATGTTCGAGTCACAAGAATGACATCTCAAGGAACTTTTGTTTCTAATCCTATTGATAAAGTTCTCAACTGGAATACCAACAACGTAGTAGTACAAAACAAAGTTCTAAGAATTATTGATTATAAGCTGGATGGAATCAGTCAATATAATCACTCTACTTCTCAACGAGTAGATGTTGTTTCTTCACATATCTAAAGTTGTACAAATCTTTCAAAGGTCAAATGAGACAACTTAATGCTAATCTTCACCATTGGACAAGATTTTACAGTCAAGGAGCAAGAATTTAGACAGGTA
The DNA here is from genome assembly GCA_024703695.1 of Erythroxylum cataractarum. Lineage (NCBI taxonomy): Eukaryota > Viridiplantae > Streptophyta > Magnoliopsida > Malpighiales > Erythroxylaceae > Erythroxylum > Erythroxylum cataractarum. The sequence goes on along the minus strand of JANJEY010000002.1, from coordinate 13,920,836 downwards.
AAAGAAGTACTTCAAAGTATGAAAGCTAACATGCATGCTAAACAATCTAAAACTGTTTTTGGAGCTTATCTTCCTACTTATCCAGTTGCTCAACCTATGTATGCTTCTCCTACTTATCCAGACGCTGCTGATTATGAAAAAGTCTTCAAGATGAATTATCCTTTGATTAGACATCACATTCATCCTCTTTTAAATAAACCCAATAAATCTGCAAAATCAAAGCCTCATCCTGAAAAATCTAAAGATCCATCGATTTCTTCTATTTCACATTCTAAACTTGTGAATCCATAGAATAACCACAGCAGATCAAAACACCACCTACATCTCCACCAAAAGCACAGCCTATTCCTTTTCAACCAAAGATAAAGCACCAAAGTTTATAACAACTTTCGCACCTATTGGGGTTTTAGTGGTTCCATAACCCATAATGAACGTTACCCATGAATTCTCTAAGTATTATGAACAATCTGAGCAAACCATTACTTCTAAACAATCTTCTGAAGTCTCAAAACCAATTTTTGAATCATATGTAGATTCCTCTGAACAGTTTGCTAATCTATCTGATCTAGCTTAGGTCAGGATGACATCGCCTCAATATACTAAAGTGAATCCAAATATTAGTGATGTTGACTCTATAGGTTCTATAGACCTTGAACCATTCAGATCATCACCATTAAAAGTTCCAATACAACCAACCAAACCCACATCAGGTCCCTGGTTTACATTTTATGACCTTCCTCCAAAGAAATGGAGAGAAAGTCTTCATAAATTTAGAACATGACTAGATTTGCAAATGACGCAACCTAATACTCCGTACGAGATATTTTGTCTGAGTCCACTTCTCGCTTCACTGATACTTTAAGAGAACTGTGGCAAAATATTGACAACTACAAACACTTACAGTACATCCTAGTCACTTCTACAAGTATTCTTCTCGGTCTTATCCACAAAGAATTTATAGATGACTTCCAACTCATTGACAAGTAAATTTGTCAAGAATATTTTGAGATGAAATGTCATTCACTTAATAAACGTGATCTTCAAAAGCATTTTCAATGTATGACAGAAAGATACTATCTTTTCAACGAATCAAATGTCATGAATCTCCGTTACAACTTCATCTCATCCTTGCTAGATAAATTGCAACAGGAATTGCAATGAACCAATGCAGCTTTACGAAGAAATATGATAGATATTACTCTTGGAGAAAGTTATCATCTTGGTTTATCCTTGCTGGATAAACTCTATGATCAACAAGCTTTCTTCAAGAATATGATCAAAGATGGTCCTATCGTTCAAAAGGCTTGCAAGAAGCCTTATCTAAAAATCAAGTGCAAGGAGAATATAGACTGTGACTGTGGTAACAAGAAAAAACATCATCGCAAGAAGCTCTACTATAAGAGTAAGAAGTTCCACATATCCCATATACCTCCTAAAGAAGGCAACAAGTCCTTGAGGACAACCTTTATGAAAAATGGGAAGAAAAAGATATTTGTTTGTTTCTTTAAACGAAAACCTCCTCAATCTCAAAAGGCTAATAGATGTTTTCTTTGTGGATAACCAAGACATTTTGCATGAAAATGTTCTCACAAAAGCAAAAAGGATATCAGATTATTGGAATCTATTTAGTCAATTATGCCTATTCATTCCTCTGATAAGCTTGAAGATATTGTTGAGGAACAATCAAGTGAAGACGATGATACAAAGTTTGTTGTTTCTGTTACGTCCTTTGATTACAAATCATCTGACTATTCAGTCTCTTCTGAAGATGATTCTCTTTAAATGTTATAGTAGACATGTCTAAAGCTGGATCCTCAACTAGTTAAAGTTTCTCATCCATATGTCCATATCCAACTTCTTCGATAGGATAAATATGATAGACCCATCAAGGCTATTGGGTTTATAGATACTGGATCTAGCAAAACAGTCATGAAGCCCAATATTTTTCCTCCTAAAGTATGGACTTCTCATGACGAATATTATTGTTGTCGATGGTAATTAATTTAAAATTGCGCTTATCACAAAGAGAAAGATCAGGATTTGATTTTTTTCACAATGTACAGTGTGGAAAGAATCGAATCCTTATCTTGTGAAGACTAAAGTACTTGGAAGTCATCTATCTAACCCAAACATTCTAATTAGGTTGGAAGTGTACAATAAAGTCTCACCTATATAGATCTTAGCCATAAGCCTCAGGTATCGAGCTTATTTCAGTCTGTACAAAAAGATCAAAAATGCGTTCAAGCTTACGTAGATACCTCCACTATATGGAGCCATAAGAGATGTGTTGTTGAACTACTGTCTTGAATCTCATGCACAATTCTCTCATCCCAAGTATTTATGGAAAAAATGTTGAATTCTTTATTCATTTTCCCTTTAAGACTAATGAGGGTAATAATCCAACAAAGGCGACACATCTTGGGATGAACCCTGATGATCTTAAGTTAGCACAAGAAGAGTGTGCTATTCTCCTTCAACAAGGACTCATCTAGCCCGCAAAGTCTAATTGGGCTTGTCAGGTTTCTTACATTAGTAAAATGTCTGAACAAAAGAGGGGTAAAAAGAGATTGATAATTGATCAAAAGCCTCTCAATGCATTTCTACAAGATGATAAGTTTTATTTTCCAAAGATTAGTACACAGGTACTATTCCTTATGAAGTTATCTTTTCAAAGTTTAACTTGAAAGCAAGCTTTTGGCAATTGAGTATTGACCCAAATGAGCATTACAAGACAACCTTTTGTATTCCTAATGCACATTATGTAACACCCCACTCCCGAGTGACCCGAACCCGATATCGTTAGTGATATCCGAGTCCGTGCCCCGCGAGAGTTTAAATAGGCATCTTTTTAATGTAGGGTCCATGAACTCTGGCCACGCGACCACTACATTAGAACCCGGCCTCTACCGCC
>JANJEY010000002.1:13742492-13757644 GCA_024703695.1 Erythroxylum cataractarum | reverse complement strand
ACATACAAATCAAAATCTTGACTTATTATTATTAAGTTAATTTTGATTTAGAGCGTTCACAAAAATTTGCTCTCCATTTTTTCAATTTAGAAGTTATATTTTTATATGTTATACAACCCGATAGATATCCAAAAACCCGAATAACCCAATGGATTTGGATATGGGTAGTAAATCGTAAAAACTAATGGATATGGATATAGATATGGGTTGAGTCATAAAAAATGGATATGGATATGAGTTAAGTTAAACCCGAACCGAACCCTGGCCATTTCCATCCCTACTCCGAGGCCACCATAGCAAGGTTCTTGAGTGGATTTAATAGAGAGATAGCAGATGCGGTGGAGTTACAACATTACTTAAAGATTGAGGACATGATGAACATGGCCATAAAGAGACAGCTCAAAGCTAGAGTGACAGCAAGGAGTGGAGCAAGTTCTAGTTAATCATAGAACTCAAATTGGCCCAAGAAGGAGAAGAAGTCCAAGGATAAAGGGTTGGACTTCAAGGAAGCACCTCCAGAAATCCATTAGGGGATCTGATCAAACAGGTACTTCTAACACCCAAGCTACTTATGGTAAACATTCATCTATAAAATGTTTTAAATTTTTCGGTACTGGCCATATTACTTCTCAATGCCCGAATAGAAAAGTGATGTATATGAGGGATAATGGGGTTATTGATTCTAAGGATAGTGATGTTGATAATTTACCATGTGATAGTGTTTGTGATGATGATGATGAATGTGTGGAAAGAGTTGTCACAGGAGAAGCACTTGTAGTAAGGAGAGTGATAGGTGCTAGAGCGAAAGATGAGATTCTGGATCAGAAGGAGAACCTATTCCATTCAAGGTATTCGGTTAGTGGAAAGGTGTGTAACTTGATCATAGATGGAGGTAGTTGTACTAAAGGGGCTAGTCGAACTATGGTGGAGAAATTGGGTTTAACATGTAAGAAACATTTGGAGCCATATAATTTATAGCGGTTTAATGATAGTGCGAATGTGAAGGTGACTAGATAGGTACTAATTCCATTTTCTATAAGAAGGCATGAGGATGAGGTGTTGTGTGATGTGATACCTATAGAGGCAGGACATTTGCTATTGGGGAGGCCTTGGCAGTTTGACAAGAGGATATAGTACTAGTAGTGGTGAGATACAGAGAGTGTTTATTTTCTGACACTAACTCTCTTGATGCTTTGCCTAGTGTTTTTGCTTTGGATCATAGGGGTGATGGTCCGTTCCAGGTATTGGAGAAGATAAATGACAACGCCTATAAGATTGACCTGCCAGGTGAGTATTCTGCTTCTGTAATTTTTAATATTACTGATCTTTCTCCTTTTGATATGGATTCAAATTCGAGGACGAATCTTTTTGAAGAGGGAGGAACTGATGTGAGCAGGAGCAAGGATCACCATGGAGATGGCATGCGTGATAGGGGTGAGCTTGTCATTCCAGTTGGATCTATGTCCAAAGCCAGGACCAAGAGACTCAAGGAGGTTTTCTATGAGCATGTGGGCCAATTTGTGGAGAGAATGGCGAGCTCCAAGCCTATTGAAGGAGAGTTTAACGGAATTGAGCTCAAATAATCCATTTAACTCAAATCCTTAGACGGGCTACACTTGGAGCTTGAAGATAAAAAGATTTGGGCTATTTTAATGCTTTATCACTTAAGCCCAATAGCATATGGATCTAGTAGTGACGCAGCATATCAGACTTATTTATTTAGTTTTTGGACTTTGTTTTATTTTGGGCTCCCATGTATTTTAGCCCAACCTTTTATTATTTAACCTAGGTATAAATATGTGTCTTTAGGTCAAATTTTTGTAACTTTTAGATCAGAATTGATGGAGTGTTGTCGGCTTCAATAAGGAGAAACATTTTTATCTTGTTCTTGTTACCTTCAAACCATCTTTCAGTTATCAATTGCTTTCCTAATTGTTGCGTGTCGATTGTTCGTTTCTCTTAGTTTTTTTTTTATTATCGGGATTATTTAGAACAAATTTTCAAGAGGTGTCGTAAAAATCAAACCTTGTATATCCTTATTTTTTTTATTGTTGAATTCAAAATCTCCATCCTTCTTAATTCCTCAAGGTCGAAAACACTCCAAAACAAAACGCCCATCGAAAATACCATCAAATTGTCATCAATCCTTCCGCGTTGCGCGTTATATAGTATTCAGGGAAACTGAATTCTCATTACTGAAGCAGAAAGATGGTGGAATGGATGTCCAAGAAAATGTCTTACAGTAACTGGGATCAAACAACAGTTTGAATCCCTTCTAACTCTCAGGAGGGAACAGAACGGGAAGAGGAAACTACAGAAGTTCAAACTCAGTTGCAGGACTATCAACTAGTTAGAGACAGGGAACCAAGGCAGATAATACCAAACAAAAGTTACTTTGAGATTAACCTATTTGAATATGCCTGTTTGGTTACAGACTTAGTTAAGTTAGGAGCACCAAAAACTTATAAGGAGGCTATGGAGAAGGCTGATGTAGATCAGTGGAAGAAAGCTTGCCTAAGTGAATACACTTCTCTAATGAAGAATGAGACTTGGAAGCTAGTGCCTAGGCCACCAAATGCCAAGTTGATAGAATGCAAATGGATATTCAAGCTAAAGGATGGAGTGGCAGAAACTGATCCGAAGACCTGCAAGGCTAGACTAGTTACAAAAGGCTTTAGGCAAAGAGAAGGAGCGGATTATAAGGAAATCTTCTCACCAGTGGTTAAGTTGAAAACAATAAGAATAGTTTTGACCCTAACTACTCTAAACGAATGGGAGATATATCAAATGGATATAAAGACAGTATTCCTATATGGAAGGCTAGAAGAAACCATCTACATGAAGCAGTCTACAGGCTTCATAGATAAGAAGAATCTTGATTAAGTTTGCTTGTTGGAAAAATCATTATATGGCCTAAAGCAAGCTCCTAGGCAATTGAACAAGAAGTTCCATGAGGTGGTGACAAAATTGAAGTTCAAGAGAAGTGTCTATAGCTACTACCTATACTACAAGGATTTAGAGAAAGAGGAAGTGGTCTACATGTTAATGTATATGGATGATCTATTCATCACAGGAAAACTAGTGCAGAAGATCTAAGAAGTGAAGAATGCTCTAAGGCAAAATTTTGATATGAAAGACCTAAGGAAAGCTCAAAAGCTACTAGGCATGCAGATCATAAGGAATGAAGCAGAAGGGAAGCTATGGTTAATCCAAAGGGACTACATCAGAAAAGTTCTATCTAAGTTCAACATGGAAGAAGCTAAGCCTAGTCCTGCTCCAATTGCCACACACTTACAGCTGACAGCTGCTAAAAGTCCAGCAACAAAAGTAGAATAGAAACGAATATAGAAATATCCTTATGATGTAGGTATAGGTTGTATAATGTACATCATGATTTGTACTAGACCTAGCCTAGCACATGTAATTAGCCTACTTAGTAGATTCATGGGTAATCCAGGTTTAGAATACTGACAGGGATTTAAAATAGTACTTAGATACTTAAAAGAAACCCTAAATCATTATTTATATTTTTCTAAATCTAACTTAGAATTTCTTAAACATACAAGCTTAAATGACTATGTAGATGCAAGCTATGCAGTAGATAAGGATACACGTAAATCATTATTAGCATATTATTTCACACTTTCAGGCAACACAGTAAGCTAGAAAGTTCAATAATAGTCAGTGTTATCACTACCTACAATAGAAGCAGAGTACTACGTAATTACAGAAGCCCTAAAGGAGCTGATATGACTAAAAGGCTACTGTTAGAAATTAAAACTCAAATCACAAAAGTAGCTATCCACACAGACAGTCAAAGCACACTTTACTTGAGCAAGGATCCTGTTCTGCATAAAAGGTCGAAACACATCGATGTCCAACTCCACTTCATCAGGGACAAGACCAACAGTGAAGAGGTTGACCTAAAGAAGATAAAAGGAGAACAAAATCCGTCGGATTTTGGGACAAAAGTAGTTTCGATAAAGAAATTCCTTTTCTATAGATATTTTCTACAGATAAATGAAGCACCTTAAAGGACAAATAGCACTTACCAGTTGATCTCACAACTTCAAAAAAAATTAGGATTTTGGATTTCTGAAATTAGTCACGAATTGAAGAGCTGTATGAAGATTCGTGGAGAAGGAGAGAATAATATGAACGAAATCACAAGATTCTCCATAAACTGTCACACAAACTCATCAAACAAAGGACACAGATGGAGAATGGAAGGAGAAAAGAAAGAAACTATCTGAACCTTATGAAGAATAGAGAGAAGGACTCTTGAATGCACAAATGAAGTTTGAAGACTTATGCTGAACCTAAGTCACACACATGTGACACTCACATAAAACCATTAGAAGCTAAGTCACAAAACACAGATGTATTCAATATAATAAAACGCACAACAGAAGCATACATTAGAAGTCACGTGAGGAGAGCATGCATTATAAACTGGCCGATTCAAACTCAATCAAAAGCAATCATCTTCAACTCTTATAAATAAGACAAACCTCAAGCTTCAGATACCGTACACATTACAACTGTTCCTTGTTTACAATTCTATGATTCAGGTAAGAGAAAAATAAGAGAGTGCTAGAATACATACTAAGGGTACCAGGGAATTTCTGAGAAAACTCTTGTAGATGTTTGTGTACACCCAATCTCTTGTATTCCTTTTCTTAAAGCTAGTGAAAAACCATAGTGTGAGATTGATCCTTTTGGCGTAGAAAATTCCGTGCTATCGAGCCAAGTAAAGTCTTGTGTCTTCTTTACTTTTCTGCAACTCTCCTTTTCTGCAAAAACCAAGTTAATACATTAACCATCATCAGTTCTGAATTATAATATAGAAAGCCTTGCAAAGATCCTAACAAGATATACTAATCAAAGCAATGCCATTTTGATGAACCTTGTGTTTAAATAAAAGAAAGTAGGGAAAAAAAGCGAATCTTAACCATAATGCATGCAATAATTTAAATTATTGTTACTGATGTGATACTACAATTTATAAAAATTGAAAAGTTGAAACTTGAGAAGCAGTATATGCTTTTAGCACCCATTTTAGTTTAATAATTTCATCACACCATTTCCATTTTAACTTCAACTTTGTTTGGCTTCTACTTTCAAGAACAGGTTTACTACTAGGTTATAAATTAGAAAAAGAGTCATTTTTTGTTCAAGTTAGGTAGTTTATAGGTCAATGAGCCATTGTTGCAATTTGTGTTATTCTTTCCACATGCGACAAACTCCCACTTATATTTTATCATTCTCCCCTTAAGGCCCAACACGTGACACACGTCTATCGTATTGAGATGGTGACGACTAACCCAATAGTAACTTGGTTTGATATTATGTTAAATTTTGTAAGTTTGAGCCTAAATAAATTGAACATATACAAACTAAAATAAAGTTTCATCCTAAAACAAATTAGTAATAAGAAAAGTAACTCACTAGACTTGTATGCATGTTCAAAGTCATGTATTCTTTCCATATGAGACAAACTCCCACTTATACAATAACTGGGATTATAATTAAATTTCTCAAGCAATTCCTTAGTAAATTTAAGGATTAGATTCCAAAGTCAAAAACGAACAAAAAAGGGAAGGTTAAATCATCAATTTGCAAGCTTTATATGGTTTAAATACAGTAGTTGAGCATTACAAGCACTGTCCATGTTAGAACAGGGGTTTATTATGTATTTACAGTTCATTGCTTCAGCTGCAATATGCACATGGTTTTCAAGTCAAGAACTTCTCCAACAAGTTGCCAAAGAAGAAGCTTGATTTGGCCCATCCTCTAGACTCAGGCTGTCTAGCACCTCCAGGAGTCTTCTTGACATCAAACATCATTGTGTGGCCAATTTCTTTGCGGAGTGCTTCAATGGTCTTCATATCCACCGGATTCCCCGAAGCATCTCTTACGTAGAAAACATTCATGGCTTGTTCTCCTTTCGTTGTCACACCTGCTCTTGTCACAGATAATCCATTCTCTCGAAGAACCCTTGTCACTTCTGATAGCAAGCCCACCCTGTCCTTTGCACAGAGCTCCAAGCTCAGACCCTGTGTTTCAGAAGGGGATTTTTATATTCTCTTTTTTGCAAAATAATGGTAACAAGAGAAGAAAGGGTGAAATATTGACAAATTTTTTAGTTAAGACTTGTTACTCACCTCGCTTACTCTTCGTCTAATAGCAGCTTCAAGACATTTGATGACTCTATGCTTCTCTCCATCACTATCGAGTATGCAACCATCCATGTGTCGTATATAGTACTCCTATAAATTCACAATTCATCTTCAAGATGGAGTGAAAGAACTAATAACTACACAAACAAACATTGAACGATCTGTTACAATCAGACTCCTGCAAATTAAGCAAATATTGCCCTCAATGCCAACAAAGAAAAGTCGCAATGTCTCGTTGAAACTTTAAAGGAGCAATCTTTGTCATACATTATTACCAATAAGTACTGTGTTTCCCAAATACATACCATAAACTACATAGCTGACAGTCGCCAATCAAAATAAGCTCAATATAGTTTCTTGAAACATATAGCAAACAACTTTCACATTTCATTTCTTCCAATGATAATCTGATTCATTTAGAAGGGTCAAATGTACCTGAGTGGCATAGGGGCCATCGGAGGAGATCGATGCATGAAAAACAACATATTGCATGTCCGTGAGAGTGCACACAATGTCAAACAACAACTTTGCCCGATCTTTGCAACGTACACCAACTACCGAGTACCCTTTGTCCTCACAACGCTCAATTGTTATATTTGGTTTGAAGGAAGGAGAATCAGCTTCAGTAGCTACTCCTCCACCTTCATAATCCCTATCAGCAAACAACATTTGGTGCAGTCTACGGTCAGTGTGGGTGAAACCCATTGAGAAATTCATACGAGCAGCTTTCTCATCATCCTCACAACCACCTAAGATGTTCTTAAGCTGCTCCTCCATAATAGATAATCTGGTTGGGTCATCTATAGCACGATTTGTGGTATCATCATTGACGTAAAGAACACATGCAATTCGTCTATTATGTGTCCAAACTTCAGCAGCAAAAACATTGAAGTGAAGGTTGGCAAGGACAGCTGATATTTCGGACAGAAATCCGGGTCGATCCCTGCCAATGAGTTCTATGACTGTGTGATCACCAACAGAGTGCACTCCAATCTGTTTGCCTGGCCACGCTTTTGCTTCATCTTTGTTGTAGCCTTGTGGACCTAGAGCCTGTTGTAACCAAGCCATTATGAGAGATTGCTAATGACTCGCACTGATATATAAAGAAGAGGTACTAATTCACTAATTTTCCATTAGTCTTTCATTTATTTTCCCACGTAGTAGAATGATATTGATTGGCTTCCTTCTATCAGAAAAGATTTTTCATCAATAAACTTTAAATGCACATTTGTACTTCAATTACAATCTTCTTCACAAAGTGATGATCAAGTAACTTTGAAAATTGGCATAATCCCTTGATCAGAATGAGTATGAAAGCCTAGATTGGCACACAGAAGTAAGGAAAATATAGGATAGCTTTTTATGATGTCAATACTCAGGAGAATGAAATAAAACACTCAAAACAAACTTGTTTGATATAAGAGGATGGAATTTAGAGAAGCAAATGAAGCAGGACTTGATATGGGGAAAATTGAGAAGAAAAGGGGAAAAGGAGAAAACAGTACGATAGAGGGAGAAGCAGGACTTAGTGAGAAATAGAAGACGATCGAGATGGAACAAGAAGAGAACAGAGAAGAAAGTAACAGAACTAAGAAGCCTGAAGAGAGCACGAGGAAAGAAGTTGAAGCCCATCTCAAGACAAAATCCATGCTGTAAAAACGAAGCTAACCCCGACATCAGTAAATCATGCAAAATCAGCATATTTGTTCCACACCCTAAAGGGTGGTTGCTCTTCATCAACCCCAGTCTTATGAGGCCTAAAAATTTTTGTCCTTTCAACCCTGGAAATATTCAGAGACTGGTGTTATTTTGGATTCACTATTTTAAAATGAAAAATAAACGCAAACCATCTCTGTCTTTAAATTTCATTCCCACTGTCAATTAGAAATCAGTGAATTTAAGCAGGAATGCAATTTGATTTGAATTTTAGCACAGAAAATAAGTACAAGAAGCACATACCTTCTCTATGTAGGCTATGGTTTTGATATCTGTAATCTTCTTCCCTAGTTGATCAGTGACGTGAAATACTGTTCATCACGATAAGTGGTGTCAAAGGAAGACAGAAGGAAAAAAACAAAAGAACAGAAAGAGTAAACTCACATCATAATAGACATAAGTGATATCATGTACTTGCTAATCATAATTAAGTTGGACACACCACAGAAACTGTTGCTATACACAGGTCATTACCTCTTATTTAAAGTTAAATAACAAGGAAAGATCGAAGAAAGGATATACTTACTGTCCATGAACCATCCTCCGTCAGATGATATGTAAGCTTTGGTGATAATCAGGTCAAGATCAGTTAAGATCTGCACAACTTCTAGCAGAATTCCATGCTTGTTCATGCTGTCAACCTAAACATTCAAATCCCATGCTATTTATTTTGTCATTGCCAAGCAGTCATATAAGGTCAAACATAAAGCAACAATGACTTAGAAATATGGAAATTTAACTGATCTTATATTCACCCAGCATTGATGAAGATGGGAAAAACACAAATAGCCCTATACAGTCTAATGTCGAGCACAATGGTATTGCAAAACTTGGACAAATAGATCATGGAAAACCCTTGAAAAATGACAGCCATAACAATCGATTTTACCTTTACAAGAGTGCAATCACTGCAGCTTGTATTGTCCACAGATACCCTGCAAACAAGAGAAATTAAGACGGGTGGTAAGGAAAAACCAGAAAGAGACAGGATTAGACCAAGAAAAGGAAGTCTTAAAAGTGAACAGAAACGAATCTTGCTAATAAGAAATTTTGCTAATTACCTTGGGGGGTTGATCCTTGTACTCAAGTTTTCATATTCAGGATCAAAGTACGGCCAACAAACCTTAGCCATCTGAGCTAACTTCCTTCACTTAACTTTGGTTCTTTTGAAGTGGAACCACTAGTCAGGCTGAGAGTTGAACCTGTTATTGCATTTTCAAAATTCATTTCCTAGCAGTATAACACGATACTCCTACCCTATTCAGTCACTAAGATTTTCACTAGAAACCATTTCAAGATCAGCATGAAAACGCTCAGTCAATGGTTCAATTTATTTCTCTACTACATATTCCTTGTTGAAATGCTCCTGAGGTCCAGTCAAAAAATCGCTGGCCCGCATTGCTGGCAATTTATCAATGAAGAAAGTTCTGTAACCATGATAGAGTTTTCAAGCTTGGAAGCCAGAAATTGATATGTACAGGAAAACAGTTGGAGTCAAAGGAAACAGAAGCCATATACTGATTACGGAAAACAAAACAACTCGTGCTTTTCTTCTGATGCAAGTTGAGTGGAAGAGGAATCTTAATTTAGTTCGTTGTCCTTGCTGAGAAATGCTAAGACGATTTTAAAGAAGTTTGAAATCCACCATGAACAAGTTACTGTTGCAGGGGTCTGAGCAATAAGTTACAAAGCTACAATCTGACCCCCCCCTAGAAAAGGGGATAAAAAGAAAAACAGAGAGCACTGTGTTGCTACCTGTTGCAGGTTTATGATGGCATTTTATCTTGAATGAGACTCAACTGTCGAAAAATTTTGTTATTTTAACAAAATTATGGCCCTTTCCCTTGGACAGTTAACCTGCAACGTAATACTTCATTGTGTTAGGAGTTTAGTCATGGCATGAAACTTCTGCACTGATCTTAGTGCAATTCCAGCACTATTGGCATCGCTGCTGATTTAGACTTGGGAAGGTAAGAGCGAAAACTGTTTTAGACGGTATTGGCAGGTATCATGCTGCTGCTACTATGCTTTCATTTCAGGTTTCATACTCAAGTATATGACATCATTCTTCTTGTGTTTGGAAAGACTAAGATATGGCAACACTGTCGCATAGAAGTTCAGATTCGCAGGGCCAGACACTCATGATTAGCATTTTTGACCAAAAAAAAAAAAGGACGAGGAAAGGAATACCGTCATTCTTTTCCTATCAAGTAAAACGCTTTTGAACCAAGCTTCAGAAGAGTAACAACTGTTGCACTCAAAAAGGAAAGTTTGGTCATCAGCAGCAGTTATGACTAGCCTTCCTAGTCATTTAGAAGTAAAAAGTTCAAAATTTTCCTCTCTTTTCTCTTGATATGCGAGACTATAAATGAGATAGTGTGATCAAGCTTTTAAAAGATTCAACCAAATAGGCTCCATGATTTGAGAACCAGGAGTACAGTGCTGCATATTGGTGAAATAAGGATCAAGAACAATAGTGTTTCTTAGTCTCTTCTATAATAGCATCAACTACAGCACATAATGCAGCAAGCTTACTCCAGAGCACCAACTTTTACTTACTTTCTCGTGGTGATGAGGTTCGATTAAAATTATATTGGAAGTAGTTAGACACTGTACTAAAACAACAGGACTGCTAGCAGCTAACTAATTCCTGCGACGGTGGCGTAACGCTGTACTCCATGAGAATGATATAGATGTAAATCAAAAGTTAGTCCAAAAAAAAATTGAAGAATCCAGCTCTTCAATCGCATCAGGAGTATCCAAACAATGAATTGATCCACCTTAATCAAGGAACAGAACTAGAACCACTAATCCCGTGGACTTCAACCTCAAGTCCAAGTCAATAAACAGGGAAAACACGACTAGAAACAAAATAACCCATCTATTTAACATTTTTTGACATGACTAAAAACAAACGAAAACAGTTCTTCATCCAAGTCCAGCTAGAGTACAACTACGTCCTAACCACTGATGTCTAAATCATTTTCCTGAAAGTTCAAATCACTGAAGAAGAGTTCCTGCAGATAAGGTGGAAAAGATTGGATAAAGAACTTCTAGGCGCCCAAATAAATAGATAGTTGATCTAGAACTGTAATCAAGTTGGTGAAAAGAAGGCAAAGCTGGGATGACAAATAAAGAGGGTTCATTAAACGGGAACAGAATAGCAAGGCCAACCTGCCAAAACTTTTACTTACGTCAATGGAAAATTTACGAAGACAATTGACAAGTTGGCCAATCAAGTGAGAGTAGAATAACGCAATCAGGAACACGTACACAATTCAATCCATATAGTAAACAAAAAGAGTCTGTAAATGGAGCAAGCGGCCATCCAGATAGAATCCGAATCCAAACACCGAGTAAACAGAAAGGAGACCAATATCAACCAAACTAAAAGCAAACAGAAAAAAAGAGAGAAAGTTGCAGACTTTGAAGATAAAGATCTGACCTTGAGAAAGTTTGTTCAGAGATTCCAACACCAGAAAAGATAAGAAAGAAAAAGGAAAAGAAGTCAAGCTTCTTCACGTCCTTTTAACATCAGAGAAACAGTAAAACGCTATTCAAAACCATAAACTTTGAAGAAGCACAAGCAGGACCCTCCTTCTCTTTCTATGATGCCTTCTACGTTGGAATAGCACTTTCACTGTCTCCTCTTTGTCTTACGTACGCTCTGTAATTTGTCTCTGTTTCGCTAGTTGGCTCTCTGTGTATGATTGTGTGTCGATGCCCAGAGCCAAAGTGGAGGCACACAGCAAATATATACGGGAACTTGCGTGGCGTTGGGTCATGAGTGGCTTTACCCTTTTAATATTCACTTTCCTTTTCTATATTTTATTTCTTTATTCGAATATGACGTGGCGACCAAACATCTCTATCGTCGAATTTGTTGTCAGAACTAGTGCCTGGTTCACACTCTCGAATTAACGACTGTACAGTACGATCCAATAATGGTCAAATGTTTTGGAAGTGAGATTGAGTGGCCATCGAATGGCGCAGCACCGAGAAGTGACCGTGCCGTGCTGGATCACTGTCGTCGTTTGTTGCGTTTCGCTCGTTTTTGAGAATATTATTGACACTAGTGGCTAGTAAGATGGGCTGCAGTGGAATGACCAAACTACCCATTATTTATCTGGTGGGCTGGGCAACAAGGAGCAATGTCCACCGTTGAAATTGTAATCGTTTTATACATATGCATATATGTATTATATATACATATATATAGAGAGAGAGAGAGAGAGAGAGAGAGAGAGAGGTAAAGATGGAATTTACGGGATGATTCTGATAATGATATGTTTGAAAACAATTGGATATTAGAGCATTATCAACTGATTTGTCATGATAACATTACCTTTTGATATATAAAACTTGTCTCTCCAAAAGAAGAATAAATAGATGAAAAATAAGCGAAGGCTGGATAACATTGGTTTGTCACGAAGGAGAGAGCTAGTTGATCCTACACAATACAACATATCTATTTGTAAGCATAATTTGTAATTTTGTTTTTATATTTTATATTTTTACTGATTTAAAAATTATCATTAGAGCTCCCATTCTCAGATTTTAGTCAACCCAAATATTTTTGGATCATTAAAAAACTTAAATTACACAAGATTAAATAAATCCATTTAACTTTGCTTGAGTGTTACTAATGTTATGATGTTTAAAATATAATTGAAAATAATTAATTAATAAATTAATTTTGTATAATAGAATAGATAATGATATTATTAAACTGATTATTCACTTAGAAAAAATTTGATATTCTAAAAGTCCAAAAATTTTAAATCATGCATAGATTTGTATGAACTAATATGTGATTAAAAATTTTACTTGTTCCAAATCATTTTTGCAATACTTCAATCTTTAAATTTGATTCCTTTGGTTTTAATATTGAATATCAATTATAAGGTCCAATTTAGTTTGACTTTTTTTACATGTCATGAACATTTTTCTTTAAAACATTAATTATAAATACACAGACTTTTTTAATCATTAAAAGAACAACATTATTAATATTATGAAATTATTAACTCTTGTTACTTGCAATCAATAAAGAACTGAGATGCTCAGCTACAAATAACTTACCATTTGGATTTGTTTAAAATTTTTGGTTGATTTGAACGCAGAAAAAGTTGAATTAAGCTATAAAAAGAATACAAATTTTCAAAAACCCAATTTTTAGCTTGCCAAGCATTATAAATGTCGATAGAGATCACCACTGATTATGGACAAGGATCGAAAAAGAGGTTAACCATATAATCACTAATTTAATATAACAAATAAATTTGTTTTGGGACAAAATAGGCATTTATGTAGAAGCGGGTGACCACAAAATTAAATTACTACACAAGTTTGCGTGAAGTGGGTGTAAGTGCCTACATTAACTCTTGCGAACACAAAGGGATAGCTCTTAATCAATTATAAAGTCAATCAATTTAAATACAATGATATTATTTTATTAAAACTTAGTAAAATAATATTATTTTAATGATTAGTCAAAATAAATTTGATATAGTAATATTATTTTAACCTTCTTCTTTTTTTACATTTCGAAAACCTTAATTAGAAGGATACGTGAATAACCAAAAATATTCAAGTACGTAACATTATTAAATCATATTAATTGAGAAAGATTTTTCAGCTTCAAAGAAGTTGTATCGTGAGTTTTCAAGTGATATTGAGAACTGAGTATCTGTTAAAGATTAAGATCATACAAACTTGACTATACTAAACTTTTTTTCACTTATTAAAGAGTAAAAGTAATTGGTTACACCTTATGTTGTTTCGTGGGACTCATCACATGTACTTCCATATCAAGAATCTCTTCAAGAATTTTGCAAAAGATCTGGCCTAGTGTCAAATGTACTAAAAAGTAAGATCTACTTTTCCTTTGATGTTACAAATGTTGAAAGGAATGTTGGCAGCTTGCCTTTTAAATATCTTAGAGTCCATATTTCATTAAAGAAGCTTAAGTTTATTGACTGAATTTCAAAAGGAAAATTGGTGCCTGGCATAATAAAACTCTCTCTCAGGTTGGCAGTGTTCAACTCATTGTATCTGTTTTGACAAATCTACATGAAGCTCACATCTATTCCTTCCAAAGAAGATTATTCAGGAGATGGAGAAATGCATGAGGAACTTTCTTTGGACTGATAAATTCGACAATCCTAAGAGCTCCAAAGTTAAATGGGATGAGTTATGCTAGAAAAATCATGAAGGGTGCTTAAGATTTGTCTCGATTAACTTGATACAAACAATGTTAGTGGCAAAGAGGATATGGAGACTCTTCAATGACAAGGAAGCACTTGCGAGCAAGTAGACTAATGAATTCTAGTTAAAAGAATCCAGCTTTTGACATTTAAAGGAAAAGAAGAAGCATTATTGGCCTTTCATCTTTGTGCCAAGGAAAAGACAAACCATTTATTCTCTTTTCAAAATACATATTGGAAATAGAGAGGAAACATGGTTTTAAATTGATAATTGGTCCCTTCTTAGCCCTCTATCTATAAGAAGTGAAATCTTATTCCTTGTAACCAAAATTTCAGCTCATGTTAGAGTGTCCAAAATTATTGATTAGTGCTCTTGGCTAGTGATTGAAGGAGACATAGACAAATTGCTTTCTTATCTTCCAACATATTTATCTAACCACTTTGTAAAGGATAAAGCTGTCTGGAATTTCACGAGTAATGAGAAATTCTCTAGTTCCTTAGGTCTAGAAGCTATTATACCTCATCTTCTTTACGCTCCTTGGTATAACATTATTTGGAAAGGAATATTGATCCCCAAAGCCTCCTGCACCACATGGTAAGCAGGTTGATTGAAAACAAAAGATGAGTGCAAATTTTCAATTGATCAAGTTTGCTGCCTTTGTAATTTAGTTCCTAAGATTACCTCTTGGTTCAGCCTGATTCTGTCGTAGCTGTACGCTACCATTTGGATCTATGGAATCGACTGGTGAATACGAAAATTCCGGCTTGAAGGTTCCTACAAAACAAAGAAAGCACGTCGGGGGTTGTTTCCCGATAAGCCCCTCCAAAGCTCAAGTCAGTCGTTTGTGTAGGTGGGATCGCCGTACGCAAAGAAAGCTAGGGTTATGATTACGTACTTCCCTTATGGCAGAGTCATACCTTATATATGGAACAGGTGCTAGGTTTAAGTCTTTACGTCTGCATGGGAGACTTCTACCTACAAACGGGCTATGGATGTATTGATTGGGCCTGGGCCTGGCATATCCAAAAGGTATAAGACTGATCCTTGAAA
>JANJEY010000002.1:13711788-13724602 GCA_024703695.1 Erythroxylum cataractarum | reverse complement strand
ATTAATTATAACAACTACACCCTTATATAACAATGATACTCATTCCTCTATATTAGGAGGGGAATAAGGTATTACTCAAAAATAGGTAATGAAAATAATGATTCTATAATGGTACCCCTTTATCAAACTTAGGGAGCGTTTGGTTTGAGCACGAGGTTGGCTATGGATATGAGCATAATAGTAGAAGGAGATGGGAATGAGTATGAAAAATAAAAAATAATTTTTGGTTTGTAACTTGGGTTTCTGTATTAATACCAATAATATTGTTTGGTTTGTTATATTAATGGGAATGAAAGATAACATAATATCATTTTTTATTAAAGGGAAGCTGTCGAAGCAGCTTACAAAATAGGGCGGGGGATACTGGTCCCCGACATATCCGCTAGAAGGATATGGTTACACCCGATAGGTGCTACATCAAAATAGGTTACATCAAATGTATTAAGATCCACCTGAGTGGCGAGCCAGTCAGCACATCTGTTGTCTTCTTAGTAAATATGTCGATGGACAACAGTCCAGTTGCGGGTAAATAGGTCGTGAATGCCCGCTACAATAGGGTGGGTCGACTGCGTGCGATTGGACGATGAAGAGAGGAACTGGTATATCGCAAGTGAATCCATTTCTAGCTCGACGTGACGGAAGCCTAGTCGCCAGGCTAGAGATAAGTCGGAATACACACCCCATAACTCGGCAGACAACGGAGTGCACCAAACGAGATTCTGCGTAAAACCTGCAATCCAAGTGCCATCACTGTCACGAAGAAGGCCACTAGCTGTAGCCACTAATTGGGGCCATGCGCTGGCTCCGTCGGTATTCACTTTGATCCAGCCCGGTGGTGGCGGCTTCCAATGGACAAGCAGGTCTTGGTGGGGGCCGAGATTGGTGTCCGGCTGGCGGTGTCTCCTCGAAGACCTGGGGAGGTGATCTACATAAGACAAAATGAGAATGTTAGGAGAGGAGGGCCAGGTAAAGTGAAAGTAAAAAATCGACTTGTTCTGCCAGGTTCAGAGGAACCAACAAGTGTTTCCAAAAATAATCGCCCAAGCATGGCTCTGAAATGGACGATGAGGACTGAGATCGCACAAAGGCATAGAGAAAAAATTAGGTGCCGGGAGGCGGGACGATAGAGCTGTCCACACTGAGCGAGCCCGAGGACAGTCACAGACAGCATGAAGGGAAGTTTCTTCAAGGGAGCAGTGAGGACATGAACTGTCCGTCGTGAGATGCCTACGGGCTCGATGGTGATTCGTGAGTAGGCAATCATGGGCTAATAACCAAAGGAACGAGCGGATGCATTGCAGCCCTGGCCATTGCCAACGTGTCGTCCAAATTCCATGAGATGACTCAGTAGCGTGGCCCATAAGCATGGAGTAGGTGGACGCTACGGTGAAGAGGCCAGTGTCAGAAGCACCCCAGGTAAGTTGATCCGACCCAAGGTTTGTGTGAGGCGGAAATGTGCCGACGATACTGCGACAGATGGGGGCTGGGAGGTGTGAGTGGAAGGCGACCCAATTCCAATTACCAGATTCATCGACATAGTGTGAAACGCTAAGAGTAAGGGCGGACTCAGGGAGAGGGTGGGCGGTGTGGGAAATGAGGGGGCCTGCACCTGCTATCCAGGGGTTAAGCCAAAATCGTGTCCTAGAACTATTACGAATCGTCTAGGTCAGGCCTAGATAAACAGTGGGCCAGGTGACCGTGATGCTACGCCAAACCATGGAGCCCCCTGTGGAGTTCAAGATGGGGGGAATGTGGGAGGCATCAAACTTGTATTTGCCGGAGAGCACTTGCACCCTTAAAGCATCCGAGCGAGCGACCAATGACCAACCGAGTTTGGCAAAAAAGGCGTCATTCATTTCCCTAATGAGCCGAATGCCAAGACCGCCTAGTTCTTTAGGCTTACAAACGTCTGTCCATTTGACTAAAAGAATTTTCTGGTGAGCGCTCGACGAACCCCACAGAAATTGGCGCATCGCTTTTTTGATCTCATCACAGAGACCACGTGGTAGGCGAACTGTCTGCATAGTGTAATTCAGGATGGCGGTTAAAACCGATTGCGTAAGCGTGATGCGGCCTGCAAACGATAGGAGTGTGGCCGACCAACAAGATAAACTGTGTTGGACCTTATCAAGGATATGTTGGTATGTGAGCTTGATAGCCCGGTGATGAAGAAGTGGAACTCCAAGGTAGCGCCCGAGGTCGCTAGTCCTAGGGAAGCCTAAAGCGCCACTGAGAACTTGACTGGAATCGGAGGGGACATTTTTAGAGAAATAACATCTCGATTTGGCCATGCTTACACGCTGACCAGATGCGGCACAAAAGGAATGCAAAATGTCCCGAATGACGCTCGCTTGGGAAGATGCATAGGTTGCATATCTGAAAGTCCTAAGGTGGTTGGTTTCTTACCACTCCAAATTTCCTGAGGAGTCTTGTAATCATTTGCAGAGGTTGGGAGCCTATTAATTAGATAGACTCCTGTCCTAATTGTTTCTCCCTATAGAGAATGTCAGCAACTCAAAAAGAGAAGCATGCATCTTGTCTTTTCCAGGAGAGTTCTGTTAAGTATTGCAGCTACTGCATTCTGCTGTGAAGTAGCTTTTACTATTTTATGCCTTAGGATTCCATTCTTACTATAGTATTCTTCAAATCATTTATTGCAATACTCCAATCCATTATCAATCCTTAGGCATTTCAACTTCTTCCCAGTCTGATTTTCCATAAGAGCAGGTCATCTTATGAAAATCTCTAGTGCTTCATCCTTTCTCTTCATAGGATATACCCAACATTTTCTTGATATGTTATCAATTATGGACATAAAATATAAATTCCATCCTAGTGTAGGGACTTGAGCTGGCCACTGGAGATCATTGTAAGCATACTCCATGATCACTGTAAGCATACTCCATGATCCCTAACACACAAGATTCACAAAATCCTAACTTCTGTAGGTTTTCTTCAGGGATTAGACCTTGCCCAAAGAGATGAAACAAGCTTTTGTTCCCTGCATGACCCAACCTTGCATGCCATTACTTGGTTGCTTCATGGCTTCCATTTTTTGAAATTTGATTTATTTCGGTTGAGCCTATAACATAATATAGCCCCCCTTTCCACTCCTCTAATGATGACTCTACTATCCCTTAGGATTTCTCTGAGTCCATCTTTAGACCTGATCTGAAAACCTTGCTTATCAAACAAGCTTTCAGAAATAAGGTTTCTTCTTATTCCAAGCACAAATATGATATTTGTGAGGGTCCTCTTTCCATCAAATATGTTGATGGAGACACTTCCAATGCCCTCTATTCTTTGCTGCCCAGAATATGCCATTTTAACATTGGTAGTGACTGGTTCAAATGTAGTGAACCAGTTTCTATGAGGAGTGACATGCATAATGCACCCTGAATAAAAAATCCACTCTCTACTAAGGTCCTCACTATCCTCAGTGACAACCAAAATTTCATCTCCACTAGAGTCTTCTAGTTTTTCAACATTTCCTAAAACTTCACTTTTAGCTGCCTTATCCCTCTTCTTCTTTCTATAATCCCTTGCAAAATGTCCCTCCATATCACAGTAAAAGCATTTTCTCCCTTTTCCCTTTTTCTTCTTTTCATCACCTTCCTTAGAGTGTTTTTCTTTCCTACTTCCCTTCTGCGACTTTCCTTTCTTGCTATTTTTCTTATGAGATATCTTTTCATGATTATTCTCTACAAACATCACTTCAGCCTCTTTCTTAAAAGGATTAACTTCTACTATTTCTTCCATTAACTAATCTAGCACCCTCTTTACAGTAAGAGATTCTCCACTAACATGCTTAATTACCTTCTTGAATTCATTAAATTATGAAGGTAATGCCTTTAGGATTACTACAGCTTGATGTTCCTCAGATATTTTCTCATCTATAGTTTTAAATCTTGAACTAGCTTAAAGAAATAGTCTAGGTTATCATCTAAGGAGAGAGCAGTGTTCATTTTGTAGTTAGTAAGATTGTGAAGAAGTGTCATCTTATTAGGAAGACATTTCTTGGAATACAATTCATCAAGCTTGATTCAAAGCTTCCATGCAGTGTTACAATTCTAAACTTTTCTTATCACTGTTGGTGATAAATGAAGCATTAACTTGCAATGTGCAAGTCTTTGCATCTTTAACTTCTTTATTGGATCAGTCTCTAGATCATACTGATCATCTATAGCACCATAATAGTCATATGATTCAAGAAAAGCTTGTATCTGGAGTTTTCAGATGGTAAAGTCTTCTTTACCAATAAAAACATCAATTTCTTTTCCTACCATGATTACTGTAGTGTAAAGAATCTTAAAGACTTTTACTTACTGACTGTTCTTGATGATTCTTGATGCTTGGAGAGTCCAAGAAATGCCCCAAGAATTCTTGATAGCTTTGATACGATTTCTGTTGGGATATTACTACTATACTGTTATCTTTTAAACATAAACACTTATAAGCTTTGTTAATTTTGCAAGTTAGTAAATGCAGTAAAGTAAAGAAGACAAGATTTTACTTGGTTCGATAGTATAACTCTATCTACATCCAAGGTCCCCACTTTCAGTAGTGAATATTTCACTAATATGAAGAAGAAGGAGAAGAGAACTAATATAGAGATAGAGTGGATCCTGTACACTTACAAAGAGCCCTTCCAAACTCTCCTAGTACCCACAGGTGTATACTCTAGCATTCTTTGAACCTTTTTTCACTCTCTTTCTGCACTCTCAAAGATTGAATACAATGAAAATTGGTAAATTGAAGTTTCTGTGTTCTGCTTTGTCTGATGCTTCTGCTTCCTTTTTTATAGCAGAAGAATATGATGGCCTTCGGATCAACGTGCATGGATCAGATGCTTATCATGTGCCTCTCACGTGATTCATTAAAAGGTTCGTCCTCCTTCTATCTACGTTTTGAATTGGTGAAGCCACGTTTTGTTTCTTCTAAGCACGTAATTAACATGACAGTGTATTAAAAGCTTAAGTTGTAAACGACTGTGTTTTGAGTTGTGCTTCAGACATGTATAATACGACTAAGTTTTGAGTTCTTTTGCTTCAGACATGAATATTGTCATTTTGTCGCCACGTGTTAATGACTTAGGCTTTAATCTTCAGCTGATAGATCTTTCGAGAATGTTTCTCCCCCTTCTCTTCTTCGAAGCCTCGTCAGACATTAACAAACACATTCACTTCTGTCTTCAATTTTTCTTGTATTTCTGTCAAATATGAGTGAAGTTTGCTGGAGTATCAGTGATTTTCATCACACATATATTGAGTTGTCATGGGCTTCATTTATTTATTAACTCTAATAAAAATAGCCTTTTATCATCAAACTGTGATGAAGAATTTATTTAAATACTGGAAAAGAAAATATACCAGCTTTTAATGGAGACCTCATCGTAGCACATCAAAAGAAATGAACCAACAGACCCCTCTTCAGTATTGCTTCTTCTAAGGTACTTGCATAGGGGACCAGCACCGAACAATCTCTCAACCTCTCCATTCTCTTTGGTACTCACAATGCACTTAACCAGATCGTAGCTGGCAAGAAAACTTAGCATTCTGTCCATCATGGATGATGCATCAGGGTTTTGTGTCGGAATTCGACCTACAATCTAGGACGGTGCCAGCCATGAGCTGCCGGTAGTGGCAGTAAAGAGGAGGTCAAAAATTTTTAGTTCGATAGCTGATTTCAGTACCAACGGAAACATCCCAACATTAGCAAGCTGGAGAGCGACGTCGCATGTGTCTTCATCTTGATGATGGCACTGAATCGGAGACATGGTGCATACTAAATTGTAACTGTGCAATTATGTCCATGATGTATTACGTAGTAATCGAATGCTTCTGATTAGTTTATAAGAATGTAAAGAAGGGTACTAACTTGAGGAACTAGACATAATTTTTAGGAATCTTTCTTGCTATTGCCGATTAAGAATTTATTATTTATAGGAGTTGCCAAATTTTGTAGTTTGGACTGTTAATTAATATGGTGCCTTTTTATGAATTTAGTGGGAGCGGAGCGGGAATTTCGAGTCGGAAATTCACAGTTTATGGCTTTATCAGCGATTTTTTCCAATTTCTTGTTTGATGTATTAATGTTTCGTATATATATAATATCACGTTATGTTTCAATATTTTTAAAATAATATTAATACCATTTTAAATTTTAATAGAATCAAAATTTTGATAATTTAGTCATCAATTTAGTTTATTTGATATTATAACTAGATAATTTAGAATTATCATAATATAAAATTCAAAATAATTTCTTTAAATATTAATTAAAGGTATCATTTTTCACCTTAACTTATACTATAACATAAGGGGCTTTTGGCCACGAATTTTTTCTTGGCTAAAAGCACCAAATTCACCTCTAAAATATTTTAGCGACGAAAAAAATTCGTTGCACGAATCGTTACTAAATTAAGGTAGCAAAATATTATTGGCAACGTTTTTACAAAATCGTCATAAACTATATTTCGCTTCGAACTCAGATAAGTCGCAAAGAGAGATGGGCGAAGATAAGATAAATCATCGCCAAAGTTATTTTGGGACCCATTCTTTTCATGGCTAAAAGTTATTAGCTACATTACCGTATTTGTAGGTAATATGTTTTACGACATTTTGTATTTTGTAGCAAAATAGATTTAGCGACAGTTTTTATAACGTAGGTAAAAGTTATTTGAGACTGTTTCTAGAACGTAGCTAAAAAGTTTTGGCAACAATTTAGAATCATAGCCATAACCTTTAGTTAAGTTTTTATTTAATTTTTAAAAATTATTTTTGACGTTTTCAAGAATATAGCTAAAAAGTTTTGGTCACGAATTTTGATTTTTACTAAAAAATCCTATAATTTTTTCATTTAATTATAATTAAATAAGATTTTTAATCCATCTTATTGTTTGTAATATTTAGATTTTTTGATTTATAATTAATTAAATGAAAATAATTAAAAATTAGAAGCATTTTTATATAAAAAATAAAATGTCATTAAAGTTTAATCACAAATGCTAACAAAAAAACTTATGTACAAACTAAGATTCGTGCTCATCATCATTACTAGTTACATAATTTAGGCAAAATATTTGTTTGATCATCTTTTCAAGCTTGGCCAACTTTTGTTCAATACTGTCTAACTTTTGCTTATTAAGTTGGAACTTTTCTTCATTATATTGTAACTAATCCTTAAGCGACTGGTTCTCCTCTTGAAGCGTCATTACATATATCGGTTGTGATGATGATGAACCAATTGGCTTAAGGCCATACCCAAAACCTTTGATGTACCCTGATCTTGTACCAAGGACATTAATGAAAATCTTATATATGTTTGGTATTTTTATTAAGAATAAGGATAATATTTCACTTGCTTTTCAATATTGTATTTACTTATATAATTATAACTTCTAAACAAAGAACTTATAAATTCATGTGTTCGACAATAAATGATTTGGAGCCTTAGCTGTAAAGAGTTTTCATTTTTCCTTTATAAACCTTTACTTTCTCACACTTTTCCTAAATAAAGCAAAGAAATAGTCATTTAATTAAATTGTGTAACAAGATTAATTGAAGCAAATGTGTAGTGAAAAAAGACAAACCTTAATAATGACAGAGGCCCGTTAAAATTTTCTAGAATTGTTGTGTCTAATTTCTATTACTTTTAATTTCCTTCATATCTTGATTTTGATTACAAATCCTTGTGTTTTGATCTAAATGTGAGATAAATTGAGTAAAAATAGTGTGAATATTATAGGTTGAAGGGAAAGTCATGTAAAGTTTGCATGAAAAGAGAAATAACAAAAGAAAAGAAAAGTGGTGACAAGTGTCACCACCTCACGGTGGTGATAAGTCACCACCTTAAAGGTGGCATGACTAAAATTTAATTTAGTTAAATGTTAGTCACC
Source organism: Erythroxylum cataractarum (assembly GCA_024703695.1). Taxonomy (NCBI): domain Eukaryota; kingdom Viridiplantae; phylum Streptophyta; class Magnoliopsida; order Malpighiales; family Erythroxylaceae; genus Erythroxylum; species Erythroxylum cataractarum. Next base: position 13,716,705 of record JANJEY010000002.1, on the reverse strand, counting down.
AAGTCACCACCGTGCATGTCTAACATTTAATTTAAATATTAGTCACAGTGTGAAGAGAAAGAAGACAAACCTTAATGTTGACAGTGGCCCATTAATCACTCATTTGGCTCCAATTTTCTGGAATTATTGTGTCTAGTTTTTATTACTTTTAACTTCCTTCATATCTTGATTTTGATTACAAATCTTTGTGTTTTGATCCAAATGTGAGATAAATTGAGTGGAAATGGTTTGAATATTGCATGAATATTAATTGGATTATTTTGTGAATTCTATAGATAGTTTAAAAGGAAAGTCACGTAAAATTTGCATAAAAAGAGAAATAAAAAAGAAAAGAAAAGAAAAGTAGTGACAAGTGTCACCACCTCACAGTGGTGATAAGGTGGCGTGACTAACATTTAATTTAGTTAAATGTTAGTCATGGTGGTGATTTGGTATATAACCACTGTCCGTGACTAGTCACGGGGTGACTTAACTAGTTACCCTATATGTGGATAGTCACTCCTGTGTAAATTCTTGGACACTAACTTTGAGTCTGACACGTGTAGGTTGATGACGTAACAACCCTACAAACCTAAACCTAGAGTCGAGCTATAAATAAAATAGGAAGGACGTAAAAAAGTAAGGGGTTGAAGTTATACACTAAAACCCTACAGACACACCACCGAGACACTACAGACTCATTCGGGAGGAACAAAGAGATAGATAGAGAAGATAGAAATAGAGAAAGGAAACAAAGTGAGTCGGAAAGAAGAGCAAAAAAAATAAAGAGGTGGAAGCTTGGGAGAGGCTGAAAGTGAGAGCTGAAGTTGAATCCCATTCAACTTGAGTGAACATTTGTCTAGGGGAGAAGTTGAAGCAGAAGGCAAGAGCCAAAACTAAAAGCTTGACGGGGATTGGAGATCTCCACAACTCTTCATTTGATGACTTGTTTGTCTATTCTGTTCCTTATTTGTTGCTTTGTTTCTTTCATTTTACTATTTATTATTAACTGGTTTATACTCTTATTAGTTTAGCCGACTGTTATTTGTTTCTTTTAATAGTCCATTCGGTATTTACTATTTTATAATTGCTTTAATATTATTTGTTGACAGTAATAAGCAATTAAAGTGTTTAATGATGATGAACGTTGTGACATCCGTGATGGGCTGATATCTTTTCTTAAGAATTAATGTAGGTATTTAGTTGAATATGCATGATTGGGTTATGCATATGTTTTCTTATTTATTGTTGTGGTTTCTGTACTGAATGGATGTAATAGAATGGACAAAATTTGCACAATTGTAGTATTAAATGAAGATTTGAGAGATGAAGTTTAATATAGATCGAGAAACTATGGACAATTATGTTAAGAATTAGAAATATATTAATTTAAATTGTAATTAGTAGTCAGGTTTTCATAATTAATTTAGATAATAACTTGTTGAATACGAAAACTAGACTAGTTCATTATTCGAATTGATTTAGAACCCAAATATTAATTTTAGTAAGACAACAATCTAATTATTTTCCCTTAATCATGCATAGGAAATTAAATTAGTGAAATTAATTCTCAAGAGTTTTTCCACTTCGATTGATCTATTTGTCTTTGCTCCCAATTGATTATGTCTACTTTTAAATTTAATTTTGTAACTTTTCTTAAAAGCGTTCACTCAACAATTAGGATATAATGTTTAAGACTACATTGCCTTTATTTTATTTTTAATTCAAACTTAATTTAAGCTGACCAATTTCACTTTTATGGGAGGTGACTCTAGGTTATCAACTACAATTATCTCGTATACTTGCGAGTAGAATAACCTAGGTCTTTTTAGAACTTTTTAGGTATAACAAGTTTTTTATGCCGCTACCAGGGAGGTGTTTAGTTTTTTGAAATTAAATTAATTTTAATTGTTTTTATTTGTCAAAGTGATTTTGATTGTTTCGTCGATTGTTTTGTCTGTTTATGCTTACATTTTTATCTTGTTATTTCACTTAGTTATTTTAGTAATTTTCTTATTAATTCACTATTGTTTTTTTAAGTTTATATGAGGAAGGAGGTCTCAAGAAGGTGAACTTACTTCCTTTATTGACAACATACATTGGATAAGAGAACTTTCAAGGGACTTTGAAGACAATCTTGAGGGATTTAAACCAGAAGATCAAAAAATGAGTGAAAGGCAGTTAGTAATGAAGGAGTATACTAGATCAGTAATTGGTACTGCTACTTTATGCATTCGTCTAGGAGAGGCAACCAGAAACTATGAGTTGAAGAGCATCCACTACAACATGTTGCTATCTTTCTATGGGGTTCCCAATGAAAGCCCTTTAAACTTCATTCGAGAAATCTATACCACTTTTTAGAAGTTCCCATTGGATGGCCTAAATGAAGATCAACTCAGGATGAGGTGCTTCTCATACACATTAAATGATCGGGCCAAGGCATAGCTTATGAACCCTTCCATCTGGTTCATTGACTACATAGGAAGAGGCATAGAACAAATTCATGGGAAAGTTCTATTACTACCAGAAGACTTCTGAGTTGCAGACGAAGATAGCTACCTTTACTTGAGGTGTTGGAATGCTTCAAACTCCTGCTCATTCAGTGTCCACACCATCATTTTCCACTCCATATGCAGAGCCAATTCTTTTATGATGGATTCACACAACAATTTCAATATAAGGTGGACAATACAACATTAGGAGTTGTGGGAGAGAAGATGGCCGAAGAAACATATGAGATCTTTGAAATTTTAGGGGCTAATTCTCAACAAAAGAGCTTGAGGGGAAGAAGAGTTGAAATTCAATAAGTGAGCTCGAATTGAAAATTTGCTATACAGTTAGTTGAGTTGACGAGGAATATGAAGATGCTAACTACAAGCTACCCTAAAACATTCCAAATCAAAAAGCATGTGGTATATGTGGAACTTGTGGTCATGGAGTTAATGTTTGTTCATATTCTTGTGAGCCTTTTGTAAATAGGGACACATAAGTGAATTTACTCAACGATTTTCAACCAAGGGAGCGAAATGGTCCATACTCAAACACCTACAACCTTGGTTGGAGAAACCGCCCCAATTTTTTTTATGGAAGACCAATAATCCACCAGTACAGCCTCAACAATAATACCAAAATTTTCAGAGGAACAAGCCTTCTTTAAAGGAAAGCCTGAATGCATTTATTTAGGTCACAACTCAAAATCAAGAAATGAATAACAAGAGGTTCAATTCTTTGGAGGCATTTATGAAAAGGATTGAGATCCAAGTAGGGCAACTTATGGCTCAATTACACACAATCGAAAAGGGAAGTTGCTGAATCAACATGAGCAAGCATAAGCAGTCACTATTCTGAGAAGTGGTAAGGTAATTAATAAGCATGTTGAGATGCCTTCTAATCTTTCTGGTGCAAGTAATCAAGAGGAGGAGAGCCTCCCCAAAGAAGAAAGTAAGCATAATGTAGGAGCAATAGGCATGACAACCCTTTAAGTTAGGTTCAAAAGGGTGAAAAACTAGGGTGTGCAACTGACTGTAATGAAGGACCAACGTTGAATAAAGCGACAAATCTTATAGGCCACTAATCCTATACATGAGCTATCTTAAGGAATCGAAACAAGATAAGAAATTTTCTGATCTTTATAATATATTCTCCAAATTTAATATTATCCTACCTTTATATTATATTCTCCAAATTTAATATGAAAAGGAACTAAGCACCAAGAAATGGAAGGTTGAGCCAAACGAGAAAGTGATAGTTTCAGAGGTTGCAAGTGCGGTGTTATAGCAACAGTTGCCACATAAATTGAAGGATCCGAGGAGTTTTCTTGTGAAAGTATCAATGGGTAATGGTGAGGAGGTTAAGGGTGTGCTTGACCCTGGGGCAAGTATAAACCTTATGCCTCAATCTATTCATGAGAAACTGGATCTAGGATAATTAAGACTAACCAATATGTGCCTACAATTAACTGATAGGTCAATCCGTTATCTAAAAGGAATAATGGAAGATGTGTTGGTGAAGGTTGGTGGATTGATTGTTTCTGTAGACTTTGTGGTCTTAGACATAGGGGAGGTTAAACAACAAGGGAAGGAGCACACCAAACTCATAGGGAGGTCTAAATGGGAGGCAACCCATATCATTTTTGTTTTGTCTTTCAATTTAGTTGTTTGTTATATCTTTTAATGAAACTCAACTTAATCTATTTGCTTTGTGGACATAGACCTTCTTTTCAATCTCTTCTGTTTGTCTTCCTCACAGCTATCTCCACTCCTCAATTTCATATGCCATGCTCTACACCGCATCGATGCAGCTACCACTATACTTTCGTATCATATTTCTTTCCCTGCTCTTTTTGTTGTTCGTATTGCATGCATTTTAATTTATTTTAGTCTTTAATGTTTATCCTTGTTCATTTTAATTTTTTTTCTTTTGTCCTAAACCACTCTTTGACTTTTTTGTGTCATTTTATTTTAGGGGGAGTACTAATTGTGTATTGTGTGTTTGTTTCCCCATTTATTATTTAGAGATGCATGATCATTAAATGAACTCAATCGGGATTAGAAATGCATAATATGAGTTAAGGAGTATACTTGCATGCTTAGACTGATTAACTTGGATTTCAATTAAAAGGACATTAGCTTGTCATGATAGATGAACGACATTTTTCATTTGACAAGAATTTAAGCCTTTTTTAAATATTAAACATCAATTTCGAGTATTCTTTGTTGAGAGTATTGTTTCATGATTAAGGAACTCTAGAACTTGCTTTCAAATACTAGTTGAGATCACATAACCTTATGCAAACGTTGAAATGATGAAGGCAATTAGGATTTACCCCATTAGCTTAAAAAACCACCATAATGTTGGACCTCGAACCTTTCTATGAGCAAGGACTTTTAACTGAGGAATTATTGGCAAGTAGTTATGTGTAAATAAGAGAGGAAATTA
>JANJEY010000002.1:13583483-13600419 GCA_024703695.1 Erythroxylum cataractarum | reverse complement strand
ATGCATGAGATCTTGCTTGATTTGAACTAAACAATGAGTAACTTATATACTTTATTATAAACATGAACCCACCTGATATTCCTTGCTTGTTCTTGCCTAGGAATGAATTTCCTCTTGAGCCTCTTGATCCTTTTGCCTCTCTTGTTCTCCTAAAAATAAGAATCAAAATTCCACTTAATAATTCATGCTGAAACAAAAGTTCCATTCTTAACTTCCATCCAAAATTCCATAGTCTTATAAACCAATTCATCACTTCATCACTTCACAAAATTTGTAGATCTATGTCTCTAGTTCACAACGCCTCTAAAGTAAAACACTAAAACAATTCGGGCAGAAAAATTGGAGTTCTTCGCGGCGAATCAACATGCGCGCCGCGGCGAAGGCCACGCTTGCCGCGACGGGTGACCTGCGCGCCGTGGCGTGCATGCACGTCTTCGCACGCCGCGACGAATGTCCACTTCCTCTCCGCGCCGCAGAAAACATTCGCACGCCGCGGCGTGCATACTCGCACGTCGCAGCGTGCAAGCCTTCCACGCACGCCGCAGCGTGCTCATGAGCACGTCGCGACGTGCGGGTCGCAGAACTTCCTCCTAACCCAGTTTTTCCAGATTTTTCCCAGATCAATCTGACTCTTTTGCTCATGCTACACTCTTAAACTTTAGATCATGCATAATACTCCATTTCTAAACTCATCTAATACAAAACATCAACAAAACACCACCAAATCAAGCAAATCTACCAAAGTTCACCATGAATCCTAAACCAACGATTTCTACTCAAATCAATCACAAATAGGGTTCAATCCAACTCAAACTTAGATAAAAGTGTTACTCTTGCCTTAAGGATGCTTGAAATCTGTCGAAAAATCGCCTGGAACCAACTTCCTCTTTTCTCTTCTTCTTCTCCTCTCCTACGACCTTCTTCTCTTCTTTCTATTCTTTCTATTTTTCTTATTTCTCTTCTTTCCTTCTTTTAATTCCTTTAGCCTACATAAATGAGTAAGGGCCTTTATGCCCTCCTTTACTTAGCCTAAAACTTCTAAACTCCAATACCTTGACTATTTTGCCCTTAAACATATTTACCCTTCCAAACACATATTTCATACTAAACTCAATTAAATTCCAAATTTTCCATGTATATTCTCAATTTATCAAACTATGCCATAATTCATGCAACTAATATACTCAAATAAATTTATACTTAATAACTTCAAGAAATAAAAAAAATTTGGGGCCCAACATAGTGACTATATGAGGAGAAGAGGGAGGCCTTACAAGAACTGACGGGAAGTGATCAAGGAGGATATGCCAGAGTTGGCCCTTAATGAGGTAGTAACTAGTAATAGAAAAGTTTAACGTGATCGGATAAGGGTAAAGGATGTTATGGACTGTCAATCACAATAATCAAAGAATAGTGTGGAAAATAAACGAACACATAGATTTATGTGGTTCACCAAATATGGCTATGTCCACGGGCGACTAGGTTTTTTTATTTACTGTGAATTGTTTTCAATAATACGATACATTAGGAGAATAGAATACCAAAGGCATAACGAACGTGGGCTTGGTGTAAAGTCCAGAATATTTTATCAGGCTCCATATCTCACACAAAGGATTAACCTTTAAAGTTAGTCAAAACAGTAAAGCGGTTATTAGGTGATGATGTTTCATGATGCACATATTAGCACGTAGGACATTATACCCAACGTCCTCTCTCCCCTTTATAAAGGAAAGTATTGGACAAGGCTTATGGGCATTAAACTTGGTTTCACAGGGCAGGTATGGGGGGACAGTAGTATGTCATTTCGTCAGGGTCTCTGAGGAAGGTCTCCCTACTTATTTAGAGACAAGAAGGGTTGACTTTGTAGCCTATCAAGTACTCGCAGATTTGGACTCCATCAGATATTTGTATTTTCATTTATTTATGTTTTTATTGTAATTTTAGTTATATAGAAATTTTTCGTGCTAGTTTTTACTTTTCTCTGTAACTTGCATCATTCTTATATTGTCTCATTTGCTTGTGAGTCTACCGGAAACAGCCTCTCTACTATGTAAGGGTAAGACTGCATACTATCAGACCTCCTCAAACTCCATTTTTATTGCATGATTTCAGACTGAGTGATGATGACAAGGTGTCTTCTCATGTGGAGCAGAGCACCTTGATTAAAGAGCTATTCTCCATGAAGTATACAAACGAAGGAGGCATTTGAGAGTACATTATCAAGATAGTTCACCTTCAGACTAGGTTGAAGGCACTTGATGTACTAGTTCCTGATAACCTCATAATGCATTAGGCACTAAATACTCTCTCTCGGGAGTTTGAGATGTTAGCTACCTCCTACATCTCTCAGGATAAGACCTAGGACACAATGCCTTGATTTCTCGGTGTGTTGCAGCAGAGGAGAAGATTAAGAGTTCTCCTCATATAGCCATGTTTGCACCTGCCAAAGGTAAGGGGAAGGTTAAGCCCCAACAACCTAAGGGTAAGGGTAAGAAACCCAAACCATCTATGAAGATTCAGATTGAACAATCCAGCATTACTAAAAGGCCACATGATCTAAAGGGTATGAGGTGCTTCTTTTATAAGAAGAAGGGGCATAGGAAGGTTGATTGCGAGAAGTATAAGTTATGAAAGGTTAAGAAGGAATTGTCAGGTAACTCCTCGGCCTATATGATTCATGAATCTAATGTAGCTATGACCACATTAAGTTCTTGGTGGTTAGATAGTGGAGCTTCTAACCATATTGCTTCCATAATGCAGGGGAGATCCAGGAGAAGGCCAACTAAAGGAGAGGAGAGGCTGATGGTCGACAACAATGAGGAGGTGGATGTTTTGTATGTAGGAGATGTGGGTTTAAACCTCGATATGGAGTTTGTATTAGTTTTATGAGACACATTTTATATACTATTTTTTAGACGGAACTTGATCTTTGTTTCAGTTTTTGATAAAGAGGGTTATCATTTTGTATTTGATACTTGGGTTGTAAATATTTCTATCAATACAAGATATATCGGAACTGCCTTCTTATCCTACAGATTATCCAAAATGTGTCTTACTCCTAACGAAATGTATACCTCTTATTATGTTGCCGAACCTGTTACTAGAAAAAGAGCCTTCATAAAGGAAACATCGTATACGTTGTGGCATAAATGTCTTGGCCACACTTCTAGGGAGAGGGTTAAGAGATTGATAAAGGATAACTTTCTCCCAACTCTGGACTTTAGTGAATTGAAAATATGTATCGATTGTTGTAGGGATAAGTTGACTAACATAAAGAAAAATGGGTTAACTCGTGCTTCTAGTTTATTGGACCTCATACATACAGACGTTAGTGGTCCCTATATGGTTACGTTATGCAATGCTAGACATTTTCTGACATTTATAGGCGATTATTCTCGCTATAGTTATGTGTTCTTGCTTAAGGAAAAGTCTGAAGTTCTTAAGAACTAGTTGAGAAAATCAATAAAGATTGTCAGATCTAATAGGAGAGGGTAATATTATGGCAGACATGGAGTGGTAGGAAAAGAAAAGGGTTTGTTTGCCACATATTTGAAATTAGTTAGAATAGTGACTTAGTTCACTATGCTAGGTAGTCCTGAGCAAAATAGTGTGGCCGAAAGGTGCAATCGCATCACAAAAGATATGATGAGGTCAATGTAAAGCAAGATTAACCTACCCGAATACCTTTGGGATGAAATCATCAAAACGACATTGTATATCTTGAATAGAGTCCCAAGTAAGTCAGTACCAAAGACGCCTTTTGAACTCAGGTTGGAAGGAAGCCAAGTCTTGCACACATTCGCATGTAGGGTTGCCCTACTGAGGTACGGTTATATAATCCTTATGAGAGCAAATTATAACCTCGTTCTAATCATTGCTAATTGATAAGTTATCCTGATCACTCTAAAGGCTACAGATTTTATTGTAGAGAAGGAGGGGCCAGAATAGTGGAATTGCAGACGTGTAAGTTTCTGGAATATGATGTACATAATAAGGGAAGATCTTCACATCTTCCAGGAGATAGCAGCATGTGTTCTACAATTATTTCATATCCACTTATCATACAGTCATGTTCGGTGGATGAAGGTCCAAGTACCATGCCTATGTAGACACAAGAACCTATACATGTTCAAGAGGTTTATGAAGTACAAGAACCTATCTAGTTGCTCAGATCCACCAGAGAGAGGTGATATGCTATCCCACCAAATTACATAGTCTATTTGGGTGAGCAAGATTATGACATAGGACATATTGTGGATCCAATTATTTTTACAGAAGTCGTTTCTGAACCCCATACAGATTCGTGGTAGGAAGCGATAAAGGATGAGATGCAATTTATGAGATATAATAAATTACGAGAACTTGTTGATTTACCTCAACATTGCAGACTTGTCGGTTGCAAGCGGCTATTTAAGACCAGAAAGGACAGACATGGTCAAGTTAAGCAGTTTAAGGCGTGTTTGGTTGCTAGGGGATTTACTCAGAGAGAAGGATTTGACTTCAATGTTACCTTCTCTCCTGTATCCTCGAAGGATGTATTTAGAGTGATTATGACAATAGTAGCTCATTATGACATGGAGCTACATCAGATAGACGTTAAGATCGCTTTCCTAAATGGTGACCTTTATGAGGAGGTCTATATAGAGTAGCCTGAAGGATTTTAGGATCAAGATGCAACTGACAAAGTTTGTAAGTTGACTAAATCAATATACAATATGAAATAAGCTTCCAAACAATGGTACCTAAAGTTTGATGAGGTTTTGACCCCATGAGAAAACAAAGTTGAAAGATGCTTATACTATAAGGTTAGGAGAGCAAAGTTACCTTCCTATTACTGTACGTGGATGATATCTTGCTCGCATCAAATTATTTGACCATGTTGCATGAGGTAAAGCAACTTTTGGACAAACACTTTGACATGAAGGATTTAGGTGAAGCATCTTTTGTCCTCAGTATGTTGATTCACCGGGACAGATCTCAACACTCATTAAGTCTCTCACAAAGAACATACATTGAGCAAGTGCTACAAAGGTTTAATATGGCTGACTATAAACCTGTTGTAACACCTATCTTTCATGGTGAGAGATTATCTTTGGCACAGTGCCTAAATAATGAAGTTGAGAGAAGTTGAGAGAGAGGTTATGAGGAATGTCTTGTACTCTAGTGTAGTTGGTAGCTTAATATACGCCCAGGTGTGTAGTAGATTGGACATTGCATTTATTGTTGGACTACTGGGTCGATATCTAGCTAACCTAGGTGTAGATCATTGGAATGCAGTTAAGTGAGTATTGAGATATTTAAAGGGTACCAAAGATTATATGTTGACATACAGAAAAGTTAGAGATTTAAAGCTCACATGAAACACAGACTCCAACTTTGCTATGTGTCCAGATGATTGTAAATCCACTTCAGGATACATTTTTAAGTTAGCAGATGGTGCAATATCATAAAAGAGTGTCAAGTAGGCACTGATAACTTCCCCAACCATGTATGCAAAGTTTGTTGCATATTATGGAGTTGCTACATAGGCAATTTGGCTCAAAAACTTGATTTCTGAGTTGTCCGTGGTAGATTCGATAGCTAGACCCATTTGATTATATTGTGATAATCTTGTTATAGTGTTGTTCAGTAACAACAACAAAAATATCACATGGTCTAAGCATTTAGAGGTCAAATACTTAACCATAAAAGAGTTGATTTAGAAGGGTGACGTTGAAGTGGAGCACATCAAAACTAAGGAGATGTTAGCTGATCCATTGACTAAAGGACTTCGCCCACTAGTATTTGTTAAACATGTATCCAATATGGGGGTATTAATGTCCTTAGACAACAATTGATATGGATCATTATATTTGCTCCTTTAAAGTTTGCAAATTTTGATGTATTATGACATTATGATTATTTATTAATATAGATGATCATCTTTTTATCCTCAGTGATAACTATTCTTGTGTATAGTCATAATATATATGAAAGTCTTAAGATTTGTATTGATCTTAAGCATTTTAAAGGTCATTAGGCATATATAAAGATTGACCTTGAGCCTATGTCATTTTGATACATACAGTTTAGTACGGATATCCATAAATTTAACATGACATGGCAGGATCTAAGTTTTCAATCTCATAAAAGTGTTCTCTAATGTAGTTTAGTATTCAGTTGGAGAACATAAAAGTTTTCTCTAATGTTGTTTAGCATTCAGTGAGAGAAAACAAGTTTTCTTTAATATTGTTTAGCATTCGGTGAGGGAAAACAAGATTTTTTTGCAGCAATTTAACATAAAGTTAAAGAAATTGAGACTTACAAACGAATATGATATGTTTTAGATCATGCAGGTATCATCCTAATTTGCCACACTCTATTTTTCCATTCATGTTAGCGAGGTATTAGATATTCGTGATTATATTTGACCAATGTCACACATGACATATATGTTTGATATTTTTTGATATCGAAAGCATTGCAGGACGGAATGTTGGACTTTCATTACCTTTGAATCAAAGGTTTTTAATTTTTAAAACTTGGTACCAATACAATAACGTGATTTAATCGAGTTTTCAAACTACTTTTAAACTTGAGTAAAAAAAATTGTAATTAATAACTGCCCAAGGGGGAGAATGTTGGACAATTTTGTCATTCCTTATAAATTTGGACAACTATTAATTATATTTTGGATTTTTTCAATAACTTATTGGTTAAATTACGTAATTTGACCGAAATAAAAATAATAAAATGGCCCAATAAATAATTTAAATCAATGGATCAAAGTTTGAAAAGAAAATGGATCCCTATTAATATAAATGGAACTCATATTGAGTTTGTGATGGAGAAGCCCAATATAACAGCTATATAAAGGTTAAGATTTCTTACAATTGTTTAGATCATTTGTAAGCATGTAGATCCTCTGACTCGTTAAAAGTGCTCACATCTTAAGAAAACTGTAAAAAAGCATTAACCGTGTGTACATAAACGTTTTCCGTGAAGGTCCCGGGAGATTGGAGCTTATTTTGGCCTCAAAAATTTCTTCAAAAGTTTAAATGGAACCGAAATCAGACATTCCATATTTCCTTCATTTTTAACCCTTTTATAAACGATTCAAGACACGTAATAAGATTTATTCTACATGTTACACGACCTGTCCAAACATTGCAATTAACTACTTCCAATAACCATATATAAAGGAATGATCACAATTTGACCTTAACATAGCGTGCAATCTCTGTGATCACCGGAATATATATGGAAACCAGAGAACCGAACACCGCTTAAAAAAGCAAACGGCGGAGACCAATACCAGCATTATAATTAGGATATGGAGAGCCATAACCATTGTGTATTGTCTTGTGTGTTGTAGGCTGATAAAGAAGTGGTGTAAGACACAACTATCGCCTTCACCGGAATAACACCAGAGATACTAAAATTTATGCATAGTTATGCACATGTCGACTTATTATTTTATCAAACAAGCGTCGATGAATTTAAACAAATAGGGACAGTCCATAAAAAAACCACTAGAATTATTTGGAAAGGCTTGAGTGCTTTCTTATATATCAAATACTTCATAAGTTTGTTTAGGTGCGGACTTCCTTTCCCTTTTGCATATCTAAAAAGAAATTTAATTATTGTGGGGAGAAAGTCTTTATTCCTTCAACTAGTAGGGGTAGGGCTAAGGAATGCTGCTCGAGTGTGAATCCGTACGGTTTGGAGACTCCGAGAAGATATTCAAGTATTAGGGAAATAAAAGCAAAAAAGTTAAGGCAGGAGATGAGAGACGTATGAACACGGCTGCGAGGGAAGTGGATGTTGTCTCTTTGTCTTGCCCACGTTAAAAGAAAAATTGAATAGAAATGGGAGAAGGGATGGGGACCCCATTATCACACATCATCCATCTAGAATTCCTTGACTTTCAAGACCCTGTCCTGACAACATCCTAATCTCCATGACCTGCAGCATTTAGAACTTAGTTCTAAGATAACGACGCATCGGATCGTTTGGTGAAGATAGTAACATTACATTGAACTAACTCCCCACAAACTGCAATTACAATTACATACCCTTTTTTCTCTTCGTCTCCTTCCCTCCAATCTTGTGCACAAACAACCCCATGCTAGACCCTGGTACAAAATTCCCAGATAGCCATGTCCAATTCTGGGATCAAACAGGACGATTAAGCGGCAACTATGGCGACACCAAGTTTGGCGTACGGCCACCAAAAGCAGCAGAGAATTATGCCAGGTACAAGGTAGAGGATGATGATAAGTCCGGCGTTTATTCGTCACCTTTGTGGCGAACTAGTCCTCATAGAAGCCCCCACCATCGGCAAGTTCATTACCAGAGTATGTCTCCTTCTTCCAGAACTCAGGCGATTGCCCGAGGCCAAAGGGAGCTCATGGAAATGGTGAGTAAATTGCCTGAAGGGTGTTATGAGTTGTCTTTGAAAGATATTGTGGAGCACCCTATGGTTCAGGTTGAAAAAGAAAAAGAGGGGGAAGATATGCGGAGAAGATCGGAGAAAGGGAAGAGAACGAGTACAAGGAAAGCGCAGATTACGAGAAGTCAAAGCATAGACAATGGAGGGTTTCTGCTGAAGATGGTATTTCCAATCTCTTGTGGATCAAGGAGCAAGAAAAAGAAAAATTCAGCCATGAATGACGGTAGAAAAGATGGAAGAGTTTCTCCGAGGCCTTTATTCTTAGATGGACAAGCTAAGGGTATCGATCATGAAGAGTGGTGGAAGAAGAGACACTCGGAGTCGGCAGAAAGTGATCAGAGCGGTGGATTTAGTAGCAATACTGAAAGTTCTAAGAGCAGTGCCAGTAGCAGAAGTAGTAGCAGAAGCAGCAGCAGGTACTATTCATACTTTACCTTAGATCAAACTCTTATATAAAACAGAGTGAATGAAGGAGATTGTTGCTAGGTAAAGAAATTTTTTGGATACAAGAGAAACAACTTGGCTTATTCCCTGAATCGGGTATATGTAAGTTTAGTCTTGAGCTTCCTTCTTTTTTACTGCAAAACTTTTCTGTGTTGGTTTGATTACAATAGATGTATGAACAAATGTTTCGCTACCCAACAAACAACTTTTGAACCTTTTTTCTTCAAAGCGTAGATGGTTGAATCTAAAGTTCTTGCCTTGACATTCATCTAAAAGAATCTTCATCTTGATACGAAGGATGTAACATTTGCCACTGAATTGTATAATGCAGAGCTGCTAGTGGTGCTTGCTGTTCATTCATTTTCACCAATAAAGGCAAGAGGGCGGGCTAGATGATCCGTCTGTCAAGAATTGGACTATTACCAAAAAATCTCTGCTTTCCCTCTTCCAGTAATACATGGTGTATAGTAGAATGGCAGCATATGAAATGTCAGCTGGCGATATTTGTAGTATAAGATGTACATCCCTATTGATGATTTGAAGAGGCTTTGATGATGGTGATTACTTTTTCTATTTGTATGTTCATCTATTGCTTTGTTCATCCTTACTTCCAAGTCTATTCTACTATTGTAAACATCCTGTACTTTGGCAAAGGACGAGTCCTGCTTTACCATTGCCATAACAAGCAATCAAGTTTAAAAAAAGAAAAAGGATCTTCATTTACAAAGTAAAGTGAAAGCAAAGAAGCTTCATCTTGGAACTTGCTACCCTGATGAACTAGCTGGTCTAATTACCATCTTTCCATGTAACATCGTATTCATTTTCCAGCAAGGGGAAGCGAATAGCTTCTACTCAAGGGGCAGATGAGGGCTACAAAAACAGTTATAACACAGATTTAGAGTACCAGAGAAGGTTGTTGTCTTCATGTTTAGATGTCCAACCAATCTGAAAATGGAATTTATAGTTATCTTGCTTAATGTCCAATTATTTGGATTCATAATTCGGGAAAATCTAGCTTGCAACAGTCTCTGCCAACCTCTGCATTTGACAATTAGTACCCCAAAATTGTACAGAAAATTGATTGAACCAATAAATAAACCTGTATAGCATTTGGGAAGTTCCATGACTTTATGCAACGAAGGACATCAGTTGTAACTTTTCTTGTTTCATCCTGCATTGCTAACATCTCCAACAGAGCCCTCTGTTCTGGATATAGTAAAACAAAACCATCTTTAACTGTTGATGCTTGACAGCATCTTCTCTCTTGACTTAGTTATCACTAACAGCAAGGATCGGTGCATCAGGCATCTTAGATTAGTATTAAAGGAAACATGAAGTGCTCGTTCACCAAATTTGATATGGATTGTTTCGGGAGACAAAAGCCAACGTAAAACGACGGAAAAATGAAGTTCTTATGCCATCTCTGTGGATATTGGAACGTATAACTTGAGTTTAGAACATAAGTAATAATATTTTATGATTGAACAAGAAAATTTCCTGAAATAAGAAATATAGACAAATCCTGAAAACAAGTTGATGACAGAAATTTAACTATTTATTTAACTTTAAAAATAAGAATAGAAATCACAAGAAACACATTTTTTTTAAAACAAAAAAAATGTAAAATAATACGTAAACAAAGATGAAAGGATAACTATACCAGCTTTAAAGTCAAATTCTAATGCCAATTGATGAACTCAGCTAAATTTAAAACTCTAAAAAATAAAATGTACGAAAAGAATTCATTTGTTGGTTATAAAAAATCAAAGATTAAATACATTGAACGGCGTAAAAAAAGAATTATTTGATAAGTTAAAAGATTAATAAAGAACCCAAAAAGAATTCTAAATGAATAAAGATATCAAAACTACTAAAACTAAAAAAAAACATAGGAAGTATTAATTTAAAAATAAGAGTTTCCAACGAGTATTATTTAGGGCACGGTCGTGAGCTGGGCCATATCGATTACGTATATTTTAATGCCTGTGAACTTAGTCTTGGACATGCCTGTGGCTGAGACCATAGTTCCTTCTGTAACTTTGTGCAGCTAATATGTAGGTTATGAAACAACCGTATCAGAGGTTTTGAATCTTCTTTTAACTTCGTGCAAGTAGATATGGGCTCAATCACACCCGTATCGGAGGTTGTGACTTGCAACTTGATTTTTCATATGGGCAAGTGCACGTCTTTTCCAACCTTAGCTTGAATTAAATTAAATGATAGACCTTCCTATATGTTCAATATACCTCCCAATTAGTTCTTGAATTGCCCTTTGAAGGTTGGTCAATATGCAGATCTTGAATTAGTCCATTCAAAGCCTCCTTAACCCTTTTACTGCTAGCTATTGTAACTAATCCACTAGCATAATAAATGGCTCATTTGAAGCTTGACTATCTGCACTCACATTATTAATGTATACCTAAGTCGAATGGATTGATAGATTGTCATCTAGATTTTCTTAATCTAGGAGTTAGAATTACTTGGTTGGATGAAGATGCAAAGAATGACAAGAAAAGATTGATTGAGATACAATATTATAACAACTCTAAGATTACAAAGAAACATGGCTTTGAGTTATTGAATAGAAATCATCATACAATGAAAAGGATGACCAATGAAAAAATCAAGTATAAGGAGCAAAAGTGATAAAGCTAAGCCTGCCATTTGCAACAAAATGGTGATCAAGGAGTTGGCATCTATTATGAGCTATAAGCTCAAAAGTTAGCCCATTATTAACCAATTTGTTGAACTACTCAATGGAGTATGTAGGTTGGAATTTAGCCGCATGAGAGTCATAGAAGAATCTAGGTCGAAGAAAAATAATCAACTTGGCATATTAAGAATTCTAAGAATCAACTTGGCATATTAAGAATTCTAAGACTTATGTCCGTATGGATAGCTCAACTGGTTATCAGAAAGGAAGTTGAGTGCAAAGTCTCAGGTTCGAGTTTCGACAGCAACAGTGTAGGAGTTCATCCAATGTAGTGGCTTCTTGTGTGCACCAGACATTGGACTGCCTTTCTGATAAGTTAAGTGAGATCAAACTGTGATTTACTTTCTCACTATTCTATTGGGCCGGGGTGTGGGGGTGCCTGAGGTGGGCGATTATACCTTATTGATTGCAAGAATTCTAAGACTTATGTATCTTCAGTTCACATATTGCCTTATATTCTTATAGGTTTTGGATAGTTGAAAAAACAATATATTAATATTGAAATAACCCACCAACCCAACATATGGCTTTACTGACTATTTAAGCAAGTGGTAACAAAGAAGAAGATGACTAGTTTATTCATCTTGTAGCTAAGGGAGAGGTTATCAGTAAATGGACTTGCACATCTTTTCCTGTGATTTCCTTTGAGTAATTTGTCTTTTTTTAAATGACATCTTCCGTACTTCTTTGTCAATCTAAGGTGCAAGTGTTGCAAATATATGTTGGATCATTTTATTGTTATGGTGCTTTGACAACTTCTCTTATGAATGAGCAAAAGTTTAACTTTATGGGTGAATAGATTTTATTTGATAAATGGCTTTAATTTAAATGAATAATTTTAATTTAGAATTAGATTGATACTGAAGATACTCATACGCATGATTCATTATTTTATGAAGTTTCAAAGATGGCCTCTAGTGGTATGAGTAGTAATAAATGCATTCAAACCTTTGATTATCAAAGCGTTCATTGCAGTATGGGCACCATCCTTTTTCTATACGGGCACATGGCATACAGTGTTTTAGGCAACGACATGTATTGCTAAAAATTAATATAATGCAACAGTTTTTAAAGTGTTGCCTTTAATAATATTTAAAAGCAACGAAAAAATAATTTGTTACTATATATAAAAAAAGGCAACAAAATTTAAAAAAGTTGTAATAAAGTCTTATTTTGAAATTGTTGTTATAATTCTAGTATTTATTTACCAAAGGATATTATATTATATCATATAAGAGGAAACTAATTAACATCACATTACACACATACTTTTTCAAATGGAGCCATAAAAAAGATATAAATAACATAACTTAGGCAGCGTTTGGTTGCAGTCCCCATCACCGGGGACAGTGCACAAAACATAAAAATCATGTCATCTGAAGTTGTTTGGTTGCCGTCCCCCTCTTTTTATCATCTGCCCTAGTAAACAGAAACAACAATTTTCTGTTTACCTCTAATCCGTAGGACAGGGGTCATTTCTGTTCTGTCGCCTAAACAAATCCTCCTCTCGTCCAAGATTAGCCCTACCTTTCTCAACCGCCATCTCCCTCAACCGTTGACCCAACTCTCGCGGTGACTCTGTTCGTTCTTGCATTCTTCGTCGGTCTGCAACTAAGGCTGAAACTCTGTCGCGTCGCTTTCTTGCCGGTGGTGAAGACTCCAGCCAGCAGCAACTCTGTTCGTTCTTCGTCTCGCTGCAACCAAACGTACCGATCCCTCTTCGATCTTAAAACTGTGCTCTAAAAAGTGTAAGTTTCGATCTTCCTCTATCTGGCTTTTTACTTTAGTTTGATGATATATGGAATTTCATTAGATCCAGTGAATTTGGCATGCATCCGATCTGTGGATTGAATTTGATTCCATGATCTGGAGTTCTTTTATGCGTAGATCTGTGGTGCGTAGATCTGTGGATTGAATTTGATTCCATGATCTTCCTTTGCATGCTAATCTTCTACCAGTTTTGATTTCAATTTTTTCTCTTTTAGTATTCGATGTGAAAAACATACTCCTCTCTCATCTGTGTTTTGGGTTATACAACACACTGACGCTGCGTTTGCAAAAATTGCAGTTGCTTTCTTCTAGCTTTTTTGCTCTGTCTTTTGTCTTGTTTGAATTCCAGTCATTCTTTCTATCTATGTTGCTTGTGTCTTTCGTATTCTCAGCAACCATACCGCATTGGTGTCCAAATTCATGCAAAGTGTATGATTATTCTCTGCTGGGTTTTTGAATAGTGTTGAAGAACTAATATTTGTGAAATTCATTCTTCAAGAAATATGCCAATCTAATTATTACCAGATTAATGGATATCCTGTAAATTTTAAGACAGATTAATGAACTGCAAGTCATGACCTGGAGAAAAGCATAGAAAGGCAGTGAGAAAACTGAGCAAACCATCCAATCATCGTATCCTTAAAAGGATTAAATCATCTCCTGATCCTTTCCATAAATACTTTAGATACAATTCGTATGTAATGAGTAGTTGCTTGCAAGTTTTGAAAAGAAATTAGAGTTTAATCTCAGGCAACAGCAACTGAACTTTTAAATGCAACATGAAGGTTCTACTTAATTTTCATCAATCTCTTTATCACAGCCCAAAATTTGCATGTAGATTGGACATTCAACCTCGTAGAGTTTGTTAAAATTCTGCAGTTAACTGTATTGAGAATTCTGGTAAACGAAATCAAAATGCTAAAGAAATGGAGCAGTACATTAAGAGGAGTGCAAAAGTCCACAAGCAAAGGCACAATCCAAAGATAAAAGACAGAAAGAAAAGCAAGCCTACCTCAAGTTTGGATCCATCTGGAAATGTCTGCCAAGAAGGTATCAATTCCACAATATGCTCACTGACACAAAGAAGCCATTCCATCTCTCTTCGCCACATCACTTTCTTCTCAGGTGGCAGAGGTTCCAATCTCCACAGTTGTCCAAATAGAGTAGCTACAGAAACAGACATTTAAAAAAGGATATAGACTTGAACTCCAATCTTAAAGCATAAAAAGAAAATAAAGTGAATGCTGAATGAACGAGGTGAGTAGCATACCACATAGATTAGTGATGGCATTTGAAATAGCCAATGCTGTGCTAACCCCATTACCAGAACCTGACATATCTTCTCCAAGCAACAATTTTGCAAACCTTTCCTTCATCATATCCATCTCTATGACACCATCTACAATGTGCCTCATGAGGATTTTGTTTCAATTAATCATATAACCACAAATACACATCCAAAGAAGATAATAGGAGCATTACCTGAGATTGAAGAGACTTGTTTCTGTAACTTCATTTCATCCAAATGGGGTTTCTCTCCACTACTAGTTGCACCGTTTTTACCTGTAAAGTTAGGAGATTCTTCCTTCTGAATAGGCCAACCCAATGAAGGAGGCGAAGATGAGTCCTCCTCGGAGCTAATATGACTATGTTCCTCGCGCAATGTAGCTTCAGATGTCAAAATATCAGAGCTTGAACTGCTTTCTCCACCCTTCTCTTCAATCAAGTCCCCAGAAGTCTGCATTTCACCTACATTATGATCAAAGCTTGCATCTTTCTGGTCAGTAATTGCATTAGTGCTCTCCATCAAGTTCTCCACCTCAACGTCTTCTTCCAGGAACCCAGGCGAGTCATGAAAAACAGAGTTGTTCACTACCATACCATGAAACTCCAACCCTTTCAAGCGCAACCCATTTGGCAAACGAGCTTTGTCACGCAAGTATCGCAGAGATTTCGAGACCCACAAAGCAAATGTGTTGGGAGTATTGAAAGTCCTAGCCTTTACTCGTGGCACAGGAACCTTGAACAAGCAATGTAGTTGTCCTCCTTGTTGTTGGGTTGTCCCTATGTCTTTCTGGAGGGTGAAAGCTCTATCCATAAGGCCTCAACCATTGTCCACTCCTGTGGGGCAAAGAGTGAAGAAAGATAGATAAATGTAGTTTTCTTTTTAACCTGTTAAAGAGGCCCTCATATTCTTAGCCATGATTACTGAAACTTGCTTAGGCACATGACGTGAAAGTGACACAGAAAGGCTCCTCTTGATGACCTCATTAGTTTAAGCTCGTTTTAAGGAAACAATCAAGAAAAGCTTAGAGGTTCTTGCTTGGTTTTTCTGCTTCAGTTTTTGCTTAAACAAGGCTCCTAAATGATAAAAAAGATTATGGAATTCCTGTAAACCACACATCTCCTAACATTGTACTACTTTCTTATCCTTAATCATTCTTGTTACATACCAAGGCATCCTAGGCTTTCGATTGAAAAGGACTACTCTGCCCTCTTCATGTACATGAATAGTAAAAATTCAATGCCAAAATTTACTGAAACGGCACTTGAATTTGTCTTCACTTACACGTCGCTTGTAGCTTGTGAGAGGAGAAAGCGAACAATTAGTACACTTTACCAAAACTTGCACTAGAACAAACATGTCTAGTAACAGGAATAGTATCCAAATCATTATCGTAATTTATCTTAATCGTAGCTATATTGCTCGTGATTGCATTCATTCATATGATTATTGGCAACATTAGCTTTCCTGGATCTGGTGAGTGATGAGACCAAGACAGAAAGCAGAAGAAACAAAGAGGCAGAGAATGAGAAAATCTGAAGTTCTGTTGGCTCTCAGAGTGGTTGCAGAGTGACAGGAAGATGATAACAGAAAAAGGGTTTGCTTGTCTTTGGCCCCTACATCAGTAAACCAGGAGATCCACAGACTGCTTGGAAGATATACCTGTATCTCAAGGGCATTGGAGTAAATTGCGCAATGGTGGTAGGGTACAAAAGTACAAGCACCTGCTGACACTGTCAGGTATATATTCTCCTGCTATGTACAAAATCATGCAAGACAAGGAGCGAAACGGGAAACGGGCATCAGATCTTAGTACCCCTTAACCTGCTCTAGTACTGATTTCATCTCAAAACCAAGTAGTTTTAGGTTTGTTTATGTATAAAACGACATTGTTTTTGGACAAAAACATAGACGGAACGACATTGTTTTTGGACAAAAAAGTAGACAAAACGGGACAAGATTTTCTGTTCAATATTATGATGTCTTATTTTGTCCCATAAATTTCAGACATTTATTTATACGAGTCTTGTGTTCATTTATGCGGAATCCACGAGAGATTCACATAAATAAATAACTGAAATTCATGGGACAGAATAAGATACCATAAAATTGGACAGAAAATTCAGACTTAGATAAAATAGGATAAGTGATACTAAAGATACAAACCAGCCAAAAAATATGCATATTTGTAAAAAAAGATAAAATAAAATATTAAGGTTTAATTTTTTAATCAAACAATTTAAAATAAAAGATTATTTATGCTATTATTTCATTATTGTGACTGATAGAATAA
>JANJEY010000002.1:13364223-13375045 GCA_024703695.1 Erythroxylum cataractarum | reverse complement strand
GGCTTTATAAGCATATTAAGCATTGAGCATCTCATATGTTGTATTTTGGTACTTGATTCATGATGGATATGATGAATTTGATGATATGTAATTAAAGCTATGGTTGAACTCTTGAATGATTGATAAAGAGATGAGAGCTCTAGTACTCTATTCTTCATGTGAATTTGTGATTTACGATATGTGCTTGACCCTGAAAAGGGTATATGTATGAGTCTTTTGATCCTTGAGTTTTTGTTGGGTTTTGTCTTGGGATAGCTTGCTGGAATTTGCAAAGGTTTATGAGTTATGATAGAAAAGATTTAGAGATAAGATTGGTAGGTGATCTGGAAAATGTTCACTGAATATGCTTCAGTCTTTTAGCCATAAAGTTTTCTCTAGTAATCCAAACGATTGGATTAAACTAGAGACATATGGCTACATTTTGTAAGAAGATATCGAATTTCGATTCTGTGTCTAAGAGTCTCGAATATTGTCATGAAGTTAAGAATTGGGTGCAGTATTGGTGCAGGAATGAAAGTCATATCTTCTGACCTTAGGGGCAGTTTTGGGATTGATAAACATAGATTTTGGCAAAATTCCCTTCTGAAAAGTTGTAGATATTTCTTTTATCTTTCTAACGGTATAAAGTTTGTAAATTTTGGACATTTGAGTGAAGAGTTATGCATCTTCAAAGTGAAGACATTCTGGAGAAAAAGGTCAGACGAAGTTATTCTTCATCATCGTCTGTGATGACGTTATCTTTGTCTGTGATGACGTCATCTTCGTCTGTGATGACGTCATCTTCATTTGTGCTGACGTCATCGTCTGTGATGACGTCATCTTCTTCTGTGCTGATGTCATATTCGTCTGAGATGACGTCATCTTCGTCTGTGCTGACGTCATCGTCTGTGTTGACGTCATCTTCGTCTGAGATGACGTCATCTTCGTCTGTGCTGACATCATCGTCTGCTTTTGGTTTTGACCCTTCTTCCTTCTTTTGGCCATAACTTTGTGCACAAACCTCCGATTTAGCCGATTTTCGAAGCGTTGGATTTATAAAGAAATTTTCTATCTTTTTATACCTGATTGGTCAGTATTGCTTTTAATTTGAAAAAGGTGGTTTGAAACAAAGTGTGACGATCGGTTGTCAAAGTCTGAATATACTTCACTAATTTTGAAATATCTTGAGCTATAGAGCTCCGATTAAGACGATTCTTGTTTTAAAATAAAATAGAGACCTAAACCTACAAGTTTTATGAAGGAACCAATCAGCAAGCTAGCCTTTAAGGTTTTCAAATTTTGACGCGAAGTCAGTAAAGTGTCCAGTTTGACTATTTTGGTTATAACGTTTTCGTTTCTGATCCGAATTGAGCGTTTTCAGTGGCGTTAGAACCGTTAGACCGTGAGGAATAAATCTCCTTAGGAAGACGATCTAGATTTTCATTTGGAAGTTTCCCCCAAATTTGTGGTCAGTGTGTAGTCGGTTTTGGGCCTGCTATGCTTGTGTGTTTCCGAATGTTGGGCCTCGGAGACGGGGTGCAACATGAAGATTTGATCGAGGACCAATCAATCTCCATATATTTATTTCCATCTTATCATTTCTTTTTTGTCTACGTTTTTTCAAAGCCATACAAGGATCTACACCATAGGAATTTATTAGTGTTGATTGACTTTATTGGTGCATCTACTAGGTTCTCTTTTGTGTAAATTTTTTTGCATTGTCCATACTTCCATCTTCACGAATTCAAGAACAAAATGATATTGAACTCTTATATGTTTAGTTTTGGAATGAAAAGCTGAATTCTTTACAATATGCAAGGCACTCTAATTATCATATTACAGAGGGATGTTCTCTAGTCAGCACCCAAGCTCCTCCAAAAACCTTTTTATCCAAATCAATTCCTTGCACGCTTATGTAGTTGTCATATACTCAGCTTCTGTTGTAGACAATACTACAACTATCTGTAGTTTAGACACTCAGTTCACATCTCCTTCTGCAATAGTAAAAACATAGCTTGTAGTGGATTTTCTTTTATCAAGATTGCCTGCAAAATCAAAATCAACATATCCTTTGACAATAAATTTCAGATCCTGCATAATATAGAGAAACATTTGAGGTCCTTTAATATATCTTAGGATCCTCTTTACAACCAACCAGTGTCCTCGACTAGGATTTGTCATGTAACAACTAACCACTCCGACTACATGTGTAATGTTTGGTCTTGTACAAATCATAGCGAACATTAAACTTCCTACAACTGATGCATATGGAACTTAAGACATCTCTTTTCTCTCTGCTTCACTATTAGTTTTTTTTTAACTTGAGGATAACTTAAAATTAACAGGAAGAGATAGAGATTGACTTACAATTTTGCATATTGAAGCGTCACAAGATTTTCTTTGAGTAATTCTTATGAGAAAGCCAAATCTTTCTATTATTTTTGTCTCGATAAATTTGCATCCCTATAATCTTTTTTGCTAGTCTTAAATCCTTTATTTCAAACTCTTTAGCTAACTGAGCCTTCAAATCTTGAACATGATATTTGAGGCTTGTAACTAACATGTTGTCAACATACAATAATAATACAATGAAATCATTATTACCAAACCTCTTCAAAATATGCATAAGGGTTTGTATTAAATCTGTTGAATCCACGACTCATTATAAAGCAATAAAAACTTTTATGCTAAAATCTTGGCACTTGTTTTCAATTTTAGAAAGGTTTATTCAACCTACAAACTAAGTTTTCTTTCCCTGGTTCTTCAATGCCTTCTAGTTGATGCATGTAAATTTCTTCTTCAAGATCTTCATGAAGAAACGTAGTCTTTACATGTAACTACTCTAAATATAGATCAAATGTAGCACATATAGATAGTATAATCTGAATTGTATTAAGATGAACTATAGGTGAATTTTTTTTTATTGTAAAGTCAATACCTCATTTCTGAGTGTATCCTTTTACCACCAACCTTGCACGATACCGTTCCACCTAGTCATTACTGTTATGTTTGATCTTGTACACCCATTTATTGTCAATGAGCTTTCACCCTTTTGGTAGTGGCATAAGCTTCCATGTCTTATTCTCATGAAGAGATTCTATTTCTTCCTACATTATTGCTGTCATCCAAAGTGATGCATCTGAGCTATTTGTTGCTTCTCAGAATGTTGATGGTTCTCCATCTTCTGTTAGGAGACAGTATACAACATTGCCCTCCATAATATAATCAGACTGCTTTGTTGGGATTCTCTTTTTACAAGTTGACCATCGAACTTGTGTATTTTCATATTCAACTAGTTCTTGCTACTTATGATCTGATATAACTTCAGTAGAATCTTTTAATTCAGTCTTTCTTTCTTTTTGAATTGTTATAACTTCATAATTTTCTTCAAATGTGTTATTTTGATATTTCTCTTATAGTTTATCTTCTGCAAATATGACATCTTTGCTAATGACGAGCTTGTGGGAAGTAGGATCCCATAGTCGATACCCCTTTATTCCATCATCATAACTTGTAAATCTACATTTTTTAGATTTTGAATATAGTTTTGTGATATCTTTGGCATTATACATCACGAAAATAGGACTTCTAAATGTGTGTAACTGAGAATAGTCTATTGGTTTGCTAGTCCACATCTCCATCGATATCTCCAGATCAATTGATCTTGTTGGTGATCAATTAATCACATAGTAGGTGGTCTTTACTGCTTCTGCCCATAAATACTTTGCCATACTTGCAGTTCTCAACATGGCTCTAGTTCTTTCAATCAAAGTTCTGTTCATTCGCTTTGCCACTCTATTTTTTAGCAGTGTAAGGCATTGTGAATTGACGGTTGATGCCTTCTCGATTATAAAAATCAATGAACTCATTACCAGTATATTCTCCACCATTATCAGTCTTGAGGTACTTGATTTTCTTCCCCATCTTTAACTCAAATTGTTCTTTAAATATTGTGAAGGTTGGAAATACATCTCCCTTTCTCTTAATAGGATAAACCCAATATCTTTTGAAGTAATCATCAATAAAGGTCACAAAGTACCTTGCTCTACCCAGGGACAACTGGTGCTTGTCATATATCAGAGTGAATCAATTCTAGAATATCTTTACTTATAGAATTTGATGCATTAAATTTCAGTCTATACTACTTACTTATAACGCAGTGCTCACAGAAGAGTAATGATATCATTGTGAGACCAGGAATTAGTTTCTGCTCAGCAAGATTCTTCAATCTTTGTTCTGACATGTGGCCAAGTTTATAGTGCTATAATTTTGTTGTATTTTCTACATAACTAGCCGATGCAACCAATGCATTTGCTTCCATATATACATCTCTCCCATAAGCTTGTATAAATTTTCCGCCATCCTTTCCATCTTCATGACTACAAGTTCTCCTTTGATCACCTTCATGACTTCATTTTGAATGGAGGTCTTACACCCAATGTCATCCAATTGTCCAAAACACAATAATTTCTTCTTCAAGTCCTTCACATGTTGCACATTTTGAATAGTGTGAACTGTACTATCATACATCTTCAACTTGATGGTGCCAATGCCAGCAATCTCCAAGGCGTGGTCATTTCCCATGTCCATAGATCTTGTAGAGATAGATATATAAATGTGAAACCAATCTCTAGAAGGAGTCATATGCCACGTTGCTCCTAAATTCATTATCTAAGAATTAGTGAGCTCTACTCTATCCTTGAATACCGTTGTTACTTCACTTTATAAGATTTCTCCATTAGCAACACATCCCTGAGAAGTTGATGCTTAAGAGGCCTTATCTCCACCTTTCCTAAATTAACATTCACTTTTGAAGTGTCCTCTCTTGCCATAGTTGTAACACTTGAGATTTTTCTTACTTTTAGATTTTGATCTTCCTTATTTGTGATGCCCAGTGGAATCACACTCTATTGACCGTCCTTTCGTCATTGATAAGGCTTCCGCTTGATGCAAACTTGTCAGCCTTTCTTCCTTGTTGATGCGTCTACTTTCTTCTTCAAGAACCAAAGCAGCAACATCATCAAATGCCAAAGTATCAGTGAGGATATTATTGGTTAAATTAATGATGAGTTAGTCATATAAATCTGGAAGACTTTAAAGTAGAATCTCCGCACGTTCAGCTGGATTTACATTATGTCCTAACTTTAAAAGTTGAGAGCATAGTGAGGTCAAAGTATTGATATATTATATTACTAAAGTAGATTCAAACATTCGAAATGTGTAAAGTCTCTTCTTTAGAAAAATTTGGTTGTGAAGAGACATAGCTTCATAAAACTTTGTGAGATGATCTCATATCTTCTTGACTGTTTTCTTTTCCTCTACACCTTGCAAGATATCATCTGATAAACCAAGACGCAAATCTAACATGGCCAAGGCATCTATTTGTTTCCATTTGACGTCATTTGTGAAATCCGCGACTTAGCACTGATGGCCTCTAAGCAGTTATCTTTTATTAATACTATCTTCATCTTCAATTTCCATAATGAGAATTTTGTCCCGTCAAACTTTGTAATATCAAATTTGGTCGTCATTGCTTCTATTATAAGAATTGACTCCCACTCTCTCACATTAAAAAGAGAAACCGCCTCAAATTACCTCTAGTTAGTATGTAACAAGAGTATAGTACACTAGGAAAGGAAAGACTTAAGGGGTCATAAATGATCCCACTTAAAACTTATTTTGATTAGATATAGCTTTTCCTAGACATGCACCCAGTCACCTTAAATACTAGCAAAAAATGCCCAAAAAATGACAACTAGAACTTGAGAATATAACCACTTTTAAATCGCAAGAACACAAAAAAAAAAACTCATTTTCTAATGTGAATAATTAGACAATGTTGTAGCCACAGAGCATAATTGTGCAATTCTTAGGCTCTGATACCACTGATAGGAGATGGACTCCACTCGAATATAACAAACAAATCAATAAAAAAATTAAGATAAAAAAAGAGCTCACAAGATTTAACATGGAAAACTTTTAATGAATATGGGGAAAAATTACAGGCAAGCATAGAAAACTTTCCACTATAGAAAACAAAGATTACAAGAGGAAAATCTCACAATTCACACCAAGAATTGATATACAAGGATATGAGAAATAGATTTTAGGATATATAAAACTTTAAGCATATGTCTCCTTATATAGCCTTAATGGAAGCTTCCAATCCTACCCGTTTCTAATGTGGGATAGAAAACCAACAATATCATATTGATCCTTACCTTCTTACATATTTTATTATGACTGTGAGTTCAAAAGTGCATAAATCCTCATTTGGTGGACTAATTAGATGATGTTTCACCAAATTTTTGATTACATATATTTAACAGAAGTTACTAGGCAGACGGGGAATTAATTTCCATGATCAAATTACATGGATTACTCACGGAGACATGTTTTACACGGCTTCTATCAAGAGTCAACATCTTCAACTTGTCAACAGTGAAAGAAACATGTTCCACAATCTCTAGCAAAAGCATGTGCTTGGAAGAGTTTTAGTGCATGATCGTCTATCCGTACCTTTCCTGTATCATCTTGTATCTTAAATCTGTGGATAACGAAATTCAAGCAACAAATTGTTGTTATCTAGTAACACTTCTAAAATAGTTTCAAGTGCAAAGGAATTTCATCAAACTTATAAAATAAGATTTTAGTTAAATTAAGGTTTCAAATTTGACTGCAATCATAAATATATTTATTATTAATTTTATTCATGGAGTTTCTTTAAATTTATTTCAAATATAAACGTAACCGAAAACAACAGTATTCACGTACGATATTGTGTATTTATTGTGTGTGCGTCTATTTGTCTTTGTGTTTGTTGTGTTTGCGTTTGTTTTTCTTGTGTGTTTGTTTGTGTACCTTCTAATATGGAAAAGACAGAAAAGAAAACAGTAGCTTGTCAGTCATGTCATGTGCATATGCTCGTAGTGACTTTCTCGCCTGCGACTTTAGCAATGGAGTCATGTCCGACTGTCGTTACATGTTTTTCTAGCTCGTGTGTACTATTTACTCGTTGCCGACATGCAGAGTCTATCTCAAAGTTTTTCTGGCTAGTATGTACTAGTTACTAGTTGCTGATTTCTCGTAAAGGCAAAACTGGAAAAGACGAGATATTTAAAGTATTTCAAAGATGCACTTCTCATTTTCTCCCTTTTTTTTCACGGCAATGATATGAATACTGGATTGTATTGATATCTGATTTAGTTATGATATGTTAAATTTTGTAAAATTGAGCTCAAATAAGTTGAGCATATACAAGCTCAAATGAAGTTAATTCTATGATAACACTAATTAGTAATAGTAGGAATAACTCACTAGGCTTATAGACATTTTTAAGACATGTATTCTTTTCATGTGGGACAAAACCTCGCTTATATTACAACATGTTCCCCTCACATAGGAGCTAATTTAAGGCTCAACACGTGACGCAATTTATCGTTTCGAGATGGTGACGACTAAGTCAAGAGCAATATACTCTGATACTATGTTAAATTTTATAAGATTGAGCGAACGTTTTTCCTGGAAAGGGCTACGGGCATGAGAAAGAAAACAAAAATCATGTGAGAGGTGAGCTGTGCGTTATGGGGGTGCATGTGCTGAAAAGAGAGTAGCTAGGAGATAAAAAGATAGCTGAAGCTGCATGGACGAAAAAAAAGGAGTGTGGTCTAGAGGAGAGTGAGAGCTGTGCGTTAACTGTGAGAGTGTGTGAAGAAGCATGAATAAAAGGAGAAAATAAGGTGTAAAACGTGAAGAGTGTGGTCTGGAGGAAAATACGTGAGCTGAAGAGAGAGTGGAAGGATCAGAAAAATCAAAAGGAGAACTGTAAGTGGTGTGCGTGCGTGAACCGAAGAAAAATAAAAGGAGGGAGGGCGTCGACTGAAAAAGAGAGGGAAGAGCTAGAGAAGTGCGTAAACTAGGGGGAGATGAAAGATAAAAAGAGTGTCGTCTAGAAAATAGCGTGGACTTGATACAGCTGATGGTGACATGCTCAAGCTCACGGTAGAAAACTATAACTATTAGAATATGATGATGGAGGACTGCTTATATTGCAAATACTTATATGAGACTGGTTTGGGCACGCACGACAAGATCTGTGACTCACCCAAACCAAAAAGGCGCGGCTACGTAGCTCAGTGGTGTGAGGCGTGGGTCATGCACCCAATAAAACCCTGAGGTCCCAAGTTTGAGCGACAAGATCCGCGATTGAAGACCAAAGGGGACAATACTAATTTGAGTTGGGTCGACGCGTACGACAAGATCCGTGGCCCACCCAAACTAGAGACAATCATAAACCAAAACAAATCAGAAGGGAAAAGTAATGAAAAAGATTGAGAGCTCTTAAATCAAAAGGTCGTTGCCATGATTTGCATGTACATTGATCGAAGCTTTTTCCAGCATGTGTTAACCTGCACCAATTCCTATGAGTTATAAATAAAACTCGAATTGATTTTTCCACAAAATATCCCTTGTAATAAAACTCACTTGATGAGATGATTGGTGAAGATCTAATACAGTATTATATCGGTATTAGTTAATATTAAGTACCACTTTAGATAATTTTTTAAATTTATAAAAAATATCTAAATTTTTTAAATTACAAAATTGTTTTTAATATATTGTCATATATAATTTATAATTTTACATTAATCTTGTCTCTAAAAATTATAATAATAAAAATTGAAATAATAACAATCTATTTATTTATATTAATATTACTTTTCATATATTTTACATATAAATAATAACCACAAAAATATGAAAAAAGATCATTTATTCATAGTACAAATATAAAGTTAAGGATAATACAAAGTACGTTAGATGTTACAATTATATTATATAATAAACAATAATTACATCAAAATATCAAATAAAAAACAAATATCTATGACTTTTATGTATTATAATTTGCAACAAAAGTTTATGCTGAGACAACAACTAACTAGGAGTGAAACCTGAAACAAAAAATATTTATAACTATATTTTTATTACATATATATAGAATTTAACATATACATCAAATATAACTGAAATTAAAAGAAGAGGAGAGATGAAAATCTAAAATTTCATTCAATCAAACATCTACTCAAATCACATTAACCCTTCAATTTTTATTTAGTACAAAATTATCATCATTGAAAGGAGTCTCATTATCACCATCATTCAAATTCATTGCACCATCATTCTAACTACTCTCATTCATTACAGGAAAAATTGGTTTTAGCAATAGAAATTGCTGATGGAAAATACTAATTTTTCGTAGGCAAACAAATTTGGCGACGAAAATTGCCGATGAAAAGATTCATAGGAAAAATGACCATAAGTAAAATTTTCTGATGGAATTACAATATCTACAGGGAAATTTAGTGACGAAATCACAATTTTTGTCAAAACAATTAGAAAAAGAAATTATTTATCCATCGGGAAATTTAACGACAAAATTACAATTTTTGTTAAAAATTTACGAACTGAAATTATTTATCCGTTGGGAAATTTTTCGACAAAATTACAATATCTAATCAGAAATTTAACTACGAAATTACAATTTTTTAGGTAAATTTACTTACGAAGTATAGTATTCTATTAGTAAATTTACGTACGATACCATTTTCTTCATCGGTAATTTTAAAAACTCCATCACTACAAAATTCCCACTTGAATTTTCTGTCAATAATCTATCGATTTTTTCTACATTTAATTTCTCTAAATTATATAATCTTGATTAATAATATAATATAAAAATTATCCAGATTGATAATATAATATAGAAAGCATAATGTACAATAATAAGTATCTTGAAAATAACTGTAAATTAAGAATTCATAAAAAAATAAGAGTAGCAAAACATCAAAAAAAATTCATTTAAGTACTGGAATATTATAAATCTAAGCTATGTAGTTGGTGAAGGTGGATGATCTGATAGCTACGATGAGGAGTTACCCCTCCTTTTTAACTCATCCATCTTATGACAAAGCTAGGCTATGTACTCTATCGATTGTCGCAACTGAGTTGTTAATATCTGCATTATGCTCTCAAACTGAACAACTCTCTCATTGGATGCGGACTACCTTCTAGATCTAACTTTACTGGATGTGAAGGATTCTGAATAACATGTGTTTGTAAAAAAACCTAAGCCAAAAATCCTTCCCTTACAATCCTTATCACTAATTACATCAAGGTATGTCTGACACTCATCAACATTTTCAGAGTTCTGAGAGAGTCGTTCATCACTTTCTTGTATTTGCTCCTATCAATATAATTGTTTATATTAATAAGTTAACTGATATTATTTATCAAATTAATATTAAAGGATAAATTTTACATATATTAAGTTGTCTGCATCAGATGTTGACAAAGGTCGCATCACCATGTTTTTTAGTGTGGATGTGCTAAAAAAGCTAACGTAGTGTAGACTTCATACCCATAGAATTTTCCTACATTAGAATAAAGTGTTATAAGTGAACTACAATTTACAAAAATTTTAGTAGAGTTTTCCTTACTTTTATGATATTTACCCCTTGTTAAACAAAAAAATTTCTTAACAATGCAGCCATTCATGGCAATAGACATTTATAAAATTAACATTATTCATACTACACATATTTTGATTCTAAATTTCATACTTCAAATTAGATTGAAATCTAATTAGTAGTAATTAGTACATAAATCAAAATTTAAATGTAATGTTTAGATACATACAAGTTTATATGCATGCTCATGGTGTTGGACCCCGATCTTTGAGTGAAAATAAGAAGTTTTCAAAAGTGGATGAGTTGATTGAAATTAAGTTGAAGATCATGAAATAAAGAAAGAAAGAGTGAAAATATGAAAATTGTGAAATAGT
>JANJEY010000002.1:13006313-13029320 GCA_024703695.1 Erythroxylum cataractarum | reverse complement strand
AGTCAGAGTTTTTGTGTCACTCGAATATGTATTTTGTTTGGTTTATTTGGGCCTGTACATATTCTTTGGATTTGTTTATGAAAAGTCTGAGATGTATTATATGTGTGTTAAACTTATATTTTAAAACAATGCATATGTGTAATGTTTGATTTTGTTTGTTCTGTCTTGGGCACATATCCTCCCAGGGGGTATTTTGGGTGTTACAGGTTGGTTTAATGGTAGTCCTTACATTTTCCCTTTCATTCGTAATATGGGGCAGAAGTGGATTTTAGAAGGGCTATTAAGTGAGTTAAGAAATCAAATTGTATCGATTTTTTTATAGATCTTTCAACAAAGATTTTTGAATTTAACCATCCAAATTGAATTAAATTCAATTATTGAATTCAATTTCTAAATTATACTGGATTCGAGTAATCTGAGTAGATTAATGTATTCTAGGAATAATACCCCTTGATGGGGGAAATATTATTTCAATTAACAGGTCAAAAAATTATGTCCTTACTTTTCTTGCAGGACCGACTAACAGAGTCAACTAATCAACTAATATTCATAATTAAATATCGTTACTGCATAGATAATCTCATTGGTGTGAAAGAACTATTATTGG
The DNA here is from genome assembly GCA_024703695.1 of Erythroxylum cataractarum. Classification (NCBI taxonomy): domain Eukaryota; kingdom Viridiplantae; phylum Streptophyta; class Magnoliopsida; order Malpighiales; family Erythroxylaceae; genus Erythroxylum; species Erythroxylum cataractarum. Next base: position 13,028,713 of record JANJEY010000002.1, on the reverse strand, counting down.
AGAATTCATGGAGTAGAGCCAAGTAGTGTGAATTGTACAAGTTAACAATAGCATTGATTGAACTAAAGGAAAAGGCTCCCGTATGTAGAGAAGACCTTACCGCTTAAAAAGTAACCATAGAAATGATGGATTCCATTATTTCTTTATTCATTTCTATTTATTGCTTGTTTTTTTTATGTTTTTGTTTGATAATTAGGATTAACACAATTTGTTTCTTTTTTTTTTTGAAACAAATGAAATGCCTAGAATAACGACCATAGAAATCATTTTGTAAGACCTTTTTAATATAATAGAATTTTTTAATAAACCATAAGTTTTGTATTTTTTTTCTTGATTTGAAGGATTTTTTTTGCATAAAAACTTTGATGTCTCTAAGATTTTTTATTTGTAATGATCAAATTTAATTTTTAGTAGATTAAACTTAGCACAACATCATTATTGCAATAGAATTGGATTGCTGGTTATAAGGTTAACTAAAAAAAAGAAAGTTTTAAATTGAATATATTTGATTTCATTGTGTATTTGATCTTAGATATATTAGCCATTTCTTCATAACAAGAGCTTGTATTAATGTTATGTTTTCTCAATGTAAAGTTATTCGGTTATGTTGTATAGATCCCAGAGAGCAATGGATTAAATGCTGCTGAATTAGTGATGGAGGAGAGACGAAATGAAGAAGAAGTTTCTTTGGGCCCGAAAGGGAATCGGCGGTCCAGGGCCTCAACCTCTCACCTAAATGGAGTAGTTGCTCCGAGTCCAAATATTAAACAGCGTTAGGCCTTAGGCCCCAAACATTGGACGGAAAAGATAAAGCAAATAAAATGAATTGGCATTGCAAAATTTAGGCGGGCGCCGGTCAAACAATTGACAATTTGTTTAGGTGGACTCTGATTGGGATGCGATGGGGCAATAGACAACAATTCAAAGTTCATCAAAGTTGACTTGTTGATAGAAATCTTTAGGACATTTGGCAAGAAATAACAGGCTCCGGATATTTTTTTTTTTCCTTCTTGTTTAAGTAAATATTTGCAATATATTATATTGTGTTGTCATGTTCGCCCTCAAGGGTGTGACTTGATGGTTGAGAGCGAAGTTTGACTTTGGTTAGGTCACATGTTCGATTTCATGCTAACCCCTCTTGTAAGAGCCTGAGGCAGCCGGAGTTTTACCTGTAGATGGAGAACTAGTTGGGTCCTCAATGATGAGATGTGTCCGCTTGACCCGCCTGTGGGGTGATGCGCCAGTTGGACCTTCAGAGAAGTGTGTCCGCTTGGTCCGTCTACGGAGTTTCCTCGAATTAAAAAAAAAAATTGTTATGTTCTTTTAAAAAAAAAAGTGACAATTTGCTATTTTAATTTTTTTTTGCTTTTGTAGAAAAACAGATATGAGTTAAAGTTCGTTGAAATGAAATGTATGCTTTCCCAAACATTCCTAGAAGGGAATCAAATAGCCAATTGAAATGCAGATTTGCAGGGTGGAAGAGGGAGACGATGCCATCTGTCAAGGTGGGTCGCAGACAAACAAAACGACGCGCTTTCGGCTTATGCAGCTGTGTTGTGCTTCGTCCATTTCCATTACCACATCTACACGGAAAAGTCAAACAACGCATCACTTACCAACTTCTATTTTTATTATTAATCTAACCAATTTATTAAAATTCTAGAAAATTTACACCACCTCCCCTAATAAATAAAATATATTAAATTATTTTTTGATTCAATCATTTTAAAAAACGCAGGACGTTAATAACCAAGTTTGTATTTTTAAAAAATGAATAAGTTATATATATTAAATTAAAATCTTAAGAAAATGAAATTTTGGTTTTAGAGGATAGGTTGTAAGATGTAAAATGTTAAAAAGAAAAAAAAAAAAAGAAAGAAGATATGACCGAGCAAACCCAAAAGTCTACTCTTTCTCGGAGGAGCGACGGTATAATTAGAACTAAAACCCCTTCCCTTAAGACCTCTTCCTCCACGCTCCCTCTCCCTCTCTCTCGATCGTCATCGTTATTTCTCGCACGTGTACAACATAATTCCTCTCTCTCTCTTCACAGGTAAGTTCTTCGATCAAACATCCTTGGTTCTTTCTTTTGATTTTTCAAATTGGGTTAGACTTCCAATTCGGATTCGGTTCTCATTTTTTTCTCCTCCGACTATCACACTTGTTCGTCTTTTCCTATGCTCACCCCTTGATTTCCTTGTGTATTGGAGTGTAATTTGGTCTTTTTTTTTCCGGGCTTTTGTTTTTTCGATTCTTACAATTGGTTGACTCTGTTATATTGAATCGGCAAACCTGTAGCCTAGTGGTTGATAATTTCATGCTTCCTTTAATCCGATCGTTCATTAAAGCTGGTACCCCTTATTTCAAGATTGGGTACTATTGGATTTATTGTTTTGGCTCTTATGTTTTTGTGCAGAACATTAAGGACTCCTGGTTGGTGCGATTTAAGCTGACCAACAATAATCGTCATGGCGAGTAATGCGGCGGCCTGTGCTGAGAGGGCAACGAGCGATATGTTGATTGGTCCGGACTGGGCTATTAACATTGAGCTTTGCGACATCATCAACATGGATCCTCGGTATTTCGTACTTTTCCTTTTCTGGGTTGGTTTAATTTGTTGAAAATTTACTTTCTTTATGATTCTTATTTGATTATGCAGTGTGAAGCTATATGGGGATTAATCTATTTCTCCTATTTGGTGTTTGTTTATGTCATATTCTGAATGAAAAATGCTAGCTTGCGAATCACATGTTAATTTAAGTGCTTATTGTTAAATGGATGGGCTAGTTCAGGTCAGGGTAAGTGCTGCTATGGGTTTACATAGTTGAAGATATTTATAGGGATCTTTCATACTCGACAGAGGCTTGGATTTGTCTCATGCTTTTAAGCTGCAATAAAATTCAAGGCAATTGTTTGACATGAATGCTTCTTCTGTTTTTGCGATTATCATCTTCTTTCTTGTTTTGATTCTGCAAATTCTGAAGTTACAACTGTTGGTGTATCCCACGCTGTTATTGTCTGAGAGACAATGTTGTTTTCTTGATGATTACTTGTGCTTGTATTCATTACTTGAGTTTCATGTATTCTCTTTTTTGAACTTATTTACAAAACCAAAGCACTGTTTTGATGGGAATCATCTGAGAGTTTTATAGAATGAAACCTATATTTACTTAATTGAGAAAGTTCTTTAAACTGCTCGGTTTTCTTTAAACTACTCGGTGGCCTTATTGTGGATATCAAAATTTCTTATTGCAGCTCTGCTCATCTTTTTAATCCTTTTTTCTCAAGCAATTCAGCAAAGTATGCTGATATTTTCATTGTCAAATTATATTGGGGCATATGACTTATTTGGGTTGATGTTGCAGGCAAGCAAAGGATGCTTTAAAAGTACTCAAGAAGCGACTGGGCAGTAAAAATCCTAAAATACAACTATTAGCTCTTTTTGTGAGTATAATTTTAAGCTCATCAGATTTCTTGTACATCCTTATGTGTTTTTTTCCCCCTAATCACAATCACAGCCTCTTTTTCTCGGTCTTTCTATACAGTTCTTGAGAACCTTCATTGAGTCTTATTGTCTTATTTATTGCTACATTGTGTTCAATCGTGCAATGGTTGTTCAGGTCTTGAATATGAATACTAATTTGCATTGTATACCTTGTCTTGCTGTTTTGTGAGGGTCAAACACCCATTGTATGTTGACAATGATTTCTTCCTTACATGGAACAATTTTCATATAGGCATTGGAGACCCTGAGCAAAAATTGTGGTGAGAATATATTTCAACAGATGATAGAGCGTGATATCTTACACGATATGGTTAAAATAGTCAAAAAGAAGGTAGCAATTGCTAGCTTCTTTATTCTAATGGATTTTTATTCTCCAGCTCTTTACCAAAGATACATACTCTTGTTTAATTTGCAGCCAGATTTGAATGTGAGGGAAAAGATACTCATTCTTATAGACACATGGCAAGAGGCTTTTGGGGGATCAGGTGGAAGGTATCCCCAGTTTTACGCTGCATATAATGAGCTAACGGTAAATGCTTATCCTATGCTGCATATTGTTTTTCTGTTCATAATTCTGAGCTTAAATTTAAAATTCTAACTCTTGTTAACTGACAGAATGCTGGAGTTCAATTCCCACCTCGAGTAGAAAACAGTGTACCACTCTTTACTCCTCCCCAAACACAACCAATAGTTAATGCACCGTCAATCTATGAAGATGCGGCAATTCAGGCTTCCCTAGAATCTGATGCGTCTGGCCTCAGGTACTGCTTGAATGTTCTTGTTTATATTTGTTTAATTTATCGTTAAGACTATCTAAATAAGCTTCTTTAAGCTTTCTGTCATTTTGTTGCATGGGCGCACAACTTAATGTAATCTTGGAATTCCTCTCTGGAATGTCCATCAAAGGTTAGGCTAAAAAGAACTGTTGATGGTTTTCTAGTAGGTATTGTATATGTGGATAAATTCTCAAGAAACAGCGAATTTTGCTTGCTCATCTTGTTGTGGATGAAATATATCTCAAGCTTAGCTCTCTCTTGCTCACACTCACCCACCCACCAGCCCCTACACATAAGCTTAAATGCATGTGCAACAAGAAGGATGCAAGAGAGAGATAGATGGAAGTATTTCCTTGATCATGAATCTTTTCCACCATCTTGACATGCACAAGACTTTAATTAGATTGTAACACAAAGTAGCCAAGAGTCTACTTTCATCTTTGTTCAACATCTATTCTCTTGCTGTTGATCTGCTACTTTATTTCTTTGTCTACTTCAAAAGCCCGGCAGAAATTAAAAACGCACAGGGCCTAGCAGATGTTTTGATGGAAATGCTTGGCGCCTTGGATCCAAAGAACTGTGAGGTAACTATCCTTTTACTTGTTATTGCCCGTTTGACCTTCAATCTATTTGAAGTCTTTTTATCATGCATACACAAAAAGCTTCACAACACTGTCTTCTTGCGTCATATTTGGTGTTGTGACCTGGGATGGTCAGTTGTTCCGTAATCACTATAGAAAACAGTAATTTTTGGTTGAGTTTAAGTTTGAATGAATGTCATCCTTTTCTCATGTCTTCATAGCTTCTCAAACTGATTCTGAATCTTAACTATGCTAAGAATGTCCTAAAAGAGCATGTTCTTGTATTTTCTCATGATTGATTGAAAAGTTTTTGTAAATTGTATGAGGTAATCAATCTTAAAATAATCTGAGAGACAAGTTGTTAATTTGATCAAAAAATTTTCTTTCAATAACTCCAAAACATAATCCCCTGGTTGATATCAAACCATGCATTACCAGCTTTATATGTATTGTTCTTCCAAGAAACAAAAGTTTGATTTTCTTAAATTGATTGATTTTTTGGCAGGGGGTGAAACAAGAAGTGATTGTTGACCTGGTTGACCAGTGCCGCTCTTACCAAAAGCGTGTAATGCTTCTTGTGAATAACACAACGTAAGAATTCAATCCATATAAGGCCTTTTCTCTTACCCACATTAACAATGACTCATAAAAATGGGGATTTTCTTTCAGAGACGAGGAACTTCTGATCCAAGGTTTATCATTGAACGATAACTTACAACGGGTGCTACAGCGGCATGATGATATTATGAAAGGGACCCCTATCCCAGAGGAAAGCTCAACCAAGCCTCCAGTTATGCCATTTCTTAATGTTAACCATGATGATGAGGATTCGGAGGATGATTTTGCTCAGCTGGCACACAGGTGACGATGATCTCTCTCCCTTTCTTCCTGATTTTTGTATTTGTTTTGTTCTGTTCTCCTCTCTATGAGGTCTAATGGGGGCTACTTGCATTGAAGTTTTGCTGTTTGATCCTTGTCTGTGATTGAATATAAGATTAGTTGGTAACTTGAATCATCGGGCATCACACCTTTTCTCTCCTATTTGGGAAAGTTCCGTTGGGAAATCACAAGTTTGGAACATGTTGATTTACTGAACCACTGAATTTTGAGAAATATCTTTTTCCGAGTGTGTAATGGTAAAATTTTGATTCTGACTAGTTTCAAACATATTAATGCAGGTCATCAAGAGATAGTTTACAGGGACAGAGCAAGAAACCAATGAGCGTTAGGACTGAGCAAACACGGTTCAGTCCACTAATTCCTCCTCCACCCGCATCCAAGAAGCCAGTCAGTGCAGACTCTGGGCCGATTGATTATCTCAGTGGTGATGCCTACAAGTCTGGAGGAACCCCTCAAACATCACAATCCTCGCAATTTACAGTTCCAGCTCTTACCCACACAAATTCATCCCCGCCTTATTCTCCAACACTGTCTGCATCACCTCCTCCTCCTCCAAACTACTCGTCACATGCTTTTTCCGGGCATCCTGTATATGATGAACCAGCTTCTTTAAGTAAATCTGCTAATCAGCTCCCCCAAGCACCTTGGGAAACGCCAGCTCATGGGTCTCTTCCACCTCCTCCTTCTAGGCATAATCAGAGACAGCAATTTTTCGATCAGCAACATACTTCTGCTGGCAGTGCACCTCATTCAAGTAGTGAGTCAGCCTCCTCGTACGACAACTTAGTTGGACAAACACATAACCTCTCACTTAACTCGTCCACCCCTACGAAACAAGAAAAACCAGATGATGCTCTCTTTAAGGATCTGGTTGATTTTGCGAAAGCAAAGTCATCTTCATCCACCAACCCCAATAGGTCATTTTAAGTACTTGTAGTCCCGTTGGTTCATAGTCTTTGGTACACTTTGGGAGTACATTCAGACCATGAGATTTAGTACTTGTTGGAATAATGTCAGGTTGAACTTTGGGCTATGGTTTGTCTATGCGAAGATGTACTTATTGAATTTATTGTAGTATGTGTATATTTTAGAATTGTTGCTGTATCATATTGCATTACCCGAATGGCATCAATCTTCAATTCAGTTTCTGGATTTCAGTTCTCAATTGAAGTTCCCAGAGCATTAAGTGTGAGGGAAGGGGAGTGTTGGACTAGGGAGTACCATAACACTATTAAGTTTGTAATATGTTTAATGTTCTCGAGTACAAAGCAACAAAGACATGAGCCATTGATGAACAAATGTTCCCAGGTGCACAAAAATGGTGAATCTTTATGTCTAATCAAACAAATTTTGCAGTTGCAGTGGAATCACCTCATATGAAGCAATTTCTTTCTTTGATGCAACTTCATGTTAAGCAATTTTGTATTATCAACGAGCTTCCTTTTTGTCAATGTGCAGTGAAAATTGGAGTTTGAGATTTGCTAGCCGCGCGAGACAATTCAAAGAAGGAAGGTTAACAGGGTTTGAAAAATGGACTTAAGTCGGGGACGCTTTCTAGGCCGGGAATCCTCCTTATCTGCACTTAATAAACCTGGAAGTTCATCTGCTTGCCTCCCCTGATAATTCAGTGGAGAAGCAAATTAAGAATCTGATTCAGTTGAGGAATACTTAATATGAGATACTTTAGGGCATTAGTGTGCTTTGTAAAGCAGGATCATCATATGAGGTGATTGAGGGTCTCCTCATTTCTTATCATCAGATGAAAGACGAACTTAACATCTTATATCACTATGAAAAGTGCAGTCAATCTTACCTGAACAGCATTCTTAAGTTGTCCCCAGCATTCCAAGCGATTGTACTTTGGTGCGCTAGAATGGAAGTATACCCAGACCAGTGCATCCATTAGCTCAGGATGCTCTCTGAAATGTAATGAATCCCCATGTAATACGGACTTGAGAACCTTTAACAAGTCAAATGAGTTGTTATAACCATGATACATAATTAAGATTTGACAAATATAGAGCACACGTGCATGTATGTATATACATACATACATAGATATATATATCTATAAGAGAGAGGTTCGATCTTGACACACAATCTAGCATTAAAATAACATCCATGTTAGCAATACACAAGAGCTGTCGGAGGAATTTTGTTTCATATAGATGCAGGCTGCTGCAGAGATTGCCAAGAAACACTTACCAAAGGCATTTCTTTAGAAAAAATGTGGTATCTAATTTCAGCTGCAAGGTCTAAAATGAGATTGGGACCGCTCACATAGCAATGGATATGAAGACCCAACTCCCCATCAAGTTTCTTCCACTCAGCAACCACATCATCCTTGCTATACCACCCTCCTAACTGTCCGTTCAAGCATAATGTCACTGTTTTGTTCAGTTATTTAGGGGACTTGATTTTTGCAAGACCATCTGAGAAGTTTAAAATGAAAAAAAAGGGAAGACATAAATCATAGAAACTCACACCTGGTCCAGGTTGATGACATTGGAGATGGTTAAGTTTAAATTTGCCGTGAAGTCACAATGAGATAGGATATAAGTCCTAGGGACAATTCCTGAATACTTATTCATATCCTCTCCCATTAGGACAACCTTCAGCTTTGAGGCTTCAAACCTTGCTGAAGGACCCAACAGCCTTACTGCCTACTGACACCCAAATAAGCAGTAAGTCAACTTTCACACCATATTGCAACAATGTTAAAGATTAGAAGGACAAAATGATCAAAAGGAACATAAGCACGGTTATCTTCAATCTGAATCCTTCATATCAGTCTAATCATTGTACTTTTCATAAAAGTGGGAACTGATCATTTGTTTCCCAATCATCTTCTCCTGGAAAAGACTTTCATTTCCACTTACAACAATGAAACTATTTCTTCCGGAGAAAGACTTTCATTTACACTTCCAACAACAATGAAAGTAACTCTTTTCCCATAAACTGAAAACTGTTAAATGTTCTGTTTTTAGCTTCTTTAATGAATTCCTAGAGGTATTAACTCGCTGAACTATCTTTAATTAATAACACTCTCTGTACATAAGATTCACCTAGTCTTTTTTTCTTCGGTTATTCTGGAGGAGGTGGATTACAGGCCATTGGGCGAAGTCTCATTAACTCACTCAAAAAGTTATACAATTATTCCAAATTTGAAGGGGCCTACGGTATCACGGCGTTCACTGTTCAAGATAGGCCTTGGAGGAAAAATTGGCATTAAGGCATAAGTTGGTTAAAATGATCCTGTGAAGCCTAAAGACAGCTTGGCCGATGTGCAGTTTTCATTTTCATTCAAATTAACCTGAATGTTGCTTTCCTAATTTTGCAGGCTTAAGAATATTGCTCTATCTTCCTGTTAAACTGCATATAAAATTCAAACATTTGGGGGTTAAATTAAATAACCTTATTAGTCCAGATAATCATTCATATTTTTCCACAGTGAGGAAAGAATCTTTCTCCAAAAAACAAAAACATAATGGAAACAAGAAAGCAGAAAACAGAAAACCCAGCTCCAAGCAAGAACAACCATATATGTTCTTCTTTCCATATAATTTTTCACTTGCACTTGCTATTCTTGTCATTGAAAACCAATATAGCTATTAGCTACAGACTACTGCATTATGTAACAATGCCATTGTATATCCTACAAGTTCTCCATTAAGAAGAAGGAGAAGAGAGTACCTCAGACACAAGAGTATTGTAGGAAGCTCTAGTAGAAGCGGTAACGGAGGAGAAAACAACAGGCTTGGATCTTTCTGAAAGCTTGAAGATGGCGTTGATGGAATGATCCCTCGTTGGTGATGGTGAAAAAGCACAATGACAGGCCATGGGGACATGCATAACAACTCCACTTTCCTTTTCATCTTTCACTCCTTACCACTTCCATTGTCTTGTCTCAAGCAAAGTCCAAAGTTCCAAGCTTGACAGACAGAAAGAGAGAGAGAGAAAGAGGGAAAGGAAAAGTTCGTATAGAGACGTGGAGACCTAAGGCTCATAGTTCATGACCCCACAGGTTCTATTCTTTTTCAAGCCTTTCTGTCCACACCACATAGCCGATAACTCTCCTCCTCGTGAAACGCAAAGAATAAAAACAACTAGAGCTAGAGTTGACGATAGGAAGTGGAGAAGGAGCTGGAGGTGGTGACAAGTCATCATCTTTTGGATGACGTGTGGATAACGTGTGGACGTGGCCTCTGATTGGGCCAATTATCGACTTTTCCAAGTGTGTTCGTTTCTTTGTTGGGCCAAAGAAGATGCCCACTTGTTAATTTGTCATCTTGATCATTCAACGTCGACGAGTGAATGGACTTATGGTTTGATGCCCTTATTTTCAAATTAAAATGCGATTTAATAATAAAAATTATAATTGGTTTTTTAATTTTTTAGTTTTATTTATTTCAATAATTTTTTTATTTAAAATTAATCAATTTATTAATTAATTAGTCAAATTTTTATTAATTAACAAATACTTATAAATTAAAATAAATCATTTAATTTTTATTTAATAATCTATTTTTAATTAAACTTCAAAATTTTTGATAAATAAGAATATTTTTTCAATCATATTTTAATTTTTTTTAATTTTATATAATTTTTAGTTAGTTTTATAACAGTTTGATATCAATTGAACATTTTAAACATTAAACTTTATTGATTTAACTTTTTATTTGGTTTTTAAAACATTGCTTATAAAATTTTATATTTTCCAAATTTCCCACTAATAATTTTCAATTTAAGAACTCAAATTATATATCGTCTTGCTAACTAGAGTCTTTTAAGTAAGGTATACATCGACTTTGCACTAAATTAATTTTAAAAATATTTTGAAAATTAGTCAATGATATGCTCCTCCATATATAAATTCGTCTACATAAGCTGGATACATTTGTTGGAATTCTGTTGTCGAACATGGAATATAATATGATGCTGTTTTCTTGTACGTGGCTCAATTAAATTTAATCTGTTTTCTCCTCAATCACGTTCAAGTCTAACCTACTGGAGACTAGCATCAGTTTTTACACTTGTATATCGGAAATTGTAGCGTATGTGACTGATTATTCGTCGTATATAGTTATAACATTTTTACACTTAATAATCACATTGTATTAATTCTTATCCTAAATGAATAATGGAGATATCAAGGTGTTCCAAATCCCTAACATCAAAATTTGGAACTATTTATTTTGTCACTCCACCGTTCTGAGCACAAGTTTAATTATGTCAGGGTTGGCCAAAGATTATTGATCTTCAACACCAATCTGGGCGCCTAAAAGATCCTGAATCTCACTGTAACATGTAATAGGAAGCACACGTATCAAGTGGAAATACTCATCAACAATTCAACATCATATCTACTATCACGTGGTATTGTATATTTTGTACGAGGGAAAGGAAAAGCAGACGTATAGCTTTTTAATTGGGATGAAACATATATGCATGCAGGCCGAGGGTATCTTTACCGAAAATGATGATAGCAACAGCTTGTTTTTTGTTTCTTCGTATCTTACTCAGCTCTCTCTTTCAGTGAGACTTTGTCACCTTTAGGTTTCTGTAGAGATGCAAAGTACACAGCCTCCCTCGAAGGCTGTGGGGCCAATAGGGACATTTTGGAGCATTTGAGTTAAAGTGTTTGAATAGGGACATGTGGGAATTAAACATAGTTATGCATGTATTAATGATAATACAGGAGCAGGAATTTGGAAAAAATGGTTGTATCAAAGAATATATATATTCTAGGGAGATACGACAGATCCTAGTTCTGAAAGAACACATTTCCTCTACCGAGAACAGCAATAGCATAACAAAGAAATAAGGTGTTTATTAGTCTTTTATGCGTTCTTTGATGTCATAAAATGAGGCATACATGTTGCAAAGGGCTCCTCATCCAGACTGGTGACCAAGGAAAACCTGACGCAAGATGTTCTTGTATAGTTGGGCCTCAGTTTAGGCGTCTTCAACGGAGTAATTTATAAAATTCTTTTACCAAGTTTATTTATTCTCTTAAAAGATTCGCTAGATGATGCCTTGAACAAAGTTGATTACTAGTATAAGGACATCTCTACACACACAAAAAGGAGTTGGGACTTAATTTATGACCAAGGGATACTTTTGAGATATTGCAAACCAGCTAATAGGCCTAGGTACATAACTCCATTGAGTGCTTGAATTGGCTTAATATGAGTCACAACATGCCAAGCTTCTCTAAGGCCTAGCGTTAGGCCACTACATACGTATATATAGCATCTTCTTTTTTTTTTTTTGAATACAAAGGAAATACACAACAAATAAAACTAATTAGCCGCTAGCGCGTGGGTACTGAACATCCTGCTGATCCCGTAAGAGGAGCTCCATAAAGGACATGGGAGGTGCAGCCATGCAGGGAGATAATGCATCCCTGGGCCAGTGCGAACTGCGAGGGCGGCCAAGGAATCTGCATACTGGTTTCTTTCTCGAAATACGTGCTGGATCTGAACTTCTCAATAACGGCTGAGTAACTCCCTGATACCTGTTAACAAAGAAAAATTCTCAGTAAAATTAAGCCGGGAAGATGAAAGAAGATTAATCACCTCTAAGGAATCGGTTTCGACAATGACGCGTCGATACCCTAACTCTCAAGCCAGAAAAAGCCCGGAGTGGACGCCCCAGAGTTCAGCAATTTGCGAGAATGCACTGTCAATATGTTGGATAAAACCACCGCACCAGTGACCGGTGCAATCACGAATAAGACCTCCTAAGGAAGCAATGGACGATCTGGGCTGATAAGCTCCATCTGTGTTGAGTTTAACCCAGTGGTCCGGTGGTTTGGACTAACTAACGAGGTAGCTTATAGGGAGCTCTGGATCCGGAAAAATACAACTCTTCACTGTGCAGGCTCGGGCTATTCACTCAACGTAAGACAAAACAGATCTCGACCCATTCGTCAGCCATGCGAAGTCGTCATCAAAAAGGCTCTTGTTTCTCCAGGTCCAAAACATCCAACGGGCCACTCCAAAAATGGTATCCCACTGGTCGTGAGGGCTGTGAGGCAGAACCAGAAGGTTAGATGTAACCCAATCAGTCGCGTGGGAATGATAGACCCACCTAGGGAGCTGTCGCTAGAGAGCTAGGGCTCTAGGGTAATCCCGGACGACGTAGAGAGTGGACTCTTCCTGGCCACAAAAAGAGCAATGGTTGTCTGTAGAGAGGTGACGGGCCACGCGTTGTTGGTTGGTCAGTAGCTTCTGATTGCTCAGGATCCACAAGAAAGAGCGGATCCGTTGGGGACCCGTCCATTTTCAGATTAGTGTCCACAGCCAAGCATGGGTATCTGTGGTGCGGCCTTCAATAACGTCATAGACAGACGCGACCGAGAACCGGCCATGGACAGCTGGACCCTACCACATGGTATCCTCCGCCGAGCTGTCAGGGTGCAAACAAGGGTCCGCCAGATCCATGCAAATCGAGGCAGGGAGGGAGTGGTGAAACAGGGGCCAATTCCAGGACCCATATGCATTTATCATATCAGCAACTGTCGCAAACAGGGAGGCTTCGCAGATCGGGGCAGTGGCCACCCAGTGTAGGGGGCCCCACTCCTTGACCCAATCATCCAGTCAGAAATATATGGGTGTCCCCGCACCTAGTCACCAACGGAGCCCTTGTCGTAAGCAATGTCAGGTGGCGGATAGCCCCCTTTAGAAGCTCGAGGCATTGCTCCTGTGGAGCGTAAGGGGGAAGGGTCGGGGAGAGGCGATATTTAGCACTCACAACTCGGACCCATAAGGTGGAAGGTTGGGAAATCAGGGTCCAGCCCAGTTTAGTTAGCAAAGCATCATTAGTCGAGCGAATGCGCTTCAGGCCTAAACCTCCTGCCTGTTTGGGTTGACAGACTGTCTCCCAGTTGACAAGGTGCATTTGTTGGTGATCTCCCACTGAGCCCCAGATAAAATTGCGCATGATTTGCTCCAGGTCATCGCAGAGGCTCCTAGGAAGTCTCACAGTTTGCATGGTGTAGATCGGGAGGGCCGCCAGAACCGATGGGGTTAAGGTAACCCAACCTGCTAAAGACAACTGGCGAGCGTGCCAACCAGCGAGCCTCCGTTAGGCAGCGTCCAGAATATGCCGATAGGTGTGAGGCGTGGTACGTTCATACAACAACGGGACCCCGAGATATTTTCCCAAATTTGTCGTACTCTGAATACCCAAAGAATGCTGTATTCGGTGAGCTACTCTTGAAGGGACATTCTTAAAGAAAAAATCCTAGTTTTCGTCAAATTAACCACCTGTCCTGAAGCCTCACAAAAATCTTCCAGGGTCCTGACAATAAGGTTAACCTGGGGAACTGTAGCTCCAGCAAAAAAGACCAGGTCATCAGCAAAAAAAAGGTGGGACAGGGGAGGGCTCGAGGGACTGAGGAACAGCTCAAAGCCCCTGACTCACATAGTGGAAAATAAGCTGGCTCAAACGTTCCATACACAAGATAAATAAATAAGGAGAGATGAGGTCGCCCTGTCTGATTATGCGCGAAGGTGTAAAAGGGTCCAGGAGGGTTCCTTGCGAGTTCGCCTGCATAATCATAGTGGTAACACATTACAGGTCATTGTTTTGCTTTCATTTTTTGGAATATTAGTCACTATATATAAGGTTGCATATGCACCTTGATGATATCTTTATTATTATAATTTTTTATTTTATACTGAAGCTGATTGCATAGGATACTTGTTAGTGTAAACCACACTAATCCTTTCTTATGACGCATCGTGTGCAATTGTGCTTAAACAATACGTTTTGTGATTAATGAGGCGAATAAGACACATCAGAACGTAATGAGTAGGCGTATTGGTCCTACCACTTAGGTAAGGGAGCAGTCCACCTGCTACCAACTCCTCTTGTCACGAACAAGCCCTACATTCCATAAACTCAAAATTATAATATATATTTCCGACATTCCTTTAACTTGGTACGTACTGCATTTTAGTATCAAGCAACAATTGAGGTTCATAATCTTCTACAGAATGACTAGTTACTTGCTTTTAAGAACAATGAATAGTCCAACATTTCACCCAAGAAAGTCAGCCACATTGTGCCTTTTGGAGGTTAAAGTGCACTATGCGCTCATTATACCAGAGTTAGCTTATTAAACTCTGGTCTTTCTGCATCAATGTTTGTGATATTAAACTGTTAACTTTGTTGGCAAAGTTGTGCGCAAAAGTGTGTCACTATGCTTTTCTTTGGACTTGTTTAAGGTGCCTCTCACTTTGAAGTTTCATGGTTCTCGTAGCTTGTCCCCTAAAGGGCGGTGCCCTAAGGTTAATTTGAATGATTGGAACTGATCAACTAAGATAATATACTAACTGGATGTCTAAATATAGGGTTGTTCTTCCTTACACTAGTACTTTTCATCACTTATGCAAGCCCAGCAAGAACGACTTGTCATTAGCAGAAGGTTAAAGCATTAGTTCCCCAACTAAGGAGGGGTCCCATGTCCTTACACAAATCCCTTAAATTCCTTAGTCCTTACACTCTTGCTCACAAAGAAAATGAAAGCATCAACATGAGCTGCTCAAGAGTTTAGTATTATGAAAATGTACCATTGTCTGCCATTGACACACATTTCCTCAAATGGACAAGTTGGCAGTCTCCATACATTACTCAACATGTCTGCTGCCAAAGACTCTCTAAAGCTGCTGTTTTGAAATGCCAAGGAGAGGCCTCCTCAAAGCATCTCCTCATCCGTCAACATGTTAGTTTCTTGGAGGCAAAAATGCCTGCTCTTCACTCTCCTAGCTTTCATTGTTCTTTCAGATGCATCACGATTGCCTAAAGGGTATTGGGAACAGATGTTGCCCAAGAAGCTACCTACTCCCACCTCTTCTCCCTCCAAAGGCACCAATTCTGTGGCTAAATCGTCTTCCACAACTATCGAAACTGATAAATATCGTCCATCATCAGACGGGAAGGTGTAGTTTCTTTTTCACGGATCACGAAGGTTGATCTTCGAATTTTGAACGAAGGAAGCATGCTCGCAGAGGATGTAAATTAGTGTCACCATGATGTTCGTATCACCAAGCTTCATAGCCAAGGTCTTGAAGGGCTTCTTAACTTCTCTTAGGATCACCCATTGTAAATTGAGCTAATGGAGTAGACTATAGATGGTCATCATTTCATCATCAAGAACAAGCATGAGACATGATGAGAGATTCCGGACCGAATTAAGATAGAAATATGAAAAGGCCGGATTCCAAAAACCGAGAGCGTAGATCTTACAGATCGTATTGATGATGCAGATTTGCCTACTTCAATCGCAACTTGAATCATCTGATGTAATCTGTACATGTCCAACTTAGTTAAATATGGGAAGCTGGCGGAGCTAGTTCTTTTAACAATATACTGGTCGATTATTTGCATGAATAAAATTTTAATTTGAGGAATTTCTTATATTTTTATCCGAAATTTTTATGATAAGTAGGAATTATGGTTTTTTTTAAAATTTATAGTAAAACATTTTAAAAATTTTAGTATTATTTTTGTTTTTCGGCTTACCAAATTGGTTTCTAAACGAATATAAGACTAGATCTACTTGTCCGTCATTTCTGCTAGATCCATGAAAAAGAGTTCAATAAACATAGATTAGACTTCATTTTTCTATAGAACCAAAAGGAAAAGGCACATTTTTATCATTGAATGTTTGTATGACATAAACAAATTCATTTTATGAGTAGTTATTATATGCGAAGAATCCTCAAACCATATTATGCCATAAACTAGCCTCTAATTAACATATTGTTTTTCGCATGGACATTTTAGTTTTTTGTGTTTCATCTAGTCTTGTGTAATATAGGTTTTGGGGATTGACAGGAGTTGGCGTTGGTAGGAAGTAGGAACTGTACTAAAAACAATCCCAGAATCTTTTGTCTGAGCCTGGATGACTGGCCCATGGATCTCCGTTCATTTATCGCTGGACTTCTCTATTTGGAAACCTTCTCTTATTAATCGTTATAACTTGGAAAGCCTGGTCTGGTCTTTGAGCAACTAGACCTGGCCTACGGTCTCTGTACATGAGCGTCTGTTTTACCATATATATTCGTTTGACACACACAGGCACAGCAAGCCGTTCCATAACCAAGATTACTTTAATAATAAAAGGCAAATCGGACATAAGCAATATATTTGTAAGTACAATCCATCATTATAACAAATGAAAAAGAAAAGAATCCAATCAAAACTTCTTCATACATTAACTTGATCTAGTGATCACTGAGTTCGTGTTCTTGAATTTGTTAAGATAATCATGCAAGTATAAAGCAATTCAACAGGCATAGACACTGTTCAGAGAAATATAAAACAATCCAAGGAGATGAGAGGATTGTCTATGTCCTCTACTGAAGAAGAGTCAGCTCCATTCTGATCTAAGGCTGCTTCAACAGCTATCTCATCTATTTTAGAACTCACTCGATGAATGCAAGTCTCTCTATTCCTCATACGACTTGAATCAAAATATGGACTGGCCAGCCTCAAATTTTCCCTTCTCAGAGATGAAGTAATTGAATTAGTACCTGGTGACACCTTGGAACCTGCAAAGCGTTTTGAGCTACTGATTTCCTTTGGCTGAATTCCCCAGCTATATTCTCCATTAAATCTCCTGCTTGGAGACAGCGACCTCAAGGTTCTGCATGGTTGTGAATATGATGAATAACCAAGTCTCTCAGGCTCTCTTCGGAAACTCTTTTGTCGAGTTAATGTGGAAGGCGAGTTCTGTCGAGCTCTTTGCTGAGGTATAGGTCCAATGACCCTTGATGGAAATGATTGCTTTGTTGGTGGCACAACTTGTTGAACAGGTGACATTAACAATTGAGAACGCTCCTTGATTGAATTGATGCGAATCACGTGGGGATTCTCCTTGACGCACGACCACAAAAATTCTTCTGAGAAAGGCCTATCTTTGGAGCTGAAGACCAGTGAACCACTCGACTGGGATGAAACTGAGCTACTAGTTGTAGTAGTAGATGCAGCAGTGGTAGTTTTGCTGATGTTGGTGCAAGTGAAAGAAGGAGCAGAAGAGGTTGAATTGGATGGTGAAGGTGGCGAAGGGGATATCTTGTTCGATGTAGGAACTGGCGTTTTGGTAAGTTTTGGAGCTTGTGAGATGACAAGCTTGTCCTGGACATGGTTACGTTCTTCAATGAATTGCTTCTTAGGTCTGCTTTTACTAATGCAACAACCCATCTTGGGAGGGCTTGAATTGTAACTTAGGACAGGAGCATAGGAAAAATAGAACTTGGGTAAGTACATATTTATATAGTCTTGGAAGTGGGAAAAGTGAGGTAAAATATAAAGATGCTTTGCAATATTCTCTCTTTTCAGGTTTTGAATTTGATTGCCGGGTATTAAGTCCGTTGGATAACGGTTATCTATACCCCAACATGATGACGGCTTTATAAATAGATGCCTCAAAATAACTTTTTGGAGTAAACTAAATCTGCAAAATTCCATCTTTTAACATATAACTAAATGTGAGAGGCCAGGTTGATGTTTTCTTTTTGGCTATTCTCACATTCAGCAGAAGGGTCGTTTTCATAACTTAAAAACGCACGATGATTGAATATAAAATGCTCGAGTTTGGAGTTGTAGACCTTTTTCTTCTTCTTTTTTTGGTAGAAGAATCGAATTTATAAATTTTAGTAAAAGCTTAAGAATTTAAAAGACTTCAATGAAGTAAAATTAAAAAGTGAAGAAGCTTCTCGCCTCCTAAAATTGAACATCTTTGTTTTGGTATCTTAATTATTGGATCACATATATTATTAAGAGATCTTAAAATATATTATTATCATTTTATAAAAATTTGTATTAAGTTCAGACAAATTTAATTTCAAATCTACATGATATCCAAGCTTTCGGTGACATAAAAAATTGACTAATATGCCAAAAGAGATAACTAGGGTTGTGAAGGAATTAAATCTCCAATCAAGCTCGATTAATTGCATAATTAGCCTTTTTTTATCAAATTTAAACTTCGGTCTCAACTTATTCTGAACTCGTTTACTATAAATTGTTTGGGTTTAATAAAAAATGGTTTACAAAATTCATTTTAATTTAATTTGTATTGAAAATTAAATATTATTTTAATATAATATATCATTATATCATCACAAATAGCTCATAATCAAGCGTTAATAATTAATTAATAAACAAGATTGAGTTTCATCCTATTGATTCAATCTCCACTGATTTATTGCACCAGCTTCAAATTAATTTTTGAATTGTCATATTTATTTTAAGAAGTTTCTAAATTATCTTTAATGAAACCTGGTTCTGCCGGATTCTGGCTGAACTGATTGTTGCCGTTCTGATCCATGATCCCTATGCTTGTTGAAGTGATTCCAACGTAAAGTCACCTGCAAAACAAGGAAGGCTTGTCGGGGGTTGTGTCCCGATTAGCCCCTCCGACGCTCAAGTAAGTCTTTTGGTGAAGGTGAGGTAAAACAGATCAGAGAAAGCAACTAGGTTATGATTTCGTACCTTGATTCATGGAGAATAGTTCCTTATATATGGTTTTTCAACTAGGTTTACGCGAGTACGTATTTGCATGGGAATTTCCTTCTACTAATGGGCCGGAGAGGAACATGGGCTTCGGCTTTAGCGCTGATATTCGATGAACCAAACGATCGGCCCACAGGTCGTCTCGATTGGGTCCGAGCCCGTAATGGCCGACCCGACCATATATAATTAATAATATTTTAATTTTCTATAAGATATATATTTAAAAATAAGTATTTAAATAATCTGTTATTAATTAAATAAAAAAGTAAAGTTTTCGCATCAATGATTAAAATGATTCATATAGAAAATGAAAAGTTAAAATTAATCTAATTTATATTTTTAATTTAACAAATAAGTCCACTATGATTACTTAATCTTTTAATTATAGATTCTACTTATTTCATTTTTTTCATTTTTATCGTTTTTACTTAAGGAGTATATTCTATGACCATGTTGAGTTATTACGAACATGGCCAACATGTCCGAAATGATTTTTTCTTCACGAAATCATCTATAAATATAGTTTGATAAGAAATCTTGTACCACGATTTTGAAATGAATAAAAAATTAAATCAACAACTAAATACTGCAAAGCATAAAGTTTTGTGTTTTGTTATTTGTCCCTACTGACAGAGACATTAACAGAGACATTAACCATACGCTATATTAAGTGATCATGGTTTTTGGTACAGATACTTAATTAGGGCCTACAAAAACCTTTCATGAAGACGAGTAAGAACTAGACAATATAATACTTTTTTGTATAGAGACATGGTTTTGTAAAGGTACTTTTTTTGTGAAGTGGTGTGAAATTATTTGTAAAGAGTAACAATACTTTTGTATGAAATCAATGATATTGTTTGTACTCTGATGCAATATTTATATATTAAAATAAAAATACTACTTATTTATTTGTTGGATTACTTTTTCTTTTGTATAGAGGTATGCCATTGTTTGTAAAAATTACGGATATTTTTGTGTTAAATCGTGACATTATAGAAACTTAGTAGATTTAAGAGTTATGGTGCAAATAGTATTATTTTATGAACATTATGATGTAAAATAATGATATAGACAAACTTAAATTTTTTTGTAAAATGTTAGGAGACAGTTTATATCTTTGACTTAAATAATAAAAATTATTTACTAATTTTTTTTGAAAAAATATTAGAGTGTGATTCAATTCTTTTGGCTTAAAAAAACACTAAAAAAATCATTTAATTCTTTAATTTAAAATGAAATTATTTTTTGTTCTTTTACGTTATGTAAGTATATGCAGACTTGACATTCTAGTGATTAAATTCGAACATTTAATTGATACAACATTTAATTTTAACTGGTGTTTTAACTTTTATCATTAAGGAAATTTCTGAATTTAAAATATAATTTACTCTTAATTTTATTATTTTTATATGTTAGAAGACAATAAAACAATGATATGTACATAACACATTTGTCAACTAAAATAATATTTTGTTACTCAAAAGCCAAAATTTATTTGCTATTTAATTTAATTTATATTTTATTGAGATGAATATAAGTAATAATTTAGAAATAAAATATTATTTTCAAAACATATATAAAATTTTATTTAAAGACTTTCTGACTTTTTTTCGTTAATATAAAATTATTAGAAAATAATTATAGGTTAATTTAAACTTATGAATATAAATTTGAGTTGGATTTTCAATAATTTAAATTAAATTTTAAACTCAAGTTTAATCTATGAAGTGATTTTTAAAACTCAAATTCCTTACTTTTTGGGGTTAAGACCGACAATTCCACCGACAATCTTTTTTTTTGGCTTGTTGAAAAAAGTGTAATGGACTCTTTCGAAAACTTGCAACTTACTAAATCAGTGGAAAACACAAAAGAAGCTTTTCTTCTTCGTTGAATCTTATATCATGATGAAGCTTTCAGTAATGGACTTAACTCTTGGCTTAGAACCTTTGTGATATCGACACCTGGTGTCGCTTGAGATGAGATGGTATGATATAGATGAGACTAGCAAGTGAGGGATGCATCTTTGACCTATAAAGGATTTCGTCGTAGGCCTTCTATAGAATCTTAGGAACAGTATGAGCTCATCAGTCTTGTAGTTCTTTTTGAAAAATATGGCTGGTGATTGGAGGAAAGAGGGTCATGGAGTTCGCGGTTGGCTAATTTTAACCAGCTCACTTGTGGTCACATGGTACGGCATCAGAGTTGACAGTAGCTCAGTTGATTCCGAAGGGGTAGTGTTACTCCAAGGTGCATGGTTCGATTCTCACGGTCTGCAGTGTGGGAGCAACATCCTTGAGTCCTTTGTGGGCTTTGAGGGTGGGCTCCTGGTAAGCCTGTGGGGTGTTCACCTCCTCCTTAGCGGGTCGCTGAGTACCTGATTTATATTTTTCCAGTTGCTTCATCGGGCCGGAGTGTGGGGGGCCCTTTAAGTTGGGGTTCAACCTTTTGCTCCAAAAGTTGACAGGAACAAAGTTTTGTTGATAGGCCTTGTGTAACCGCTGATGCTTCGACATGACATTCTAGCAACCGGTGATGCAAAAGAGATGGACTTTGTATTGAGTGGGGAGATTTATGCCAAGCCTAAAAGAGATTTATTGGTGGCTTGCACTTTTGGAGCAGTTGAGTGGGTCAAGGTAAGGTACCATGGTTTGAGCGAGTCAAAACATTCCGACATAATAATTGAATACCTTAAAGATGAGCATCAGCCATCTTTGGTTGTTGGTTTGATAGACAAAGGCTCAAATCGGAGAGAAGAGACCCGTGGGTAATTGCAAAAATCACAAAATTCTAATGATTCTTTGAAGTCCAGCGAAGATACTACCATTGTGACCGTTGATAGTTCAACAAATGGTTAGACATCCTGCAATCATTCACATTCCACAAGTATTAAGCAAGCAACAATTGACTTAATGACGCAGAACGGAAGTTACGAACGAAACAAGAACGTTTAGACTCCGTTCAGGAGTTTAATCAATGTCGTTTAATTAGACGAAAAGAGAAACAAGAACGACAAGCGATCTTCAAAGAATGACAAAGCCAAATTCTATAATGAAATTTTTATTCCGAAAATTGATGATGTTCTGAAAACATAAATAAGGCCTATTTATA
>JANJEY010000002.1:12943514-12956234 GCA_024703695.1 Erythroxylum cataractarum | reverse complement strand
GAGTAAATGAAGTAGAAAAGGTGATCTTAGTATGATTTGTGTTAAGGAAAGATTGTGAAACAAAATAGATGGTTGATTTGGAAAATGTTTATGGAGTATGCTTCAGTCTTTTAGCCACAACTTTTTATCTAGTTATCTAAACGATATGATTTTTAATTTGGATTAAACTAGAAACATATGGCTACATTTCTTATGAAGAAATAGAATTTAAGTTCTATCTTGAAGAATCTCAAAATTTGTCATGAAGTAGAGAATTGGGTGTAGTACATTGGATGTAGTGAAAATTCTTATTCTGTATTCGAGGGAAAAACTGGATTAATCTAGGCTGATTTGGGCAAAGGTTTAAGTTGTAGGTCTTTCTTTTAGCTTTCCAACGATATATAGTACAAAATTTTTGGACTTTTAGGCTGAAAGTTATGGTCCTATAAAGGAAGATGCATCTTCTATCTTTTCGCTTCTTCTATGTTTTGTATCTTCTGTGTTTTGCTTCTTCTGTTTTTGTTTCTTCTACCTTTTGCTTCTTCTATATTTTGTTTCTTTTTCCTTTTCGTTTCTTTTGTGATGACGTTATCTTTTTCTATGTTTCTTCTGTGTTGACGTCATCATCTTCTGTATTTTGCTTCTTCTATGATGACATTATCTTTTTCTGTGTTTCTTCTTTGATGACGTCACCTTCTTATGTGTTTTGCTTCTTTTGCTTTTTTGTTTCTTCTGTGATGATGTCATCTTCTTTTATGTTTTGCTTCTTCTATTTTTTCACTTGGCCTATATTTTGTTCCATTTTAGATCCTTTAGGAGATAGAATTTATCTTCAAGGTCTACATGAAAGTTGTAGATCTTGAAGTCCTCTTTCGAACTATATAAAGAACACCTTAATGCAATATCTGTAGGGAAAGTTATAGCAATTTTCCCACTACTTCTGTCTTTTTCCACTTCTTCTATCTTTTTCATCAGTCTGCTTTGTACCTATCTTCTGGCCCATATTTTCCCTTCAGAAGATAGAATATGTCTTTGAGAACTTCATGAAAGTTGTAGATCTATAGGGAAAGTTATAGTAATTTTCCACTTCTTCTGTCTTTTGCTTATTTTCTGTTTTGCTTCTTATGTGATGATGTCATCTTCTTCTATGATGATGTCTTTTTTTTTTGTGTTTTGCTTCTTTTGTGTTTTGCTATCTTCTGTCTTTTTGCTTCTTCTGAATTTTTGCTTCTTCTGTGTTTTGCTATCTTCTGTGTTTTACTTCTTCTGTCTTTTGCTTCTTCTGCCTTTTGTTATATTATAGTTTATTTTTGACAATCCAGACGATAGAATCTATCTTCAAGGTCTTATGAAAGTTGTAGATCTTGAAGTCTTATTTCGAACCACATAAAGAACATCTTAATCCAATATCTGTAGGGAAATTTATAGCAATTTTCTCACTTCCTTTGTCTTTTTTCCATTCTTCTCTTTTCTCATTTGACTTCATTTGTACCTATCTTATGTTCCATTTTTGACCATTCAGAAGATAGAATCTATCTTTGAGGTCTGCTTAAAAGTTGTAGATCTTGGAGTCTTTTTTAAAACCATATGAAGAACACCCTAATTCGATATCTGTAGGGAATGTTATAGCAATTTTCCCACTTCTTTTGTCTTTTTCCATTCGTTTGCTTTTTCCTTTGGCTTCGTCTGATGTGATTGTCTGGTCCGTTTTGACCTTTAGATGATAAACTCTGACCTCAAGGTCTTCTTCAAAGTTGTATATATCAAAGTTCTCTTTGAAATCATCCTAAGATGATCTTAATCCAACATCTCTAGTGAAAGTTATGCCATTTGTCCTGAGACAAGTTTGATGTGATTAAGGACCAAATCTTGTTTGATTCTTTCGACCATAATTTTGCTATCGGGCTTTTAAATGAAGTGATTCTTGAACCTTTAGATTCCTAACACTTTTATTTTTATATCTCCATGAAGGGTTATAGATTCTGGCATTAATGGGAAAAATATGTATTAAATCAATTAAGGGTATCGATTGGAAGAGTAGGAATTGGATATTTTACTAAACATTCTTCAGTATTTTGATGATTTCTAGATCAGTAGAGCTCCGAATAAGATGATTCTTGTTTCAAGATAAATTAGAGACATGGAGCTACAAATGATATGCAGAAGTTGAAATCTAATTCAGCTTCTAAGATGTTTAAATTTGGGATAGAAGTTATAGTATACTAATTTGGACAAGAGCGGTTCAAAAATGTTTGAAGTCTATCTTTCGAATCACTGAACCAAATGGATTGATTTTGGTGTCATTGGAAACTTAAGACAAGGAAGAACATTTTTTAGAAGAAACGGTTATGTCAAAATATTCAAGGGTGCTTTTGGAAAGACACTTAAGTATAAAAAACATAAGGCATAAATGGAGGGGAAAATGAGGCAATTCTCAATCATTAATGGCATAATTGGAGGAAGAAATGTTGTCTTACTTATAAATTAAGAAGAAAAACGTGAATGGATGGATAAGCAGAAGAGAAGAATGAAAATTTAATAGAAAAGAGAGAATGCCATAAAAAATAGAGAGAAATACAAACAGAAGAAGAGAATGAGAGAAAGAAGAGAAAACAAGCTAGGGTTTCAATTGTGTTAACCTTCAAGAGAGATTTTGGAGTTGTTCAAGGAAGAAAAAAGGAAGAGGAAGGAAAGAGCCTCCCTTTAAGCTAAAGATCTCTTCAATTGGTGAAGAATTAAGGTAAGATCATTTTAGATCTTTTAGATTTTTAGAAGGATTTTTGTCCATGGAGTTTAGAAAATGTTTGGGCTTAAGCATTCTAGAATCAATTTTAGTGATTTTGCATTGTGGAATTTTCTATTAGATTCCTATTAAATAAAACTTGGTTTGTATTAGAGAAACAAGAGAATCCTACCTAAGAGCAAGGAGAAAGACAACCTTAACTTGAATTTTTGCAAGCGAACTAGGTGGGTAATGTATTTACAGTTATTGTGTGATGGGCAAATTCTTTCCTATATGTGAATATGTGTTAAATTGTTTGAATTTAATTTGTTGAAAATACATTATAACTTTGATTTTGTTATATTGTGAAA
This sequence comes from Erythroxylum cataractarum, assembly GCA_024703695.1. Taxonomy (NCBI): domain Eukaryota; kingdom Viridiplantae; phylum Streptophyta; class Magnoliopsida; order Malpighiales; family Erythroxylaceae; genus Erythroxylum; species Erythroxylum cataractarum. The sequence goes on along the minus strand of JANJEY010000002.1, from coordinate 12,953,162 downwards.
GAAGTTTAATATTTTTATAAAATTAAATTGTGATTTTGATCAAGATTATGCCATTGAATTGTATCGTGGTATTTTGTTTTGAATGGAAAGAAGAAAGAGCATGAAAAGTATGAAAGTATTTCATTTTGATAAAATGATTTTGAGTATTGATTATGTGCTTTGTTTGGGCGAGAGAGGAACCATTTCGTAGTCACATGCACTTCGACGTAAAACCTTCTCTTAGCTGCTCGCTTGTGGCCCACGAGATCCGAAAGATGGATCCGTTTTGTTTACAAAATAAACTTCAATTTTTTTGTTTTGTTCCACGAAACCCTCGAGCCATTGATTTGTGCATTGCATTTTAAATTGTCAAGTATGAAGCATATTGAGTGTTATATGTTATAAGTTTGAGTTAAATTGATGAATGTTTAAATTGCTTGAATAAAGAATGAATGCTAGATATACATATATATATATATATATAAATGCTTGACTTTAGTCAATTGCCAATGGTTATAAATATATTAGTCACTGAGCTGTGTAGCTCACCCCACGCTTCCCTTCTTAGATGCAGAAAGAGAAGATTAGCGATCCTTGTAAGGCATTGGAACTCCAAGATAATTGAAGGCTTTTGTAATTAAGTTAGTTCATTATCTTTGTATTTTGGAATCATTTTACGCATAAGCATTCAATTGTATCATGTGTATTTTTGTATTTTGTATTTGTATTAAGTCAAAAAGGGCTGGTTTTTGAATGTAAAAATGTTTTGAAAACAAGCTTTGTGTTCTATGATTGGCCCAAGTAATTACTAAATCTCTGATGTGTTTAATAATGATTGCATCTTTATGAATGAAATGGTTTTAAATAAATTAGGCCGATTTGATTATCGCTTTTTTCGCATATGCTCTAATTGTTTTAAAAAAATTTGCAATGAGTTTCGACCGTCAATTGTCTCCGAATGCTGGGCTCCAGAAGCAGGGTCCAGCAGATATGGTCGTATCTTATATCCTATACCATATCTTCTTTCATAAAAATAATTTCAGCATACCAACACATTCATGTCTTCAGTCTATTCCTACACCTCGAATTTCAAGAAATGAATGTGCCTTAAACTACGCCTATGTTTTAGGTTGTATACACTTAAAACACATTTAAAAAGGCCTAATTCCATCTCAAACTGTATAACCGAGTCATACACAATAGGTGTGATAAAGGAAACTTATAATTATTACAAATGATGAAGGTTGTTATCATTTATAGACTTGTTTAAGTAATTGTGGCTTATACTATTATCAATTTATATTAATATGATACTTTTTTCAGCATTATATTCTATATTCAATTGTCCATATAATCAAATATAATGAGAACTTGTACCTTTATGTTAATACTCTTAAGGAACTAAAGAGGAATGTAGGACTTGAATATCAGTTTGTGTTAATAATTGATTGCTTTGGGCCTAAAATTTTTTGATAAGCTCAAACTAGAAGTAGAGTCAAATTTGAAGTCAATTTGGCCTTCAAGCATATCTAAAAAGTCCAAGATCATTGATTCAATTGAGTTTTAGATGACCTTGTGTTGAAAACTTAATCTAAGCATGAATTTTTCTGGACTTAACTCAACTCTTAACCTAGGTTTGGTCAAATCAATTTTGAGTTAACTTTAGGTTTAGCCTAAACCTTTTTGACATCCCTAATCCCACTTAGTTATTATCTATAATTTCATTTAGGAAGGAATAAGGATACCAATTATTTACTTGATGACATACATTTAAAAAATTCAAGCCGATAGATTTTTAAATTCCATCTCTCTCGAATAGTTCAGGAGCTAGCCACTACTAAACAATTCTTATTTAATTTTATTGACTCCTATTAACATTTTTCTTTTTTTTTGGTTGATATCAATTTGAAACATTTTATACCAGTAAAAAAGAAGCTAAAATTCTTCCTTTAAATATTCAAGTTAGAGTACTTTCTTTCTTCACTAATTGACCATAAAAGAAAAGGAAACAATAAAGATTGGCCAAGTGATTGAGTGTCTACTCTTAACTATTTAATTAAAAGAAAGAATATATAGTTATTGCAATATGGCCAAATTGGCTAAGATTTGCTACTACTATAGTTACATTAGCAACGACTAATCTTATTAAACATAGGCCATTCAAATAATCAAAAATACAATTGTAAGCAAGTAATTTGAGCCTAAATTACAAAATTTTCTTCTCAAGAGAAGAAATTTGTACAAATAGTAACGATTGTTAGGGTTAACAATAGGTTAGACCAAGTCCAGGTCAACTACAAGCCTGAATTGAATTTTTTTTATCTCAATTCAAGCTCAAACTAAGTCCCAAGTAAACCGAAGTTATATGGTTATTGCTTTTCTATAGATAAAAAAGTATATTGAAAATCTTATTATCTCAACTTGATAAACACCTTAATATACTAAATAGTCGATGTTAAAATTTTAAATATGAAATCCCTACTTGTTAGATAATCCAAAACTAACTTTTTAGTGAATGGAATATGTAGTCATCTTATAGTTTATTCAAACTTTTAAACCTGTTTAGGTGTAACACTCTAATACAGTACACTATTCTAGATGGCATCTACTACTTATTTAGTTATCTCTATGCCATCATTCATTATCAAATTCACTATATGCTTAAAATACTATATATGAAAGAACCTCTCATCTATTAGTAATATGTTAAACCATAACATAATCTTTTGTCGATCATAACATCATTCACGTTATAATTATCTAAAGTTATAATTAAGAGCTTCATGTTAATGTTCTAGTCTATTAGGCAATCCACCAATTCAATTATTATCAACTTACTTATATATAGAATCAAAACATAAATAAACATACTATTTAAAAATATAATTAGTATCAATTATAACATAGTCTAAGAATAAAAGATAACAAAATGAAAAAAATTTATTTATCTGAGGATTCGACTACGTGAAGTCCAATTGTTGTCAATGTCACTGTCGCTATCATAAGACCCTTTTCCTAATTGTCACTTATCCATATATCTATTATAACATTAACTCCTTCATGATTAAATGATAACATCTTTAATATCAACTCCTTTTGTTTTTTTATAAATTTTAAAGATGTCTTTTTTGATAATATTACGAGTTGGCATCTTAAAGGCCATCTAAAATAAGGTAGCAAACATGTTGATATCGTGATTATTAACAATCAATATTATATATTCATTCTTTATAACCATCTTTGCAAACAAATGCTTGGATCTCTCAAGACTATAAGTTGTAACAATCACCTCTTCTTTTTCCTTTCTTTAGATTATGGATCAAAAATTTTGAATCATAAGACCATATTTCTTTTATTAAAAGAGCCTGTTTGTTTATTTAAATGATATGTTCCACTTTTGGAACCTCTAGCCAAAATCTTATGGTGATATTTGCACTCCGTCTTATCAACTATATTGCTTGTTTTAGTCTTTATAAAATAATTTCAAACATCACTTCTTATCTTCAAAGAGATAATCCTTCAGTCTGAATTATTTCTTCTATTGGAATATGAATAAGTACCATAGTAGAACTCTTTATTGTGTGTGCTTGGTTGTTAAAGGATTAACTTCATTTATTTTAAACAATTGCAAATAAGATGATAATAAAATCAATTCGAGCTAAAGAAGATTTAAACTGAGATAATGCAAAATAAAGAATGAAGATATTTAAACCAAAGTCAATTGCATTAAGTGATTTAAATTAATGAATTAAGTGATATAAAACATACATTACATGCTACCAATTTAAATGAGAATAACAAAGTTAGTTGCATTAAGTGACATGTAGTTGAAACATAGTCATGCTTATGATCATTCTATGTCATCACCTTCATTAATACTCAATCTTTTACTTTATTTTCATTTACCAGTTATTGGTCTTGCATAGGATAACATTCAGACAAATTCAAGGTTTGCTACTCATAAGTTTGCTATAGTAGTCGCATTAACTTTTCTTCAGAGTCAAGCATTTCATTAAAGCAACTAATCAAGGCACCATAAGTGAAATAAAATTTAATTATCTAATCAAATATTTGTTACACATCTCAACAAGAAAAACATTGTGGAATTTTTAGTTGGCAGTCTTGACTATTCAAGACATTGTTATTTTCTAGGCAGTAAGCCCTTTTATTATTATTATTATTATTATTATTATTATTATTATTATTATTATTATTATTATTATTATTATTATTATTATTATTTGTAATGCATATAACAATGGGAACTAAAAAATGATAAAAGCAAATCCTTAGGATGCTGGCCTAGAGCCCTTAACCTAGAGTCGTAATAGCTAGATCCTTATTTATATCTAGGTAATAGGAGGGATGCTTTATTTTGCAGTATTTATGGATGAACTAATATGAAGTATAATATCATTGCTACCACATCAAAGGCACCTGGAACACAACCATTTAACATAAAATCTACTGCATTTGGTATTAAAAAAAATGAATATGTTGGATTTAATCCAACATATGGGTACATATATATATGAATTAATTGTATATTATGAGCTATCATAAGGTTAAGCCCAGTTAAAGTGATCTATTAAGGTTAAAGACTTTGAACTACATGATATCTAATAAAATATGGGCTTTAATGTGTAGAGACCCAATAGTCTGATTTTTATTTTATGATAGCCTAAAATAGTAATAAGAAAAACAATATAAATCATTAGGGTTATGGTCCCCAAGTCACATGAACGATTATTATTTTGAAATCCCATCAGTTAGAAAAAGAAATGATTCTTGAGAGAAAATCATATGTGCATTTTGACTTAGAAGATGAATAACCATAAGATTTAATAATCACATTGTTCTCATGGATTCAAGTATGCTTCTGCGACTGATCTAAATAATCTTGATGATTTGACATGATTGTTTGATGATGATTTTCACTGTAAGGAATTAATTTCTATTAAGTAGTATTAGAGCCTCTTTCATGCTAGATCATTGAGAATTTTTTTAATTTATTTTTCTTCCATATTTCTAGCAAAAATTAGTGAACTTTTTTTTTTTCCCAAAAGCATCATACACTAGATTTCTTAATTTGGTAAATTTCTATTGACGGTGAACGAAACGAGGAAAATATGATAAGTTATTAGGCATCTTTTGTTCAACTGTTCAATGCTTTATGTGAAACAAATTATGATTAGTTATTTTCAAAAACCTTTCATCTTTTTCCAATAAATGTTCCTTTTTGTTTTATTAATAAAAACCTTTAATAGTGGCCTTTTACACGTTCTTTTAATGGCCAAAATTTACTTTATGATTTAATAAAAGACTTGGCATTGGATAAAGACCAAAAACACTTTTATTTGGTTTTATACTTTAGCCATTGGATAAAAATCAAAAATCAAACTATTTGATTTTATTTTTTAACCATTAGATGAAGACAGGAACAAATTTGACGTTTTGTATACATGTTACATGCTTTAGGATCTTAGAAACAAATATTTCTTATTATAAATTATAATTTCTGTTTATATGGAGTTAGGTGTAAAGCTTATTTTAGAAATAAATAAGATATTTGGTCAACTAGTACATTTGGCTATTCTACAAATTTTATATTAAGCTCACACAAGATGTTTCAATATATGAGGTTTTGGCATAAATCAATTACACATGCTTTTAGTGTATATTTTTGTATGAAAATTGATTATTCAAGGTATGTTCAAATGTTGGTATAATTGATCTTTTGTTAATATTGTGAAATAAATTGATTGAAACAACATGCTGCCAAAATAGCCTCTCTTGTGTAAATTAATTTATTTTATAATATTACGATGGTTGTATATGTGTAATTCATGCAGGTATTGACAGCCCAAAGGAAGGTCAATATTTTGGCCAAAATACATGTATACTTGCAGTGATAAAGATGTAACAATTATTAGGTTAGTTACGTGAACAATTAATCTGTCCAAAGAAAGGTCAATTATTTGCTAGTTTTATTATTATCAATATCTGATTATTACACCAAGATTACCACTTGCAAGTTAATATTTCTGTCCAAAGACTAAATATTAATGTTGTGCTAGGTATCTTGTGATGGGCTTTACCATTATTTGATTTTATATGATTATGTTAAATTTATGTAAACTTATTTGTTGATTTTTTTGTTCTCTGTTTAGTTGCTACTTCCGCTTCTACTATTACTGCTAGAATTAATTTCATTCCCGCGTTTAATGGCACAAATTTTAAGGCATGGAAAGAGAATATTATGATTGTTCTCGATGTCATGGATTTAGACCTTGCATTAAGGGCTGAATGATATGTCGATCTTACGATTGACAGTTCCCCTAATGATAAGAGTGACATGGAAAGGTGGGAGCATTCACATCGCATGAGTCTTATGATCATAAAGTGTGCTATTCCGAAAACCTTTAGGGGAACTATGTCCGAAGGGGGTAACAACTACCAAAGATTACCTTAAGGAAATCAAAAAGAGGTTTGCCAAAAGCGAAAAGGCTTAAACAAATACGATTTTGGCAAATCTCATTTCAATGAGGTATAAGGGAAAAGGAAACATAAGGGAGTACATCTTAGAGACATCGCATCTTGCTTCGAAACTAAAGGCACTAAAGTTAGAGCTGGCTGAGGAGTTGCTTATGCACTTAGTTTTGATATCTCTTTTTGCACAATTAAGTCAGTTTATGGTTAGCTACAATTGTCAAAAGGAGTCTTAGACTCTAAATAAGCCCATTTCTCATTGTGTGCAAGAAGAGGAAAGGTTACAACAAGAGAAGACAGAGATTGCTCATTTGGCAACTACCTCAAAGAACAAAAACTTGAAAAGAAAGAAGGGTAAGAAAGTTGCAGGTGCCTCACCACAAAAGAAACAATAGAAGCAACATGATAAAGCTTTTGCCTTTTTTTTTTTCTATAAAAGTATTGCGCATAAGAAAAATGATTTTACCAAATATCACGCATGGCGTGCAAAGAAAGGCACATTTCTTGCTCTGGTTTGTTCTGTGGTTAATTTAACTTAGGTATCTATACACACCTAGAGGCTAAATTCGGGTATCACTATGTTTATGCAAGGTTGCTTGAGCTGGTAAAAGATACATTTATGTAGGCGATGGTAGGTAAAAGTTAAGGCTATTGGAACTTTTAGGTTATTGTTAAAGACCAGTTATTATTTGGATTTGAATGAGACTTATGTTGTACAGTCATTTAGACGAAATTTAGTTTCTATTTCTGAATTGGACAAATTTGGTTATTTTTGTTCGTTTGGAAATGGTCAATTTAGTCTTTTTCAAGATTTAATGCTTGTTGGTATCAATTTTTTTAATCATTTGTTGATAACCTATCTCTGATTAATACGGTTACCTCATATAATGAAACTCTGCATGTATGTAGAGGTATAAAATGAAAATTAACCAATGAGAATTTTGCTTCATTATGACGCAAGCATTTAGGGCATAACCCTAACCAAAGAATTGAATATCTTATGTTTGATAGAATTCTTGATCCCCTTGACTATGCAAACTTTGAAAATTGTGTTAATTATTAAGGGGAAATAAACAAACCTAATGAAATTAGGTGCTAACAGGGCTATGGACGTCTTAAAACCTGTACATATAGACATTTGTGGGCCATTCTCTACATCTTTTTGAAATGGTCAGCAATATTTTATTATGTTCATAAATGATACGATTATTCCCTTTATGCTACCTATATCTCATTCATGAGAAGTCTCAGTTTGTAGACATTTTCAAAAACTATAACATTGTGTTTGGTTGTTGTCTCCAGGGGGTAGAGATGGAACGAGACGGAAAGGAAGAGACAAAACAGAACAAAAATTAGGGACAGTGAGGTGTTTGGTTGTGGTGGACAGAACAAAAAAAAATATCCCTATCCCAAGGACAGAAATGTGTTTGATTGCGGTGGACAAACACAAAAACAATGTGAATGACAAAATTGCCCTTGCACTATAATATAATTGGAAAGATGTAATTCATTGATTATTTTAAAACGAATAATTTATATTAGTAAAAAAGATAACAAATAATAATAAAAAATAACAATAAGAAATTAATTTCATATAATAATAACAATAATAATATAAATAATAGAAGAAGAAGAGGAAGAAAATTAATAATAATAAGGAATTTAATAATCACAATAATAATAAGAAAATTAATTGTGAATAATAATAATTATAAAAATAATAATAAGAAAATTAATTTTGTATAATAATAATAATAATAATAATAATAATAATGATAATAATAAGTACAAAATTTATAATAATAATTAACAATAACAGCTATAGCAATAATTAATAATAATAATAACAAAATTATTAATAATAATAATAAATAATAACAATAATTGATAATAATAATAATAATAAGATAATTAATTTTCTATAATAAAATGAATAATAACAATAAAAATAATAATAATAATAATAGGTACAAAATTTATAATAATAATAAGATAATTAATTTTGTATAATAAAATTAATAAAAGAATAGTATTAATAATAAAAAGAATAATAATAAGTAAAAAATTTATAACAATAACTAATTAATAAATAATAATAATAATAATAATAAGTACAAAATTTATAATAATTAATAATAATAATAGTACATTAATGATGATAACGATGATGATGATGATGATGATGATGATGATGATGATAAGTTTGAAATTTTGTATAATAAAATTAAATAATAATAATAATAATAAAATAATTAATTTCATATAATAAAATTAATAATAATAATAATAATAAGTAGAAAATTTATAATAATAATAATAATAATAATAATAATAACAATAATAATAATAATAATGATGATGATGATGATGATGATGGTAATGATAATAATAATAATAATTATTATTATAATAACAATAATAATCATAATACTAATAATAATAAATATTATTATTATTATTATTAGAATAATTATCATTATCATCATTAAACTTATTATTATGGAATCCATGAATAATTTGTAGGTTGAAATTCTTTCTTACTCTTATCTCCAGTTAATTTTCCTTTGAGTTTTAATTCTTGAGTATTACTGCTTTCAAGTTTTTCATCTCTTTTCATAAAAAGTTCCTGATCTGATTAAATTTTGTACCTATTATTATTATTTATTATTTATTATTTTTATTGTTATTATTTATTTTATTATAGAAAATTAATTATCTTATTATTATTATTATTATTATCAATTATTGTTATTATTTATTATTTATTATGATTATTATAAATTTTGTTATTATTATTATTAGTATTATTATTATTAATTATTGCTATAGCAGTTATTGTTAATTATTATTATAAATTTTGTACTTATTATTATCATTATTATTATTATTATTTAATTATTATTATTGTTTTATTATTATTATTATTATTATTGTTATTATTATTATTATTATTAACCTTATATTACTAATCTTCAAATAACCAACCTCGCGAGGGCGAGCGAGACTGTTTATTATTGCTTGCCCCCGCGAGGCTCTTTGTTATTATTATTATTATTATTATTATTATTATTGTTGTTGTTGTTGTTGTTGTTACCATTATTATTATTGTTGTTGTTGTTGTTGTTGTTGTTGTTGTTATTATTATTATTATTATTATTATTATTATTATTATTATTATTA
>JANJEY010000002.1:12916542-12929766 GCA_024703695.1 Erythroxylum cataractarum | reverse complement strand
CCAATAGGTGTGGAATGTAAGCAAGAGCATGAGCGTTAATGTTAAGGTATAAATAGTTGGAGTTGGGATCCGGTCTCGGGATCGGGTTTTGACAAATCTTCTTGGTGATCTCATAAAGGCCTATTTGTCTTGAACTAAGCTTGCCCTTCTTACCATATCTCAAGACTCCTTTCCATGGAGAAGCTCTAATAAACACTTTGTCTCCAACTTCAAATTCTATCTCTTTTCTATGTGCATCCGTATAGCTCTTTATCTATCTTGAGCTGTTTTGAGTCTTTGTTTCACCAATTTAATCTTTTCCCCCATGACTTGTACCAACTTAGGCCCTAAAAGCCTCATTTCACTACCGTCATCCTAACAAATAGGAGTTTTGCACCTCCTACCATATAAAGCTTCATAAAAGGCCATTTGAATTCCCGAGTAATAGGAATTATTGTAAGCAAACTCAATTAAAGGTAAATTGATCATCTCATGAACCTTTAAAGTCCATAACTCAAGCTCTCAACATTGCCTCCAAAGTCCATATTGTTCCCTCCAATTGTCCATCAGTTTGTGGATGGAAATATGTACTAAAGTGCAATTTAGTTCCCAAAGCCTCTTATAAACTTTTCCAGAATTTGGAGGTGAACCTGGGATCTCTATTCGAAACTATAGAACTTGGAATCCCATGTAGTCTAATTATTTCATCCACGTACATTTTGGCCAAAGTGTTTAAAGAATTTGTTTGCTTAATTGGCAAGAAGTGTACTGACTTAGTTAACTTATCCTTAATCACCTATATTGCATCATGCTTCCTGCTAGTTCTCAGCAATCCCATTAAGAAATCTATCGTAATTTTCTCTCACTTCCATTCAGAAATAGGCAAAGGCTTAAGCTTGCTTGAAGGTGCCTGGTGCTCAGCCTTGACTTACTGACGCACTAAGCATCTTTTAGTATACTCTGCAACATTCTTCTTCATTCGTTTCCACCAAAAGTGCTCTTTTAAACCTCTATAAATTCTTGTACTTCCCGGGTGCATTGCATGGGGAGCATTGTACGCCTCATCAAATATCTCATCTTTCAACTCTAACATGTTCAGGATACACAATTTATTACCTACCACCATCAATCCATCTTCTCTTATCTATATTTTCGAAGGTTTTCTATTTTTAATCTCCTCTCTGAGTCTGCTCAAATACTCATCTTATTTATGTAATTCTTAATCTTCTCATTCAACACAGGCTTTACCCTAAAGTTAGCCAATATACATCCTGATTCGACCTGCTTCAATGTCACTATAAGTTTGCCTAATTCCTTCAATAAAGGAAAATATATCGTCTCCACATGTGACATAGTAGATTTCCTACTTAATGCATTTGCTACTACATTAACTTTCCCCAGGTGGTAGTCTATCATCAAGTCATAATCCTTAAATAGCTCCAACCATCTTCTCTGCCTCAAATTCAACTCTTTATGGCTCATTAGATACTTAAGACTCTTGTGGTCAGATACTTAAGACTCAACCCAAAGATTACAGCAGCTAACTCCAAGTCATGCGCAGGATAATTCATCTCATAAAGTTTCAATTGCCTAAAAGTAGAAGTAACCACTTTATCTCCTTGCATTAACACACAGACCAATTCATTCCTTGAGGCATCACTATACACTATATATCCATCATTACCCGATGGTAAAGTCAAAATCGGTGCCATTGTAAGCCTATTATTCAATTCCTCATAACTGTTCTGACATTCCTTGTCCACATAAACTTCTGGTTCTTTCTTGTCAATTTGGTAAGTGGAGCTGCTATTATGGAAAAGCCCTCCACAAACCTCCTGTAATACCCAGCCAAACCCAAGAAACTCCTCACTTCTACTATATTTTTAGGTGCTTCCTATTTCACCACAGCTTCTATTTTTCGCAGATCTACATGCACTCCTTGCTCTGAAGTCACATGTCCAAGAAATGCTATTTTCTTTAGCTAAAGTTCACATTTGTCGAATTTGACATACAACTCATTCTTCCTTAGCGTCTCCAAAGCAATTCTTAAATGTTCTTCATGCTCCTTATCACTCTTAGTATAAACCGATATATCATTAATAAAGACAATGATAAATTGGTCTAAGAAAGGCTTGAAGACTCTATTCATTAAGTCCATGAAAGCTACATGTGCATTCATCCATCCAAAAGACATAACTAAAAACTCAAAATGCCCATACCATGCTCTAAGAACAGTCTTTGACACATCAGACTCCTTTATTCTTAACTGGTGGTCACCTGATCTCAAATCTATCTTAGAAAAGACCCTTGCCCCTTGCAATTAGTCAAACAAATCATCTATACGTGGAAGCGGGTATCTATTCTTGATAGTGACGTGATTAAGTTTCCGGTAGTCCATACACATTCTTAACAATCCGTCTTTCTTCTTTACAAAACAGACCGGAGCTTCTCAAGGCAAAGAGCTAGGCCTAATATACCCTTTCTACCTTTCTCCAACAATTTTCTAACTGCTCTTTAAGCTCTTTCAATTTTTTCGGAGCCATTCTATAAGGCAGAATTGAGATCGGTGCAGTACTTGGAAGAAGCTTGATGGGAAACTCAATTTCTCTAGGTGACAGTAGTCCTAGTAATTCCTCGAAAAAAACATCCAAAAAATCCATGACTACAGGAATTTCTTCAATCTTCCCTCTATCTGCCTTCGTGTCTACCACATAAGCCAAGAATGCTTCACATCCCTTCTTCATCATTCTCTTGGCTGTCAGAGTCGAAACAAATTTAAGTGGACTTACTTTTCTGTCCCTCATAAACACCATCGTTCTACCTTTATCTAATTTGAACTCTATCATCTCCTGTTTCCAATCCAGATGAGCGTTATACTTTTATAACATATCCATGCCCATTATCACATCTAATCCCTCCATCTTCAATGACATTAGGTCCACTATTAAGTGTTCCCCACCAATACATACTTTACAATCTCTATAGACTTGACTAATAATAATATGTTAGCCGATTGGAGTATTAACCATCAAAGGAGTATCCAATGGGCTCAGTTTTCTACCATGCACAGTTTTACTTGATGAAATAAACGAATGGGTAGAACTCGGATCAATCAAAACAACAATATCATCATCAAATAATTTAATCATACCGTCACAATTACTAAAGCTGTCTCTGCGTCCTTCCATGTCATTGCAAACACACTAGCTGGTGCGTACCCCTTTGGTCTCCCTAGAAAGCTCACCCTCTTAGCGATATCAGAACTGCCCACTTCAGTTGTGGTCTTGTGTCCCACAATCTCAATTCTCTTCGAAGCTTGCATATGAGTTTTTTCTTGTCTTGCATGCTGAGGACACTCTCTAGCTATGTGGCCTTTTTTCCCATTGTTAAAGCAAGCTTCTGTCAATCGGTAGCACTCTCCTCTATGGAGTTTCCAGCAGTGATCATATTTGGGGATGGACGGCTTATCTTCCTCTCCCATTCTACTGCTTCTAGTCGTTGAGGCCTGCAGAGAAGCAGTTCTCATCTGTCTCGATCTACTTGCACCACTGCTTCTCTCCTCAGACTGCATAAGCAAGGTCCTGGCAGTCCTTTCTAACACAGGTGTACCACTTCCCCTCCTAAACGGCTCTCTCTCTTTCCTCTTTCTGTTTACTGCACTCTTGATCTCTTGATATTCTCCACATTCTCAACCCTTGGCACTGCTTCAACCAATTGTTGGAAATCACAAAAGTTCTGTGCCACCACTTTTTCTCTAATGGCTAGATGCAGTCCTAATTCGAACCTACGGTACTTAGCCGCCTCACTCATCATCATCTCAACTGCATATCGAGATAGTTGCGTAAATCAGCGTTCATATTGGCCCACCGTCATCTCTCTCTAGGTGAGGTTTAGAAATTCCCTCTGCTTCTGCTGAATGTACACCTCAGACAAATACTTCTTCTTATACACTGCTAAGAAATCTTTTCATGCGAGCACTGACAGTTTCAACTGACTCCCTAGTACACTCTCGTGTCTGTGATCTAATGGGCTCACTATCTTGCCCTACAAAAGCCTCAGTATTTTCTGGGGCTACAAACTCATCAGTACTCTCCTCTCTCGTCAGAGAGTCAGGTGCAACTGATCCTTGCAGAACTCCTCGTGTTCTTCTACAAGGTGGAATCTTACTCCTTCAATTGAAACACTAACGATTAACTTACACTTTATTTTAATCTTAATTCCTACATATATGCATGATATGCATGTCACTTAATGAAATCAATCAAATCATAACGGCAAAAGTACTCAAATACCATAACAATTCATACCACTATGCATTCTAAGCTTAGGAAAAACCTAAGCTCTAATACCAAACAATGTTGAGCCCGGGTCTCAATCTCTAATCCCGAGGTGACGATTGGAGGCGATCCGGAGAGATCGTGCGAGAAACACGTTGAAGCCACTCAAATGGTAAGAAATTTCAGTGTCAAGATTGGCGGGTTCGCCACGGCGAAGTCTCCTCTCGTGTAATTCTCCATGGCGAAAGTCCTTGCTTTGTCGTGGCAATGTTCCACAATCTAGCGCACATACCCTTCGGGACAAATACGCCGACAGCAAAGTCACCAAATTTAGCGCAGAAATCATTCGGGAAAGGTTCGCAGTGATGTACTCTAGGCCTCGCCGCAGCAAAACCTTCAGGCAAAACCCAGACCACCAACATTCAACAACACAAATACATACATTCATACAATTCTTTCAACACAACATCCTATTCCAACACTATCATACATACAATCTCAACAAAGAAGATAAACATAAACATACACGAAAGAAACTTCTTCAATTCGGCATTTCATTACTAAATCAATAGAGTTCATACAATCTTCATTTACATAACATCATACATATCAAAGTTTAAAACAAAATACAAAAGGATGTCCGATGTTGATATGCCTATAAAGCTATCCAAAATAGTCGCTAACTTAGTACAAAAGTCTCTAACTATCTTAGAGTTTCCGATGCCTTACAAGGATCAGCGATCTTCTTGTTCTACAACTGATGAGGGAATAGTGGGGTAAGTTGTACAACTCAGTGGCTAATATATTTATAGGCATCGATAACGAGCCACACATTCAAGCATATGAACATAGATATCTAGTAATTTAATGCACAACAATTCAAACTCACAAGTCATAGTTACCAAGATATCATCACCTAAAACATATCGTATAATTATCCATCAAAGTATAACACTCAATTATGCATCATACTTAACAAATCAATGATGAAATGCACAACAAATGGCTTGAGAGTTTCGTGGAACGAAACGGATAAATCGAAGTTTACACCATGAATAAAACGAGTCCGATTTTAGGATCTCATGGTCTCAAGTGGGCAGTTGAGAGAAGGTTATAAGTCAACGTGCACGTGACTAACAAAACGGGTTCCTCTCTTGCCCAATCACAAGCAAATTTATGCTCAATTCAATCAATCACAATTTCATATTCTTATGCTTCTTTTATTTTTACTTTTTTTCATTTATACAAAATGTCATAGCCCTTTTCAGGTATAACATAATCATAATTCATCATGCATTTTCAAACATTCACAACAATTCAAATTCAAATAATTTGCACATACACACACATAGGCAAGAATTTTTTCAATCATACAATAACTATAAATACATTACCCACCTATTTTGTTTGAAAATCCAAGTTCAATGTTATCTTTCCTCTTGCTCTTGGATAGGGTTTGCTTGGTTTCTTATAACAAGCCAATTTCTCATTCAATCCAAATTCAATAAAATCATAAAGCTTTAATAATAAAAATGCTAAAATTGAAATATACCTTTCAAAATCTAGACCTTCGGGTCAATTTTACATGATCATTCTGATCATGTAAATGAAGAAATTTGGTAACACTTCCTTTTAGAAAATGTTCCTCATTGTGTTAAGTTTCTAATGACACCAAAATCATTCAATTTGGTTTAAAAATCTGAAAGTTATACCCCAAACATTTTTGGACTGTTCTTATGCTTAAACAGTATTATGTGCTCAACTTTCATCCGAAAATTGAGATTCTTAGAGACTGAATTAAAACTCGATTTCTTCATACCAATTGTATCCCTATGTCTCTACTTTACTTCAAATAAAAAATCACTCCATTTTGGATAACTACAACATAAGATATCGTCAAAATACCAAACTATGTTTAGGCAGGAAAGTTGACTTCATCGTAGCGAAGTCAGGAGTTCGCTGTGGCGAATTTATCTAGAAGCCTACGAAATATCCAGCCCTCATCCCATTTTTCAGATTTTTCACATCCAACACCTACACCTAACACATCTTATACAAAATCATCCCTTTCTACTTCATTTACACTTCATTCTTTACTCTATTTCAACTCAATATCATCCATAAACAAATTATAATCCATAATTGATCATGAATACTAATAATAGAACATACACAGTCATCGTCAACTTCCTACACATATTCACTTCATTATCACTTACATTTCAGTTCTAACTATCAGCAAATATGCTTCATTCCCAACACAAATCCTAGCCTTATTTAATCCCCTTTTTGTATCTAAGCAAGAAGAAAAATGAAAACTTACCTCTAACAAGTTGATTTCCTCTTCTTTTTCTTCTTCTTTCTTCTTTCTTCCAAGCTTCTCTTGCACGCTCTCACGAACTCTCTCTCTCTTCTCTCTTCTTTCACCTTTTTTCTTCTCTCTTTGGCTTCTCACAACACTTCACTCTTCTTCTTCCAATTCAAGACCATTTTAAATGGTCTTTCCCTATTTTACCCATCTTTTACCTTGTCCTTCCCATTTTGCCCCTTCTTTCATTTACCTCCTAACTCCTTTAATCTTCTTAAACACCACATTAATTCTAACATAAATCTAATCTTTCCGTATAATTTCAAATCTTTATTTATGCCCACCAAATTAAAGACTCAATTTTAAAAATAATGAAACAAATAAATCAATAATAATTGAAAAAAATTTCGAGGTCCAACGTTTAAGGTGCAAAACCCATCGATTGCAAATGAATATTTAAAACCAAGAGGGATTCGAAGGGCAATGTAGAGAGACATAAGGCTCGTCTAGTTGCAAAGGGCTATATACACAAATAAGGGATTGATTATAAAGAGACTTTCTCTTTGGTTTCATCGAAAGACACTTTTAGAACTATAATGGCACTTGTGGCACATTTTGACCTTGAGTTACGTCAGATGGTTGTAAAGAGTATGTTTCTCAATAGTGACATTGATGAGACGATTTATATGGTACAACCAAAAAACTTTGTCTCAAAAGACCCAAAGCAAATGGTTTGCAAATTGAAGAAATCCATCTATGGGCTTAAGCAAGCTTCTCGTCAATGGTATTACAAATTTCATCAAGTTGCTCTTTCGTTTGGTTTTGAAATGAATGCAGTTAATGATTGTATATACCATAAATTCAGTGGGAGCAAGTTTATTTTTTTAGTTTTATATGTTGATGACATACTACTTTTCAGTAATGATATAGACTTATTGCACAAAACTAAGAGCTTTCTGACAAAAAAATTTGAAATGAAAGATCTTGGTGATGCCTTTTTTATATTAGGGATACAAATACGATGAGATCGCTCTCGGGGTGTACTTAGGTTATCCCAAAAGAGCTATATCAAGAAAATTTTTAAGAGGTTTGACATACAAGATTGTAAACTAGGTGACACCTCGTTGCTAAGGGGGACAAGTTTAGTCTCAACCAATTCCCCAATAATGATTTTAAAACTAAAGAGATGTAAAATATCCTTATGCTTCAGTAGTAGGGAGTTTAATTTATGCCCAAGTAAGTGCACGTCTAGATATTACATATATTGTTGGAATGCTAGCAGATACTTAAGTAATCCTAGAATGGATCATTAAAGAGCAGTCAAACCAGTTATACGGTACATGTAGAGATCAAAAGATTACATGTTCACATACAGGAAGTTAGATCAACTAGAGATCATTGGGTATTCTAATTCTGATTCTGATTTCGTTGGATGCCAAAATAGCCAATGATCCACATCAGGCTATATTTACCTGCTAGTTGGAGGAGCTATTTCCTAGAAGAGTGCTAAGCAGACACTCATAGCTTCTTCCACTATGACAGCGAAGTTTATAACATGTTATGAGGCGTCCAATGATAGAATATGGTTGCGAAATTTTGTCACTAGTTTGCGCATAGTAGATGGTATTGAAATACCATTAAAGTTATTTTGTGATAATAAGTCAGCATTGCTATATTTCAACAACAACAGGAGCTCAACGAAGTCAAAACATATAGACCTCAAGTTCCTGGTTGTCAAAGAAAGAGTTTAAGATGGTCAAATGTCTACTAAACATATTGGGACAAACTCCACGACTGCAGATCTGCTCACTAAGGGTTTATCACCAAAGGTCTTTCATTAGCATGTCGCTCATATGGGTGTTGTATCTATTAAAGATATATCATTTTAGTAGGAGTTTGTTGTTTCGAATAATTTTCAGTTATAAACACTTTTATGATTTATTTGAACCTTAACGTTTGTTTGGTTGATCTCACTAATAAATAAGGAGTTAGGATCACTTGGAAGTAGGCATGTTAAGATCACATTGCATGTAATTTATATGCCACGCATCCATGCTTGATCTATGTTGTTCAATTATATTGGCATAAGTGACCACTAATGGGTTTAGGTATGATATGTGTATAATGGAAACCTCCTTAATCCTATATTAATAAACAAGATTGATTAAAGATGTATTTGGCAGTGATAGCAAAATTTGAGCTTATAAGGTTATGACATGATATACAATTAAAAGAGTTATATATATATATTGGATTTAATCCAATGTGTGGGTACATATATATATAAATAAATTGTATATTATGAGCTATCACAAGGTTAAGCCCGGTTAAAGTGATCTATTAAGATTAAAGGCTTTGTGTTATATGACATCTAATAAAGTATGAGCATTAATATGTAGAAATCTAATAGTCTGATTTCTATTTTATAATGGACTAAAATAGAAATAACACAAATTATATAAAATATTAGGGTTATGATCCTCAAGTCTTATAAACGATTATTTTTCTGATATCCCATTAGTTAGAAAAAGAGACGGTTCTTGAGAGAAAATCAGACATGCATATTAATTTGGAAGACAAATCACCACAAGATTTAATAATCATGTTATTTTTATAGATTCATGTATGCTTCCGTGACAGATTTAAATAATTTTGATGATTTGACATAATTGTTTATATGATTGATAATAATGTAGGTCGCAATGAAAATGTATTAGAATCAGCTTACCAACAAAAGAATAGATTACAATTAAGCATTCTTTTAGAAGAATCTTATCGTGAGTTACCGATCTCCTCCGCAGTGAGAGTTTCAATATGGTTCTTTTGGTCTCTTCTTGCTAGAATACCACCATTTACGTGTACTGTTGATGACAGTACATGAGACATTTATTTGTATGATTTATGAGTTATCTTTTCTGCTTCTCATATTTCTTTTGTCTAGGCATATAAAGGTGTACTTGTTTTCTTCGCATGCATAATTATAGATATTGGTCCCATTATTACAAAAGTAATGTCCTCAGCTCAAAGAGGAAATTTCTACAGAAAATTGGTTATGACTATAGATATTCTTAAAAAGAATCGCAGCTATAACTTTAAATAGAACTTGGTTATTAACTGAAAATAAGATTTTGGTGGACAAGGACAGCTGAAGTTTCTTATTTTAACTGATCCAGCCAAAAAGGACTAACACTTACCTTTCTAATATCTACCACATAATGAAACTTAAGAAAACCAGGTGAGATCATAGTGGGGAAGAGAGACGACAAGAAAACCTAGACAGAGGTGATATTTTAGATTCTTCTTTATGCGTCCTTTTAACTCTCTCTCTCTATTAGTACAATTTGATTATGATTCTGACGAAATATGTCCAGTCTTTCTCACCGTACAAATCACCACTTTCGATTTTCGTCGACCAACTGCCACTATACCAAGCGACAAAGCAGATAGGACCAAAGAAGTGGAAACTAAATAAAGAGAAGAGTTCAACAAGCAGACCTTGGGCAATAGCAGGCTAAAAGTTAAAAACAAAAGTATATAAAGTTGCCTGATCATTGTATATATTATTTTTTTGTTTGCAGATGTACCTCTTCTCTTTTAGTGAAACAAAGTATAAAGAAATCCATTTTAATGGAATTGTAGCGTGAAGAAAATTAAAAAGAATTAAGTAACTATTTTTTGCTTCATCTTATAATTAAAACTGTTAAGTGGGCATCAAAGGCAGAAGATAAAATTTCAGGTGCTTACTCCTAGTTCTATCATCAATAAGCACATTTCAAGTTGCTCAGTTTTACAAAAATTTTGGTTGAGTTGATCAGATCTGACTTTTAAATCATTATTTTAAAAATGATTAATTTTTTAGATATTTTAATTTAGTAATTAACCTTTGAAAATTAGCATAAATAAAATTAAAATGTTGTATTTATTGATATGATTTTAAAAAACTTTTAAATTTAATTTATATATAATTTTAAGAGTTAATTATTAAATTAAAAATTTTAAGAATTTAAATATTAAATACTGATTAATTTATTATCCTTATTTTCATGGCTCAACATCACTCCACTAATAAAAGGCGAAGCCCGCCACCCAAAATGAATGATGCCTCAGCCTCAGCCTCAGCCACAGGGTGTTTAAACATGTGCGTTTTTCTTCGCGCCTGTCTCGTACGCGCACTCCAGCCTCTACCCCAAATCCCCCTTCGTGGCCCGGACCCAATCGTTATTAATTAACTTCGCTAAACCCTCCACTTTAATGAGGCTTCATTCATTTTACTGTCGGATAACCATTGGATCCTGAAATTATTACAAAGAAGTGGAGTAAAAAATTTGTGTAATAACCTCTTTTATCTACTTCTTCTTCTCTTTTACTCCAGGCTAGTTGTAGTATCAAAATATGGAGGAAAAAATTTGACCAAATATACACATTACACAGCACCACCCTTCTCTGTAGACAGACTTTCCCATGGGTTTGTTTTTAGCAAGTTTAGCTGGCAAGCAGTCGTGATCGTGATATTGATTTGACGGTTAAGGAATTGGGTACTCAAAGTAACAATCAAGGGATGAGTAAGTTGCTGAAAATTCAGTAAAAGCGCTCAATACAAGGAATGTGTATAAAAAGTTACAGAATTTTGATCCCCCAAAGGCCAAAACTGATCCTTTGTGATAGACAAAAAAGAAGATCCCTATTCTACAACAACGAAGGACTCACAATTAACCACTGACAAGAAGAGGAGTTTCATGCCTCGGCGTTGAATACCTTTGATGGTGCTTTCATACCGATCTTGCAGCCACAACAAGCCTTGTTGATGTTTTGGTTGGGGGAAGCTGGGCAAGGAGTGAAACAAGAAGTGAAGAGAGAAGAAATGGAGTGGCAAAAGTAACGAAGCATCCTCGTCTTCACCAACTTCCTCTTCTTGGGAAACACACTCCCAACGTTCTTGGGTCTGAATCTGAACCAACGCGTCTCTATCTCAAGTTGAGACATTTCCTCATCACCTGGGCTCTGCTTCTTCAGCGCCATCACAGCACAGGATCTCTTTCTTATTCTCTGCTCTACCTGTGCTAGAACCAGAAATTCTCTTGTTGAGCAGGGTAGGCCTGTACGGGTCCCAAAGTTTTGAGCAGAAATTCTGATGTTATTGTCACCTAATATGTATATTGGGACAGTATATGTGAAGTAAGGAGTATGTTTAACGCAGTTTAGACCAATCAAACTGTTACTTAGTCGCCAAGTTTCAGATTTGGACAAGTTACATGTGGACATGTGTACTCTTTTCTCTTTTTTGCTCTTTTTTCTATTTAAAAAAATTCATTTTAATACCAAAATTATGTAACCTTAGCATACGTTTCTCAACATGGGACTCCAATCCAAAAAGCTCGTTTCGTCTACGTTTGACCGTCCTCGACTTTTATGGATCAATTAAACGAAAGTGATTATGCTTCACCCCTTTCCTCTTGTTTGGCGGCATCACATTGTCCGTTTTCCCGTTTAGATGACTACTAGGTAATAATCACATGCTTTACTTAGTAACCGATCATATCTTCTAACATCTTAAATGCTTCATACTTTCCCAAGGAAAGCAAATTCCTTCAATAAATAATGATAGCAACACTTCATATTTGGTGGTCTGATTTATATATTATAGGCCTATGACTATGAGGATAGTCTGTCATAATTAATTTATCCTCATGACCTACGGCTACTCCAGTAATTGGGGTGAGTGTCGCCCTAAGTAGACCAATCGATCCTTCCTTTTACAACATTTTGTCAACTCACGATTACATCATCGGGCGATCGCTACGGATATATATATATGTACAATCTTGAGGAGTGTTTGTTTATGGTTGTAATCCCAGAGATGAACTATGATTGGAGTTACATCTACATCCTAAATATAAGATTGAAAAAGCAGTGCATGGCATACATACGTTCACATGATCAAGACCTAAGTAAACTTTATTTTTAAATTTAGTTTCTAATGGAAAGGAAATCTAAAGCTGCTTTTCTTCTCAAAAGCAGATTACAGAAAATGAATATTGTCCAATTAAAGATGACTTGGTCAAAGCTTTACTCCTTACTGGACTACCTACTTAGATAGAATAGAACATAATTAAAAGTCGGTGGGAGAAAACTCTTCCACTTTTCGTACAACTAGAGTCTGGCGTTCGATGGTGATGGATTCCTCCTCAACTCCACACCTAGTTAACTAATTATGAATATAAAATCGGGCTTCTAGATTTACTAATTAACCATACGGGGCTCAAGGTTCAACCTTAAAGAGCAACCTTCTTTGATTTTTCCACCTTCAGATGGTCCAATCTTTAATACTAGTATCTTGAGGTATTAAAAAAAGCATACACAAATTTTGAGAGTCTTTGTTTGTATTTTTGTTTTTGTTTTTTTGTTTATGATTTTAAATTCAGTTATAAACAAAATATGTTTGTTTGAGTTCTTAGTTTTGGTTCTTTTCATAATTTGATTTACTATCATTTCAATATATTATTTAATTATTATGAAAATTATGAATAATTTAAATCAAGATTAATTATTTATTTAATAAATTAAAATTAATTATCAATAAAAATTATGAATTATTTATTTTTATAATTAAATTATATCATCATCATCATCATCATCATCATCACCCAGTCTGAAATCCCG
>JANJEY010000002.1:12876415-12892607 GCA_024703695.1 Erythroxylum cataractarum | reverse complement strand
ATATTAAAAAGAATTGTTGAGGGTATATTAGGTAGTATGTATTTATTAGGTTACGTTCCATCCTAAACCCCCCAAATCGGAGGTTTCTTATTTTCACTGTTTAGGATGGAATGGAACGTAACATGAAAACCTCCGCTTCCATCCCATTCCATTCCATTCCATCATGAAACCTTCAAACAAACGATAGAACTGTGTTACGTTCCATTCCATTCCATTAATAACCCTCCAAACAAACAGAGCCTTAGGACTTCCAGGTGTCGCAAATTAATGCAAATCCCACCGGCTAAAAATTCCTCATCTTCATCATCATGACGATAAAGTGTCGTCCAAAGTCATTTTCAGATTTGCCTACTCCAAATGCTTAACCAACTATAAAGGGAGAGAGAAAGAGCTTTTCTTTTTATGGCACAATTTTTTGAATCACTTGTTAAAACCAATGTTTTGAAACCGGACCGTCAATCTAGTGTCTATCTTCTCTTTTGAACCGTCAATCTAAGGGTTAGAAATGCAATGTGTTACTACAATGTTTAAGTTTTCATAATTCAATAATATCATGTATTGTTAATTGGTTTGTGTACATTAAAAACCAAATTTGAATTTCTATTTCGATTTTAAAGTTTTTAGATAAAGTCCTTCAAAAAAAAAAAAATTGTTATGGTTGAAGTTGTACTGCCAAAATGACTGGGACAATCTGGCTACATGGAATAAGCATAAACCCACTAAAAAGCATTTAACAATGGTCCTAAAAGTAAAACTCTCTTCTATTCCAATTTGGTCTTTGTATATTTGCTGTTTTCATATTTACCCTTATGAATTGAGATACAATTTGATAATTCAGTCAGATATTAATAGTTTCCTTTTTCAGATCCATAGGCACATGTGCCAAAATATATCCAACTTTATTTTTCTTCAATATAAAACAGGTGTCTTTGGGTAGACGAGAGACAAATTAAATTCTATCAAGCCCCAACTAGGTAATAGTTATGGAGCAAATGTTTTATGCTCTTTACAAACATCTCTATTAGATTACTGTAAGTGAGGACAACATGACTAGACATATTAGCCCATTGGAGTCTTTCTCTACCCCCTAAAGGTGAAACACGTTATACGCAAAGCAAAACTTACTAATGATTTAACACAAAAATACAAAAAAAAAAAAAAAATCTTCAATTTACATATTCTTTCATGGTATTAAAGCCAACAAATTATCTATCTACACTACTCACTTTCTGCTCAAACACCAAAATTAACAACGCAGTCACGCAAAGTAGAGGGAAGAACACGCTGTTCCGCAACAATTTAGAGCCGTGTTCATTTATATTTGATTCCTTCGTAAGCTTAAGATTTATGCATTTGGATTGCTTGATATGATGATTTGTAGCTAGAATCTTAATTTCTTTTAAGAATTTGATATTTTGGTGATACTTTAATATTGAATTTTGTTGGAATCTATGACTGAATATTCATATATTTGTTTATTTTTTTTATGTATTTGTTCTTCCATTCAATCATTGGAAGTTTGTTTAATATAAATTTACCTTTGAAAAAAAGGGAGGTTTTTGCTAGAAGATTAAAGGAAATTTAAGCTAGGATTTTCTTGTGAGTCGGGAGACTTAAGAAAATTAGGAGGTGAAAATAGAAGATTTAGGTTTGGAACTTAAGAAACTTTATGAAGAACTTAAATAAGGAATTACTAAGTGATGTCTAAAGTGGATAAATTAATTCAACTTTGGGAAAACGATTAATTACTCTTAAAATTCACATAAAAAGTTAGGATTTTTAATTTATGGAGGATAATTAATTCAATTTTAAGGTTGACAAAAATATCATTCCCTAAAAAAAAGTCATTCCCTATTGAAGTTCATACTTTTAGTTAGTCAATTGCTGCACTCTTTTCTTAATAAGTTATTACATAGATATGTCACATTTATAGCTATTTTGGTTGCATTGAATTAGGTAGTTGCTTAGAAATTCATTTAGGTTTTTAATAATTCTTTACATTGTTTTTAATCTCTAAAATTTCACCTAACCCAGTTCCAAACACCGTTAGCTAGCGTAAATTTGAACTTTCTTATAATTCCTGTAAACACGACTCAGTTCTTACCGATTTATTATTCACTTCAACAATTGTGTACTTGCAGTTCACGAACAATGACTTACTCAACTGTCTCTATATAATTTACATTATATCTAGGTACTGCTAATTGATTAAATAAAATATGTCATAATTAGCACCAAAATATAGTAATTTCCATTAAGATGCTTCAATAATATCAAATCCAAGGATCAATTATACAACTACCATAATGAAGAAATTCAAAGACACATGTAATATTTAATTTGGGATGCCCATAACAGAGCTAGTTTAATGAAATTATATTTTATTTGTTTGAGTATACCCAAACTTTAATTTGTGAGATTAATTACTTTTTTATAAGAAAGAAACATAATAGATGTCAATTTTACCATTTCATCAATATATTGTCTTAGTTAAACTACAACTCGGAATAATTTAGGAATAATACATAAATACAAATTGAGACTTATAGTTATGATTTCATCATAATTTCCATTTTGCACTAGTCATTTTAGAGATATTTACCTTAACTTTAATAAATCTAATGAAATACAAGTATTCATTTTTTATGAATTGTTATTACATCCAACACATCACAAATATAAATTTAATCATTCATTATCATCATCATTCTTTCACCAATGGTTGATTTAGTAGTTATTTAACTTAATAAGTTTTATAGTTCTCATATGATTCATGATCAAAAGGATACATGTGTCCTTGTCTATAACTGTATGATTCTCATTATATTGATTTAACCAATATAAAATGAAAGAATAGTCTCAATTATCTAACTTTGTCTTTTGTCACTTATGTTAAGCATGGATCTTCCTTGATCTAACATATTCAAATTATTTGTGTAAACTTGGATCAACCACTTTTACTCAATAAATTATTTCTTTTCTTTCTTTGAACATTGTATTAATGTTAAATCTGAATTTATTTTTAAATAGTCAAAAGTAAGAAATATTTGTGTGTGTGTGTGTCATATGATGTATTTATAAGAAAAGTCATGCAATGATCTTCTTCTTATGACAAATATTATCATACTTAAGCTAATGTTTTCAATTGTTGTCCTTAATTATACTTTTAGCAGGTTAAATTCAGTAAAATAATTTCACCAAGATACTATAACTTTTAACTCTACTTCATGTAACTTTGTGATTATATTATTTCGATGTTGACATTCATCTTACATGTTATCATTAAAATTTATAAGATATTAATCAACTTAAAATCTTGTAACATTTTGTCATCTACATGATATTAGTATATCTCAAAAACTGTCACTAAATTTTTAACTGTAATTATAACATAATTACATGATAAACATACAATTTTCTTTTTCAACTTTGAGAACTCTTCTCAAAACCTAGCCTATTCTCAAGAAATTTGATTCACTAACTTAATGTTAACTCAACTATACTAACCAGAGGTAATTTTTACCCAAAATAAAAAAAAAATTGTTAGAAAGCAAGTAATTTTTTATATATATAATGGCTACCAAATAAGATTATGATTTTAATCATTTATTTAGTTACTCTTATTATTTTATTCAAAATAATAACTTTCACTACTAGGTGAAATATTACTTAACATCTTTAGTGGGCTATGATCTTATTTAAATTTAGTTGACCTTTGTTACCCAACCAACTAATTAAACTTAAATTAGATAGGTAACATCCTTATCAATCACATTCATGTGAAAACTATATTTCTTAGGCAACAACTCTTATCAAAATATATCTTATATGTGTACTTCTAACCCTGCCTTTAAATTCATATAAACATGAGTCACTCATCTAAATAATACAAATTTAGTTAAGTAGCACTCATTTAAGATAAAATATATTTGGAATAAAAGAGCCTCCAATTACTCTACAAACATTACAATAAATATAAATTTAGTTTTATTCTTACATAATAGTGGGCAACAATTATATTCTTAATGTGTACTTAATGTTTTAACGATGAATTTAATCTTTGATGGTCTTATCAAACACACATTACATGTAAAATGTCATACATTTTAAACATATAAATACTCATATAGATATAATCAAATTATAAGCAAGAAATACTATTTGATTCTAATTATCAATATAATATCCATAATCTAAAATAATATTTTCAACTATTCAAATAATTAAACTAGATTAAATCATTAACTCCTAAATAAATCAAAATATTATTCTAAATTGAAATTCAATTGGAAAATTTCAATTTTAAACTATCTTGACCCCTTTAGTGAATTTAATTGAATTTTTTAATAAATTACTCTCCTTATTTTAGTTTAGAATAACTTCTTTTTTAAAATCGTATAAGTAACATATTATAATCTAATTAAAAAAATTATTTTTGATCTAGTTAGGAAACTATATTTTCTAATGTCGAAAGGAAATAACTTTCAAGATTAAATAAATTTTTTTAAATTTAATTAATAAAATTCATTATATTATTTTACAAATTAATGTTTCAATTAATTAGAAATTTTTTAATAAAATAAAAAACTACTTTTTAAAATATCAAGAAAGTCTCATTTTTTAATTAATAAATAAAATATTTTGCAAATTTAATCAAGAAAAATACCTTTTCTAATTAATCAAGAACCTTATTGTTCAAAATAAAGAAATAATTCTAAATAAAATAAAATAATAATAACCTTATAAAATAAGAAGATTATCACGTTTTAATCAAATTGAACTAAATAATTTTAATTAAGAAACATTTTTTTAATTACTTAAGAATTTTTTAATTTTAAACGAGTCTAATTAATTATTAATTTAAATATGTTTGAAATATAATTAATTTATTTTTTGAAAAATAATTTTCTGAAATGTAAATTAGTAATCAATTTAATTATTAATTTTAATCTAATCAATAAATTGAAATTAAGATCACATGTTAATTAATATAATCTCATTATGCTAATTATATCTAACATATTCTAATTATAAAAGATAACCTTTTTAAAAACCTTTTCTTGATTAGACAATTAATTTAATTTAATAATTCAACTCTTAAAAAATAACTAGATTTCACAAATATTCCTAATAAAATCCTTTTGAAAATAATTTTTTAACTTAATTTTTTTTTAAGATTTATTTGGAACTTAAACTGATCTAGTCTCAATTAAACAAATTGAATAACACTAAGGGATAAAACAATTAAAATGGGTTGCGTTTTCTCCGTGCCACTGTTGGTTCATTAATCATTACACCTCTAGCCTCCGCCTCCCCTTCTCTCACCACCGGCTCTTGTCCTCTGGGTGTCTTCATCATCCCTCCAACAACTTTAACCTGGGCAATTTCTCGCCTTTGCCAATCACCACTGGCAACCATGTTCACCAATCCTTAGATTTTTCGAGAAACAGAAAAACAATGACTTCAAATAATTTTTTAGAATCTTTAAGCATAAATAATAAGGCGCGCGTGTATGTTAGTTTTCCGGAGAACCTAAAATAAGGGGTCACATGCATACAATTTCTATAAACTTCAAAACAGATTTTCTAAAAGTTTTATAACAAGAGAGAGACACATGTGATTTTTTTCAATTAAAACAAACAAAGCCCTAACTCAATATGCTCTAATCAATATTAGACAAATCATTAAACACAAGGCAAGCCATGCCGGACAATTCCAAATCTATGCAATTTTTGCATCAATATTTTTTTAACCTAATTTTATCAAATAAGTAACAATCTTCAAATTAAATAATTAAAAGAGACTCTGACATTACTACTGGGAAACTAATCGTGATCCAATAACTAGTACAGTAGAAAATAATTTTTACAGAGTAAAATAAAACTCAACATTTGAAAAAAAAAAGACAGGAATGTTAGTTTTCTTATTCCTTTCTTCCATTTATAGACAAAGAAAGAAGAGTTTCTTTCTTGGTAAAATTAAAAATTTTAATTATTATAATTTAATTTTTGATAATACTAAATATTTTATATTTGATCCGTAAAATTTATCAAATTTTATAATTAATTTTAATTTTAATTAAATTATTATTTTTAATGTTTGAGTCCAACTCTTTAACATGGTGGTAATAATTATAAAATATAAAGATAAATAGTACTTTTAATGAATTATATTACAAAATTTATAACGAATCCATTTACTTAACGACATACATCTATTTATCAACATGCGACGAGGTAGGAAAAAAAAAAGTAACATAAGTCTGATTACCCAAAACTAGTCCTTTGCCCGAGACAAACTAACATCATCCTTATTCTTCATCAACGGACGCAGGCCTCAAAATGAACCATTGACAGGAAGAGGAGTTTCATGACTCGGTATTGGAAATCCTTGATGGTGTCCTGTGGATCCCCATACTGATCTTGCAGAAAGAAGCAGGGCAATGAGTCAAACAATAAGAACAAGAGAGACGGAATAGAGTTGAAAAAGTAATCGAGCATCATTCCCAAGCTCAAGGTCCCACGCTAATCAACTTGGTCAAAAACAAAATCAGGAAAGTTAATTGATGTTCCAGTGTTTGTGTGATAGAACGATGGAGTTTGACCATTGTCACGTGAAATTAGATTTCTTCTAAGAATTCCAAGATCGCAAAAATTTGTTTCTGACTTATATATCTATGCTTTGGAGAGCAAAGTTGAAGGAGAGGCATCGATAGAAAATGTGGGAGCAAGCTTTTTCCAAATTTTCTACGAACCAAATTAAGAGTTGGGCTCTGAAGTCTGAACTGAATCCCACTTAGTTGATTGCCTATCCTGTCCTCATGTCAATTTAGCATGCGGTAAGATTCACGTCATGACAGACAGCCAATTGAATCTAGCCAACGCATACCTTTAGATTAATTTAGGAGCTGCTGCTGCACTGTTCTTCTTCGACTTTATTGACTCCGTTCAACGCTTCCTTTTTTTTTTAATTATAATACTTGTGAATATGTACTCACAGGAGCTTATGCTTTGCTGGTAACCCCGTTTAAGTTGTTCAGTAATTAATCAAAATCAAAATAATTGCAGCATAAAATTTTCGAAAGTACAGAACCTAGTTATTACACTAAATATTTGAAAGACAGTGCAAGTTTTAGAGTTCCCGTAAATCATTGCTAAAAACCTAAACATTTCAAGCAATTTGGTAAATAGACATAAAACTGGGTACAGCAGATTAAATTACCAAGAGTGACTCTGTTTCGTAAATGTATATTTTATTTCATTACCATGTTTTGAACACCACAAAATTATAATTACAATCAAAAAATGAATAGAAAAAGATTGTTCATGTGTTGATTTGCAGAAAAGCTCAAAATTCTAAGGATAGATCCGAAGAACTAAAAAGCTCCATAAGAAGCTTGGTGGACAAAGAGACATTTAACCTTTGGTTGGTACAAAGACCATAGTTGATTGAACTTTGAACCAGTCAAAAAGAAGCTAAAAAATTCTCTTTTTGGTATTCAGACGAGGACAAAACTTGTCGTGAGACCACTTATAATAGAAGGATGAGTACATATTTATTGCCTTTCTGGAACGGTTGGTTTGGATTTGATACGAATATACCGTCGCTTCAGTAAAGTACAGTAGTAGTTAAGCAACTGGCAGAAGAAAGCTAAACATGAACACGCCAGAAAAGGCAAAACGATTGACATGAACTAATTTGGGCATAAAACACATAAGTAAGCTTCAAGTTAATTAAATTGCTTCTTAAGTATTCATTGTTTGGCGTATAAAGGCCAAATGAGATTCAAATTAAATATGACGGCAAGCATATTTTTTAACAAAGGAAAAACTATAGTTTTCCGTAACAGAAACAAATTGAGACTGAGGAAACATCTTCTAATTGGTTTACTGCTTTGACCACAGGCATCTTTGAAAGGAGACTTTTCACACGGTTTCCCTAAGAAATATGGATTTCTATTTTTTATAGATTTATATGAAACTTAATTTAGGGTTTTTACTACTTTAATGTTATATTAAATTTTAATAATTAATCTAGCATTTGATGAATGTACAAGATGTAATATTAACAAAATATTGCATATAAATAAGTCCTCATTCTATCCTAATTAATTACAAACAAAAATAAATACAGACCGAACATATTTATATATTGCGATATCCACCAAAGAGAGTATTGCGTAGAATGAACGTAGGGTTTCGTTTTCGAATAAACAATTAGAATTTTGGAAATAATGAGGGGACCCCACGTTCTTAAAGTTGCTATCTTTGATTTTCTTTTAACATCTCTTAACAGGATGCTTATCTATTATATTAGCAAATTAGAACGTTAAAGAAAAATTTTCAAGATACTATTTGCTAATAAGAAAAACTAAGCATTTGTGGGTATGTTTACTGTTATTCTTAAAGTATTATCTTGTTCTTTCTGAAAAATCAAAGTCAGTTTCCAAGGAGAAAGTCAGTTTTATCACTAATTCCTAGCAGTCTTGATTGAATTTAGATTGTTACATGTAATAATTTTGTAAATTCATATATTCACATTGCGTGTACATAACGCATTACGGCTTTAAGCTCATTAATTTCCAATTATGTGTAAAGAAAATTTAAGTCTATGGATTACATATATCAAATTTTCGCCATTATTGTTTTACACACACACAAATATAAAATAAAGATACTTTGAATGGTTTGAATAAAAAAATTTATACCTATCTTATATTATACTTAATCTTTTATTTATAAATTTTACTTATTTCATTTTTATCATTTTATATTTATCATTTTATTTACGTATTTTGAATTAAGGATTATAATCCATAGGGATATACATTGCCTCCTAATTTGGATATGACCAAACATATTTTTTTCTTCTGAATTATTGATTTAAACGAATTAATTGTTTACTAATTAATTATTTAAATGTAATTAGTTTATTCAATTTATTATAAATTTGAAATTTCTTAAAAGTATATGCATGAAATATAATCTAATAATCTACTAGTTAATTTGAATTTCATTTATTACATTTACTTTAATTCATTCAAATATTATAACTCAAATATGTTTGAGTATTATTTTCAATGTTATTTCATCTTTATATATATGATTAAAAATTAATTTGTTAGTTACTAAAGTGGCCAAATTAGTTTTGAATGTGTGGTCATATACTTTATGTATTTTATGAAATGCTATTATGAAAATTTTATTAGTTGATAGAAATTAAAGACTTTACCTAAAGGTAAATCAATGTTCTATAACTAGCAAATATGAAGGAGGAAATTGATATACTCATGTCAAATATGCATAGTTATCCAAAGATGCTAGATGTATTTGATGAAGTTTATTTAATTTTCTTATAAAGTTTAAATAACATTATAATGATGATGATGATATGTATTGTAGTATTTACCTAAAAGAAACCTGCAATATATATAATGTATGCGCTTCTTGTCTAAATCTGATAATTAGTGAGCATTTATATGTTTATAATTATTAGCCTTCACTCTCAAGCTTCATCTGTTGCTCTGTTCACTGGTGTGAATTTCTCTGAATGGAGCGAACAAGTCACTTTCTATTTAGGTGCTTTGGATCTTAAGTTGGTATTATTAGAAGATAAGCTTGCTGACTTTAAAGAAACTAGTACAGAGGTTGAAAAGGCACACCATAAGACACGGGCATGGGCAAGGTCTAACAGGCTATGTTTGAACTTTATGCGAATGACAATTGAAAATAACATTAACTCTACTCTTCCTAGCATTGAAAATTAGAATGCTAAATATTTTCTTAAGCTTATGGAAAATAAGTTTCGTTCTATCGATAAGGCACTTACAGGGACACTTATGATTGAACTTACGACCATGAAATTTTATGGGTCAAAGAGTATACAACAAAATATCCTTGATATGACTAATATCGCAAAAAGACTTAATATAATAGACATAGCTGTGGAAGACTCCTTTTTAGTGCAGTTTATTGTGAACTCACTTTCTACTAAATATGGGTCATTCCACATCAATTATAACATATTAAATGATAAGTGAAATATTGATGAATTATCAAGTAAGCTTCTTCAGGAGGAAGAAAGATTAAATAAATAATGATTTCATTCTATTAACCTAGTGGGTCATGGAGCTAGAAAGTAACTCAAATCAAACGCTAAGAATTTTAAGAAGAAATAACCTACTAAAGTTCTATAAGTTGCTAACGGTGAAAGGAAGGGATAAAAGTTAAATAAATGCCACTTTTGCAAGAAAGAAGGATATTATCAGAAAGATTACTAAAACATAAGGCTTGGTTCGAAAAGAAAAGGATTCCTTACAATCGAAACTATAAGTCCAACTAAAACTTTTTGTTTATGGGGAATCGAATGAAAACCCCAATTGAAGGTGTAGGGACTTATAGGCTGACATTAGATATAAGGTTTTACTTGGATCTAATGAAGACTCTTTATGTACCTTTAATTTCTAGAAATTTAATTTCTATTTCTAGACTTGATGTTAATGGATATATCTTTAAGGGTGGACATGGTTGTTTCAGTTTGTATAAGAATAATTCTTTGTTATGAAATGCTTATGGATGGTTTAGATAAATTGAAACTTGATGATGTTTTTTTTTATGAATCCCTATTTATAGTTAATCATAATATTGGAATGAAACGTAGTTTGGAGAATGAACAGTCTGCTTACTTATGGCATAAATGTTTAAGTCATATATTCGAAGAAAGGTTAGAAAAATTAGTAAATAATGAGATTTAACCAAATCTAGATTTTACTGATCTTAGCTTATGTGTGGAATGCATTAAGGGCAAGTAAACCAAACATAGTAAGAAAGGAATCATGGAAGCAACCAACTTCTTGAAATAATATATACCGACATTTGTGGACCTTTTGACACTCCATCCTTTAATGGAGAAAAATACTTCATCACTTTCATAGATGATTTTTCACGATATGGATATATCTATTTGTTATATGAAAAATCTCAAGTTGTAAATACCCTAGAGGTGTTTATATAATGTCCTAGTCCAGTTGACAAGTTTCTCGAAAGTCATGACATATGTGCATAGTACACTATGCTAGGCACATCGAAATAAAACAGTGTGACAGAAAGACGAAATAGAATATTAATGGATATAGTTGGGAGTCTTATGAGTAATTCCTCATTACCTAAAAGTTTGTGGATGTATGCACTTAAAATTTCTACGTATCTACTAAACAAGGTTCCTACTAAGGTAGTTCCTAAAGCTCCTTTCGAGTTATGGACTGACAGAAAACCTAGTTTAAGACATCTGTATATTTGGAGTTGTCCTGTAGAAGCATATATCTATAATGCACATGAAAAAAAATTGGACTTTAGAACAATTATTGGTTACCTAGAGAAATCCAAAAGATACAAGTTTTACTATCTGAACCATAGTTCTAGAATTGTTGAAACAGCTAATGCCAAAATTTTAAAGAATGGTGAGGTTAGTAGGAGTGCTAAAATAAGGGTTGTGGATATTAATGAAATAAATGTTGATGTTCCATTACTCACAAATATTCTTAAATCCATAA
This sequence comes from Erythroxylum cataractarum, assembly GCA_024703695.1. NCBI lineage: Eukaryota > Viridiplantae > Streptophyta > Magnoliopsida > Malpighiales > Erythroxylaceae > Erythroxylum > Erythroxylum cataractarum. The sequence goes on along the minus strand of JANJEY010000002.1, from coordinate 12,881,056 downwards.
CTATAACAAATGTTGTTCCTTCTTTAGAAGATCAAAATTAAAAACAATATTTGGATAATGAAGAAGCACCCCATAAAGAATCTAACTTACCACTAGCTCATGCATCTGAACCAGCTACAAGGGTTAGAAGGTTGACTATTTGTAATGATTATGTGGTTTATTTCCAAGAGTCAGATTTTGATTTTAGCATTGATAACGATCCTATTTCGTTTTCGTAAGCCATAGGTAGTGATAACTTTGAAAGATGGATTGATGATATGAAAGCAGAGTTAAAATAAATGGCTCAAAACAATGTTTGGGATCTTGTACACTTGCGAAAAGGTTCTAAACAAGTTGGCTGTAAGTGGGTCTTTAAGACCAAACATTATATGAATGACAATGTTAAAAGATATAAAGCTAGACTTATTGTCAAATGTTGCACTCAGAAAGATGGCATTTATTATAAAGATACTTTTTTACCCATTTCAAAGAAATATTTATTAAGAATAATTTTAGCATTATTGGCTTAATTTGATTTAAAGCTACATCAGATGGATCTAAAAATAACCTTTCTGAATGAGGATCTTAAGGAGGAAGTTTATATAGATCAACTGAAGGTTTTTTTCATTGAAGATAAAGAAAGTATGTGTGTAAATTGAAGAAGTCAATATATGGACTTTAACAACCAGCCAGGAAATGGTATGTTATATTTAATAATATCATTACTTCTTTTGGTTATGAGGAAATAACTGTTGATCGGTGTATTGATCGAAAGATCAATGAGAGTAAGTTTATATTTCTAGTTCTATATGTTGATGGCATTTTGTTTGCTGCTAATGACTTGGGTTTGTTGTATAAAACTAAAGAATTTCTTCTTAAAAATTTAGAAATGAAAGATATGAGAGAGACAACTTATATGATTGGAATTTTAGTATTCCGTAAAAGATCAATGCCTTAGAAAGCCTATATTGAGAAAATGCTTAAGAAATTTAACATAGGCAAGTGCTCAGCAGGTGTAGTCCCTATTCAAAAGAGAGATAAGTTTAGTCTTATGCAATGTCCAAAGAATGATGTGGAACAAAAAGAAATGGAAACAATTTCATATACTTCTATTGTAGGCAGTTTGATGTACCTATAAACTTGTACTAAACCTGACATCAGTTTTACAATAGGGATGTTGGGTAGATATCAAAGTAATCCTAGTATTAATCATTGGAAGGTTACAAAGAAAATGTTGAGATATCTTTAAGGAACGAAGGATTTCATGTTCACTTATAAGAGGCTTGAGCATTTGGAAGTGATTGGATATTCAGATTCAGATTTTGCTGGGTATATTGATAGTAAAAAGTCAATGTTTGGTTATTTGTTCCTATTAGCTAAAGGAGCAATCTTATGGAAAAGTTCCAAATTGTCTATTATTGCTTCATCCACTATAAAGCAGAATTTGTAGCTTGTTATGCAGCTACAATTAATGTATTATAGCTGCGGAACTTTATTTCGGGGCTTGGGGTTGTCGACATAGTAAGCAAGCCGCTGAAAATTTATTGTTGTAATTCTGCATCAGTTTTCTTCTCTAAAAATGACAAATATTCTAAAGGCACAAAACACATGGAATTAAAATATTTTGTTATTAAAGAGTCTGTTCATAATCAAAGAGTGCATATAGAACATATGAAGATGGATCGTAGAGTTGCAAATCCTCTAACTAAAGGTTTACAACCAGAGACATTCAAAGAACACGTGCTTAGGATGAGTCTTAGTTGTATTGATAATTGGTAGTAATATTTGATGATGATGTTTTAGTACTCTTGAGCTCAACAACAATATGTTTCAAAATTTTATATTTCTTATTCGTTATGTTTATGTATATATGATTATTTAAATAAGAAATTTGTATATATTTTCATAACAATTATTTGGACTGCATGTTGTTTATATATAATATATGAACCTGAACATAATCAGTTCATAATGTAGTGATATATGGAAAGGAGTATACGACCATACTGTGCATGAACCACCATAACCTATATTCTATGATTTATTGTGTTGAGAAGCTTGTGATGTTAACGATTTATAAGATTTTATTTTACTAGCCTTATGTTATAGTATTAAAAGTAATGATGAAACACCTGGCTAAGTGGTAGAATGTAACAAATATGGCCTGATATTATGACCCATATTTTCTGTAGGCCCATATTAAACTTAGTTTAGGATTTTTATTAGTTTAACATTATATTAAATCTTGACTGTTAATTTAGTGTTTGATAGATGTACAAAATTTAACGTTAACAGAAAATTGTATATAAATTAGTCCTCTCTTTACCTTAATTAAGTATAGAAAAATACAAATACGGAACAAACGTAATTATGTATTGGGTTATTCATCAAACTATTGTACGAAAGGAGTTAAGAGAGAGAAACTAGTTTGTGATCGTTGAATGTTTTCTTTCTACATCATGACGAATTCTGTTCAAGATAAGTGATTTATTCGCTTTATCTATGTGATTATTATTGTATTCGTGATTTGAATGAGCATAAATGATTTTACGTATGATTCATGATTCATAATTTATATATTTCATGTTGCCATTGGTGTATACCTCCAGAGCTCTTCTTAAAGTTTTCAGACATGCATCAGGAACATCTTCCTGAGAACCATTACATTTTGATTTACACAACAATGCTTATTCTGATATGATAAGCTAAAGAGAGCTTGTGTTGAGTGATTCAGCAAAGATTACTCCGGGGAGAGTTACGCAGTTCACGAGACTCAAGAGTCCTTACAAAAGCCTCCAAGAATTTGTGGGATGGAGAAATTTGAGGGGATATAAGCTAAGAATGTTGTTTCCACAATAGCATCAACGAGTTTAGTGGACAAGTATCAACACTTCATAGTACAAGCTTTTATATTGTTACTCTAAATCATGTATAATTATCATAATTATACTTACACTACTTATTTATTATACGTCTACTATACAACTGAGTATTAGCAGACCTCTCTCAACCTTACATTTTAGCAATATTTTTACAAAATTGTTGTTGTTACACTTATTTATTTATACCATACAAAATTTTTACAATTAGTGAAGAATAAGAACAAAATTTTCTTTTACTCACAAGTGCCGGAAATTTACTCAAAATTTCAATAATTCAATTTATTTTGCTTAAGTAATAAAATAAAATCATTTTATTATTTTATTAAAATTATATATCATTATTTTCAATTTTACACTTTTTATTTTATTTCATGTCATTTTGTTAACTTAATAAAAATCCAAACTCTTCACTTATTTGTTAATCTCACTCATTCACTAATAAAATAAAATCATTTTATTATGCTAATGAATTGGTGTGTTTTTTTTTTTCAAATTTAGAGTTTTCATTTTGTTTTACCTATTCAATTTAAGTATATCTTTGTAATTACATGTATGAAGTTAAAATTTTAATTTTAATTATCAGATTTTCATCTTAATATAATTTAAATTTTAATATTTTTGAGCATTCAAATTCAATTTTAATATTTTTAAATGTTAAAATAATATAACACAATTTAAATGTGGCAGTCGAGTTTATCAACAATTTTTTGAAAAAATTATCATTTTTATTTATTAAATAATTATTTTAAACAAGTTAAAATTAAACTTTGATACCTTAAAATTCAAATTTTAACAACATTATATTTACAATATGTGTTTACCAATAAAAATAGAAATTATATAATTAACAAAAAATCAAATTATATTGTTATTGCATTATATTTACAATATGAGTTTAACAATAAAAATATAAATTATATAATTAACAAAGACATTCAGGAACAAGAACCTCAAAGGGCAAATCATCCTCCACCTCCTCCACCACAGCCTCCACCACCACCGCAGCCTCCACTACCACCACCACCGCAGCCTCCACTACCACCAGCACCACAGCCTCCACCGCAACCACTGTCACCGCCAGGGGCATTACCACTGTAAGAATAACCACCAGCGGCCATCGTAGCAACGCCTGCAGCCGTCAGAACGACCAACCCTCCGTCTCTGGCTCGGCGGCCTCCACGGACATACCCTCCGTTGTTGCCTGGAGCTTGCCGATGTTTATTTGGCTTCTTTCTGTTCCGACTCGTACCAAAGCAACCCATGAAAGCAAATGAAAGAGCTTGGCCAAAGCTTCAACGTCCCTTTCTCTCTTAAATTATATAACAATCACAAAAGCATAATAATTCTCCTAAACTCCTCCTCATTTATACTTGTGGGTTTTGACTTTTGAGTATTTATGAAGTTTTCAAACATTAATTTAACTTGTTCATGGGTTGTTCGTGGCCAAGTTGCCATAGTCAAACGTTGAGGCTTCAGCTGAAGCCTCGTTGTCCCCGTTGGCTTGAATTGCTCGCACCACAAGTTAAGCTTGTACCAAGCTTTTTCCAAAGTCAAAGATTATCATGTTAAGATTCCAAGAGGCCCAACATCCAATTGCCGAGTAACGAGTGCATCAAGTTTACCCGGTCAGTCATTTTGTCCCCCTCCAAATGGAGGACAGCCATCCACTCATGTTAGTGGATGATCAGGTGCAAATTAGACAGGTAGGACACGAGAAAATGGACAGGAGACTTGAGGAGCATTGCTTGTACAACACTATTTTAAGACTACGAGTCATCGT
>JANJEY010000002.1:12825090-12836827 GCA_024703695.1 Erythroxylum cataractarum | reverse complement strand
CAGTGAATGCAATGAAACCTATCAGTCTAACCCAATATTACCATAATGCCCTTGCTAACAGTAACGGGATGTTACAGTTGTACGTAGTATAAACTTTATTACGTATCTCAGATCTACATAAAAGGATTGGAAATGAAGGTAATGTAGAATACTTGAATTTCGGTTCCATTTTTAATTCTGATGATGATTCCGAACTCCAAACGTCTTCAAATCTCCTGGGACCTTTAGTGGAAAGTGCTCCCCGAAATATGAGCTAAGTCTTTTTACAATTTTCTTAAAACATAAGCTTCCCTAATGGGTCAAGAATTCCTTATGCTCGTGAATGATATGAGTAACTGTAAAAGACCTTAACCTTTATATAACTTCCATATCGGGCTTTCCCATCACAAGGTCGATATAAACCCGGTCCACACTAATTAGGACCTATTTTTCACTCGGACTTCGACTCATTAATTTATATAATTTATTGGACTACTTTATTATCTTTATCTGGATCAAATAACACAACGTAACCAATAATTTATTTAAAAATAAAAAATGCAATTAATGTTATCCAACTTTATGAGACAAAGACAAAATTGTCCCTAAGGACAAAAAAGTCTAACATTTATCACTCAAAGTTGATAAATATCTACTATTTATTTTAAAGATCAATTTTGTTTCTTCAAAAAGTAACTAAATTTTAGTTGTCGTATAAGACCATTCGTGATTGAGAACATATACAGATGGTCCATTTATTATCATTTTGTCGACTTCTCTTCTTATCACTCAAAGTTAATAAATATATACCTACTGTTTATTTTAAAGATCAAATTTGTTTCTTCAAATACTAACTAATGTTTAGCAGTCGTATAAGACCATACGTGATTGAGAACATATACAATGGCAACCTCTACTTTTGACGATAAGTACTGGAAATACATTACGAACATATGTCACTACAGTAGGCAAGGGTCTTGGCGACGCAAATATTTTTCCTTGAAGGACAAACAATTGTCGACAAAATGTTTTGGTGACGATAAACAATTCGTAGCATAAATAGTCATCGAAGATCTATCAGAAATTATTATCTGCGACGTTTTTACGAAATTGTTGCCCAAACTTTTAGGCTCCGACTTGAAATCGGCCGTCAAAAGATATAGCTAAGGATAAATCAAATTGTTGCGAATGACATATTGCGACGTTTCGGTTTCGGTTTCATGTCTAAACTTAATTAGCTTCATTATCCTATGCATATGTGATAAGTTTTAGAGATGATTTAACTTTTGTAGCAAAAAATATATAGCTACATTTCGAGAACATTTGAAACGCAGATAAAGAGTATTGGTGACATTTTATAAAATGTAGGTAAAAAGATGTGACAATTTTGTAATTGTAGCTAAAAAGTTTTGTTGTCTGATTTGATTTTTTATTTTCAAAATTTATTAATTAATTATAATAATTGATAACATTTTTAATACATCTTATTGGTTGTAACATTGTTTGAATTATTAATGGTAACATTGTTTAAATTGTAATTCAATAAACGAAAATAAAAACAACTAATTTAAAATTACAAGGATTTTATATAAAACTTAAATAAAAAATTTATGTACAAACTAAGATGACTCTTCATCGTCACTACTATTAACATACTTTGACCCAAGTAATTGTTTAACCATCATTTTAAGCTTGGTAAAATGTCATTTAGTACAGTCCAATTTTTGTTCATTACATTTTATTTTTTTCGTCAGTATGCTCTAACTTTTCTTCATTACGCTATAATTTAGCCTTAAGCAATTGGTTTTCTTCTTGAAGCGTTGTTATGTATGCTGGTCGTGATGAGGAAGAATCAATTAGCTTAAGGCCAAACCTAAGATGATGTAGCCTAATCTTGTACCAAGGATATTGTTATAAATGTTATCTATATTTGGCTCATTTCTGCTAGACAATTATTTTTGCAACAACTCCTACATCTTATTATATTTTTAACAAAATAAAATCAATATGTAATTCAAATATAATTCATGAGTACAACATAAATAAATAAACTTAAAAATTAAACAAAATTTTATACTTATAAAATTATTTTGCACTTCTTTAGACATACAACCTTCACCTTCATTGTGGTGTGTTAGTTTATAGAGTGTGATTCTATCACACTCTTATCCATATACTTGCGTTTGACTTTTGTGGTATTGAAAAAAAAATAAAAACACAATAAATCATATTATATTTGCTGTTATAATTATGACTTATAACCAAAGAACTTACGAATTCACTTCGTACGATAACAAATGATTTGGAGCTAGTATTGTGAGGAGTTTTCATTTTTGCCCTATTAGCCTTAGCTTTCTCACACTTTTCATTAAAAAATTCATTATATTGTGAAACAATATTAATGGAAGCAAATGTGAAGAGAAAGAAGACAAACCTTAACACTGATAGATGCATAGTAATTACACATTTGACTCCAATTTTCTTAGGACATTCATTCAGGAATATGTCTCCTTACCTCTTAATTGGAAGGAAAAGATTTGTAGAATTTATGTAGCCGATAATGATAGTCCTTAGCCCTTTGTTTCAACAGTGAGGTCTCATAACTCGAAACTTCAGGCTTCTCGATATTGACAATATTGAGTTTCATCTGTGAAAAACAAGTAAACGTTAAATTGATAATTAAATAAGTAAAAAAAATTGCATATAATTAATTGAATTGAAAATTAGCGAAACTTTGTCCAAAGCATTTTCTATCAATTTGTTTCGCTTAAACTGCTAGGCATGTTGAAGGCAAGGCAATTCAGTCCTCACAATGACTCCTAACTCCCTAAACAACTTTGCTAATTGAATCTTGTCAAAAAGCTGATCTTGTGAGGTGTTAATATGAACAATCAACTTATTGTTCATTGCAACGTTCATGCATTGCAACTCAGAACATTTATTAATACCTCTACTTCTTTTTTTGATAGTAGTATTAGAACCTGATAGCAAAAGAAAAATGATAAAATAAAACACACAAAACATGTAAAAATATGTTTCAGGAAAAGTGTAATTATAGGGGGTAAAGATTAACAGACCTAAAAATCCCTCAGCAATAATTGAGATGATAGAGGATGTTGTTAATTGACTTCATTGGTAGTTAAAGTCGTTTGTTATTGAATATGATCAGATTCATTTGGTTTTTATAGGGGAGGAATAATTTCGACAATTGCCACTTTTTTCCCCTTGTTTCTACTAGATGCCATTAATATTGAATATCTATAATTCAAATATTAACAATTTGCATGAACATAACTCATGTAAACATTCTGCAAAAACATACTCAAAGATGAACATTCTACATAAACATAACTCAAACATGAAAATTTTGTATAAATATAACCCGAACATTGACATTCTGCATTAACGTATGTAAAACATCAATATTGTGCATTAGCATAAGTCAAACATTAACATTTCCCGTAACATAAGTCGAAATTGAACATTACTAAAAATATAAGTCAAACATGAACATTTCATACAAACATAACTTAAACAACAACATTTGCATTAAAACAAGGTAACAGTATGCATTGATATAAGTGAAATATCAATAATACGCATTAAGATAACTCTAACATGAACAATACATGTGAAACAATATGAACAATATATTTGCTTTCAATCATCTTAATTAATTACATTATGATTAGACTCTTCATCATTAATATATTCGGCCAAAATATCATCATTGTCGTAATTCATCCTCAATATAGCCTTCTTCTCCTTCTACGATAAGATTATCTTATACTTCATCCACTTGTACTATACTGGGATCAATCTCTCTCCTATGGAATGATAACATATTTGCATCTTCTATTCTATATTGGGATCAACATCTTTCTTTTAGAATGATAAAGACAAATTTATATTTAATACAATTGTTCATAGAGTTGGGACTTACAACATAAAATGTACAAAATGATTATAACTAAAGTATTTGGATACATAACCAGTAGCTTACCGTTAATAAAGTTATCTATTGAACTTATACTTTTCACAATTTTATAACTAAAGTTTGTGGAGTCATGATTAACAATTTGGTATTGAAACATTTTCTATTGTTCAATATTGAAGCTATAAAGTATATTTTTATTTTATCAAAAATACAAATATTTATAGGGATTTATTGAAATCATTGAAATTCAGTTAAGTAGTATTTTGATGGGAGAACTGTCACTTCACTTTATTTGCATGATTCTTATCTATTGTTTTAAAGTTTTATAATTCTATTTGAGGAAATCTTTACACTTTTTACTATTAAAACAAAAAATTTATGTGTCATGATTATTTTTCCTTTACTCTCACTCACTGCAATCTTACCCTTGGGTACATAACATGAGAGAATCAAATTACTTTTTAATGTAATGACGGAGTTAAGTAAAGCATAAACTTTCATTTAGAGTGGCATATAAGAGCAGTCATACTTGTTGTTTAAGTTCATTCTATCTAATGCCAAATTTAAAATAACTACCATAATTCCCATATTCTAGATATCAAATGACCTTCAAATCAATCAACATATTATTGTTTTAACTTCTTTAAATACTGCTTTTACTTCTTTGAATGAACTTTTCACTCTTCATTGAAGCACCTACAATAGCATAACACTCCCATCATCCAACATCAACATAACAGTCAATTCATCAAAAAACTTGCAATCATAAGAAATTAATCCCATCATCGCAACCAAAATCTTGTCTTTTCCCTTCCATCAATAACATTAACATATTCAATTTGTTTTCCAATCACAGATAACCCTTTTAGCTCAAGGGTTATTATTAATGATTTTGATGATAACTACATAATATTTTAAAATTCAAATTGGACTTATTTCCTTCTATTGCTAACGAGTTTATTTTCAAAAGGAAATAAAATCATAAGAAATACAATTCTTTTCTTGTAGGAGCCTTTTTTATGAACTTAACTTATTAGAAATGGTTTATCTGAAAGGATCCTACTAATTATGAATGTTGTATATTATCCCTAAAAGATTTTTGGCAAAGATGACATCAAAGTTATTCAGATTTAAATCCATCTAGTTGACTAAGGATGTAAGTGAAGCAACAATTAGTTGAAGAAATTGACTATTTAAGAAAGAGCAACAACACTTATGAAGAAATGAGCATGCGTAATCATTTGAAACATTTGAGCATCATCTATATTCTTAATAGTCATATCATTCTTATTGTGCCTTAGAAAGTGAAATAACTCCGTCAAGAGAGAAATTGTTTTTGATTTTACATTTTACTTTTTTTTAGAGCTTTTAGAAGCTCGTTATATATTTCGAGTGTAGAAGGTTGGAGAACCTTGAAAAATATGTACTTGTGTGCTTAAAGAGGCTCGTCAAATAACTACTTGATTTTAAGGTGAAACACTCAAGTTAGGTACTTGAGGATTGTATGTAGGTTTGAGTTATAAGTCGAAACAGTATAAATCAACTTTATCCTTCTTTTCTCTCTCTTTTTTTATCATTTATATTTCTGTATTATATTGTGTGTGTGTTTATTTCAACAAGATGCTCCTTCACTTTTATAATAGATTCCTTATGTTTTCAACCTGCTGATGTTCGCTTTCATTTTAACAGGCGTCTTCCTTTTTTTAATTGTTTTCAACAGGACATATACTTTAGCAGGTTCCTGTTGATTAATAAGCTACTATCATCTGATAGAATCCTATTATTTTAATTTTTAACAGGCCTCTGTCTTTATCCTAATTGAAAGTAACTTGGGAATTTTGTTTAAGTTACACACAATTCATATCCTCTTATGTTTGTTTGCTTTATCAAACCCAAACCAACAAGTACAACTCAATATATTAAGTAGAAATTCTTCCCAACATCACACGACCATCCAATTTTCTCATAAAATAAAACCAACATTAAACATTTGACGATGTAGCTACATAAAAGAGAGAAGATAAAACCACACCAGAGAAGATAAAACCAAACCATAAAGAAAAAGGTGGTCCAAAGAAGATGGAAGGTCATCAATAATATAGGGAGAGAATGAAGAATGAAAAAATGAGCAGGAGAGGGAAAATAAGGGGAGGAGGGAGGAGGGAGGAGGGAGGAGTTGGGTAATGGTTAAACAGAAATGAAAATAATGTTGTTTAATTTTTTTAAAAAAATTTCAATACATTTGATAGTGCTTCCTAAAAACATCACCATATGTCGCTACAGAATAAACTTTTTTGTGACTCTTACATATATTCGTCAATAAATGCCATTTTTTGACTAATTTGTTAAATAGTCATCAAATATAAACTTTGGCGATGAAATTCTCAAATAGTCACCAAATCTACATATTTTTGCACATTTTCTATTTTCTGTAATACATAAAAATATAAAATAGTTTACAATTTATATATAGTAAATAGAATCTTGTGACACCAACTCATATATTTTAAAGATATTAACAAGAACAATTAATTTATAATTTTATGTTTATAGAATTTTCCCTTTGTAATATAAATTTTCTAAAAAATGTTACCCAATTTATAATTTAATCCATTGTTTACATTATTATAAGTATTTTTTAATTAATTACATCGCAATACATATAATAAATTTTGGTTACCATTATACCATTATGTACATTATTACGAACATTAATGCCAAATGGTAATTTTATTCCTTGCATTATCCAAGACGACGTAATTTCCTACTAGATTATTAACACAAAAATGGACCTCTATTCGTTTTTGTGTTAGCTGTCAACATTCCTCTTCATTCACCCTCCAATAAGTGTCATCCCCTCTATTGTGGTCATCTCCTATGTTCTAGTTATCACTGTCAAAGAAGTGTCATTACTTGTGTTGGTATTATACCTCTTTTCTATTTTCAAACCCTCTTTTTTGTGCTATGTTTATCTACTATGTGCAAGAGTTTATTGTGATTATTGTGTTTTGCTTATGGTGTATAGGTTTTTGTTTTTGTTTTGTTTTTGTATTTGGAAGATAGTTTCTTTTGTTTCTATGTTAGATGTGTATTAGTCGACATTTTTTCTCACCTTTCAAGTTTGTTTGACAAGTACCTCCTAACTGTTTGATGAAATGCTTAAATGAAGGCTACTTCTGTAGTAGATGTTTATGTATATATTTACATTTGATTGTACAACTTATAGTATACAAATGTATCTATCAAGATGATTATATTTGAACGTGGAATGAAGTTGTGATTACATATAACACTTAAAAGTCAAATGGTCAAAACGAAAATATGGTCAATTGTGTTTTTGTGTTAGACATTACAATTAAAACTCAAAACTAACAACCTATTACTCTTATTCTTAAAGACCAAATCTTTTAGCATACAACCTTATATAATGGAGTTGCTCAAAACAAGCAAGTTAATTTAAATCTAAAACCGTTAAACATAGTACATATAAAATTAACATTCTCACCCTTATTATCAGATGAAGTAGTCTCACTTAATAGATTACAAATTTAATACATTGCTAGAGTGCTAGAATATTCAAATAACAATTCTTATTTAAAATTTTTGGAATTAACTAGGTACCATTAATTCATCACAAAATTTCTACATGGCGCCTAGTTCTCGATGGTGGAAATGAGTTTCGTTGGGAGGAATGTGACAAAATTGTCCAAGATCAAGAACAAATTAGTGCAAAACCAATCCCCTCATCAAACACTAATTACCCCTTGCTTTCTATGATCGATCTTCTTCATCAAGGTTTTTAGTATCATCGTCCTAACTATTACCTCTCTTTCTTTGTTATTAGTATCTCATTTTTTATTATAAAGCAATTATATGACCATCTGATTGTATATACTATATATTATGTTAAGCTTGCTCAAATATTCAAGAGAACACAGATAGAAATGGAGGTAGTGGTGAAGTCCCGATGGTTCGTACGTCATTAGAAAATCAGTTGTTTTGGGACAGTGGTCGATTACAACAACTATATCTCTTTATAGTGACAATCATGGAGTTTATCAGTCGGGTATACATCTATTCAAAATTCTCTTCTTAATACCATTTGATTTATATATGATTGTTTTATTCTCTATGCCCATTAGCTAAAATGCTTAGTATGTGTGGTTCATTTATTATTGTTGTGCAAACTTGATTTGGGACATTATTCACTATATCTTTTTTCAAATTTAGTTAAAGCAAAGAAGTTGTTGGAACAGGGTGTCAATTCACCAAACTATGAGGGTCAACGATCCTTAACTGTTTCAATTGATGGTTTGGCGCGTGTAAGGAGGCTTCTTGGGAATCCAGACATTGGAAACCCCTTCACCATTTCTACCGACTCTAATGTCAGTGGGAATCCACACAAATAATTATTTCTTTCCCTTCTCAATTAAATATTAGGTGATGAACTTTATTTATTATTTTATTTGTAAGAATTGTTAAACTTCTATTTAACATCTTGCGCTACTTTCATATATATATCTCATTGCAATATATTGCTTACCATATTTCAATATTTATATGTAATATCATTTTTTAAACATCCCATCATTGATGGGAAGGGTAAAAGAGTAATTTGGAATGGGTTATAAGTGTGTGAACTTATCTCGGCATGATCATGCATAATATGACCTCCATATATACATGAATAAGAATTTTTGCACATGTAAATGAATGTACATGCATTCATGACATGTCCCGACATATGTGTTTATAAATGTATTTATAGTGAAAAATATGATTTTGTGCTTACAATTTGAATTGGAGTGGATTTTTGTGTGTTTTACATTTTTTGGGAAATTTTAGAAATTTTTCTGAGTGGATTTTTATGTGTTTTACATTTTTTGGGAAATTTTAGAAATTTTTCTGAAAAATTTCAGGAAAATTTTTTGGACCGAAAAAATTGCCAAGTGGCAGACTGATTGGATTTCCGGTATTGGAAATGACTGTTCAATGACACTGAAAATTAGATACATGATTTTTGGATTTAGTACATTGAGCCATTGAAAATTTGGAGATGATTGGTGTAGAAATTAGACTTAGGGTTTGAAAATTTAATTTGTGGAGCCAAACATGGTCTTAACTCCACTAGTATTATTTTAATTCAAACTTATCCCCTTTTTAGTTAGGCATTCACGATGATCCTTCTTTAATAGGTTATTGGTGTTTTAAATGAGAGTTCCTCCATAATTTTCGTAGCATCCCTCTTTCTTCTTCTTTGTTTGGTTTCTTCTTCTTGTAAATTGCTACTCACCTTTTTCCTCCTCCTTTCAACTTGCTTTCCCTTCCTTTACTTCACTTAAAATCCTAACCTAAACCTCACCCCCTCAAGATGAAGATGATGATCGTGGGTGTGGTGAAGGAAATTTGAGAGTTTGTGGTTTTGGAAGATTTGAAGGTTTTAATGGGTAAGAATTGTACTTTATGTATAAATTGGTTGTTAGATGCATTAATTGTGGCTTATTGTGTATTAATTGCATGAACTTGTGTTTGGTATAAATGAGTAGGTTATTTTCTTGGTTGATTTAAGAGTGATTGAAGATGAATGTTATAGCATGTGTAGTATGTGAAGTAAGTGTTTAAGATTAAGTTTGATATTGTTAGATGAGAGTTTATTATACAAAAAAAAAGTGATTGTGTGCTGCCATTTTAGGGCTATTTGTTCAAGTGAAGGTCTTGATGAAATTTTTGCTGATTTCTTGATTAAATTGGATGCTTATTGGTGTAGAAATGGTTTTGGAATGATAGGAGTAAAGTTAGGTGTAAAAGCTAGAAAATGGAATATGTGTATGTTTCAATGTTTGACTCATAACTTTTGATATGGTTATGCTATCGAGATGAGGTTTGGCTTGAATTAAACATGAGAAGTTTGGATAAAATTTTTATGAAGGAAGTGCTGTCTAATTGTGGCTGGAAGGGTTTCGAATTTTGCTTTGAAAGTGAGATATATGTGCAGAGTGAATAGTGGTAATTCTAGCATGTAGAGATTTGTGACCTGAAACTTTGGAAAATTTTTATAGGCTAAAGTAGATAGATTTTGTGAAATTAGTCTTCATGAAAGTTGAAGATTTTCTTGTTAGCTTTCTGTCTCCACTAAGTATGATATTTTTCTAGTTTGATATTGAAAGTTATGACTTGTGAACTTTCAGATGGTTTTTTAAAGAATGAATGTGCTTTGTGTGTCAAATGTCTCTAAGTATAGGTTTTGTGATTGCTGTGCTTCGAAGCTAATTCTAGGCTGTTATGGTTTAAATTAGCTTTAGTGATCTTATATAAAGTTATAGAGGAATTTCTTAGCTTTGTAATGTGGTATAATATGTTAATTTTGGATGTAGGGATTGAAAGTTATGAATTTTTCAAGTATGGTTATGATTTAGGTGATATGTTGATTTAATACTCTTTAACAGGACAACCACAATCATGTGTGAATTTGATTTAGTTAGAGGTGGAATTTTTTTTTAAGTCCTTCATTAGAATTGTAGCATGTTTTCTGATATTTTCAGTGAGATAAAGTATGGAATTTTTGGACAATGGGTTAGGAAGATATGATTTTTGGAAGATTGTGTTACTATTGAGGATGACACTTATATGGGCAGAAGCTTTGGTTGACAAAATTGATCTGTTTAGAGGTTAAATTTGCTTCCAAGTTATTCATAAAAGTTGTAGAATATGTTTTGATCTTTCTTTTTATATAAAGCTTGAAATTTGTGGCAAAGGAATGGGAAAATATGATTTTTGGAAAATGTTGCACTGTTTTGGATGATAATGATTAGGCAAAAACTTTGATTTCATTTTTGTCACCCTTAGGGGTGGAATTGGTTTGTGAGTCCTTCTTGGAACTTGTAGGGTTTTTTGTGATCTTTCTAATGAGACCTCATTTGTGACTATTGAAAAGATAGGGTTTAGAAAAGAAGAGAAGATATTAAGTGTTTTCAAAAAAAAGAGAGAGGAATTTGTAATTTGGCAGGCGAGGGACTGACCCTCGCCCTTGCGAGGTCTCATGAGGGCGAGAGTCAGACTCGCCCTCGCGAGGGCGAGCCGTACGACGGGCCGTGCGGGTCGACTCGGGCCGACCCGATCCGGCCCAACCCAAACCCTCTTCCATTCTTTTGTGTATAACTTTTCCATCCGACCTCCGATTGACCTGATTCTCGAGACATCGGATTTGTGAGTCCTTTAATTTCATTTCTATATGGAATTGGGGATTTTTAAAGATGAAATTGATGTGAATTGATTAGGTCAAAGTGAGGGGACCGGGTAATTATTTTTCTGGCCCGTGTTTTAACAAAAATTGGATCTATAGAGATCTGAATTGAGTGATTTTAGTGTCTATGGATTCCTTATATTGGAACCCGATCCGAAGACCCGATCCCAACCGGAAAACAAAAAGTGAATCACAGTTTGAAGCGTAGGCGAAACTACAAAGCAGTAGAACGAAATGCAAAAAGGAACCAAAGACGAAAACGAAAACTGATAGGATAGCAAAGCGGATCGAATCGAACAAATCAAAATAAAGGAGACACGAACAAAATCAAAGTACCAAACAGATGCGAAGAAAAAGGCGGAACTGACATCCGAACACATACACCGAATCGAATTGGATACCTAGACTATCCAAATCCGGCATAAAATTTTTCTTTCTTTCTTTCTCATCTTTATTCAAACTAATGCAAATCAAGAATACAATTTCCTTTTTCTTGGGAAATGTCCTCAATCCATTTCTCAATTCATAACAAACTTTTTATCAATCATATAAGTCCCATAATCCATTATCACACATCT
>JANJEY010000002.1:12805952-12817096 GCA_024703695.1 Erythroxylum cataractarum | reverse complement strand
CGAGAGTTTGAGGGAGTTCATCACCTGATTTAACAATGAAGCTGTCGAAGTTCCTGACCTTACTTGCTCGCCAATGTTGGCTGCTTTGATGAGCAATACGAGGGATGAAGAGTTTAAGAAGTAGCTGGCTCTTGATCAGCCTAGGTCTATCTAAGAGATAAGAAATCGGGCAGACAAATACATCCAACTGGAGGAGGTGTTGAAAAAAACAAAACGCAGAGCGGGTGACAACTGACCGAATAGTAGAGCCGATGATTCACATAAACGACAGAAAGATCAGTCTAACTGGAGGAAGCCGATCGATCGAAAGGACTAGAGGCGAGAGTCCTTCACTCCGCTCAACAGGCGATATGCGGAAGTACTGGAGATCGTGAGAGTAGAAGGGGAATCCCTCCAAGAACCCAATAAATTGAAAACTCCTCTCAAAAAAAGGGATTCTTCTTTATACTGTCGCTTCCACAGAGATGTCGGTCATGACACGGAGGATTCTTGGGACCTAAAGAAGGAAATCAAACTCCTCATCTAGAGAGGAAGGCTAGGTAGATTTCTGAAGTACGGTAGAAATGTCGATCGAGGTAATGAGGGCAGGAGCGATCGGTCAGACAATTGGCGAAAACCATGGAGACAACAAAACATGAATGATGGCGGAAGGCAGACCAGGAATGTGGACGACCGATACGATACGAGAGGACAGTCTAGGGCTAGAGATGACAGAAATATTGGACAGCAAGATGACCGACCGGTCAGGGTCATAAGTATGATTTTTGGCGGTAGCGCAGCAGGGGGTCCACCGTCAAAGGAAGGAAGCGGTATGTTAGGCAGATCGTTGAGGGTCAGTCAACAGCAAAAAAGCTGCAAGTTAATGAGGTGATCTCGTTTGACGAGTCTGACCTGGCTGGCGTCAGCTGTCCTCATGATGACGCACTCGTGGTTATTTTGAATATAGACAGTAGTGAAGTGAAGCATGTAATGATCGACACAGGCAGCTCGGTCGACCTATTATACTACGACGCTTTTAAGCAGATGGAGATTCTGGAGGAACGGCTATTGTCGATAGAAGGACCGATCAAAGGGGTAACAGGAGCATCCGCCTATCCATTCGCTCGAGTCTTGTTGAACGTAAAGTTCGGAAAAAAGCCGCTCCAAGTAGTGAGGAACGTTGAATTCTTAGTGGTGAAGTTTGTAGGATCCTATAATGCAATAATTGGAAGAGCCACACAAAACGCCCTCAGAGCTGCCGTCTCAACTTATTATCAGGCGATGAAATTCCCAACACCCCATAGCATTAGCATTGTCAGGGGTCAACAAAGAATCACTCGGGAATGCTACTTGGTAGAAACAAGAACCCTCGAGGGAGAGGTAGTATTGGCAAGTTCTTTGGATGTAAGAGTAGATGAAGAAACCGAGAGGATGAACCCTGCAGAAGAAACTCAACGGGTCATACTGGATGAAGAAGACCGATCCAAATTCACAAATTTGGGTGCCGAACTCAAACAAGGGTTGGCCACAGCAATCACAGGTTGCTTGGTAGAGAACCGATCGGTCTTTGATTGGGTACCGAGCGACATGCTTGAAATCTCCCGATCGGTAACATCCCATTCCCTGGGTATTCAGAAAAACTATAGGCCAGTCAGACAGAAGAAGCGATGGCACAACAAGGAGCAGTAGGGGGTAATCGAGAAAGAAATAGAGAAGCTACTTGAAGCCGGGTTCATTCGGAAAGTCAAGTACCCCAAATGGCTAGCCAACATAGTATTGGTAAAGAAGAACGGAAAGTGAAGAATGTGCATTGATTTCACTGACCTGAACAAAGCATACCCAAAGGATAGTTTTCCCCTGCCTAAGATCGATCAGCTGGTAGACTCCACGACAGGGCATGAGCTCCTCAGCTTCTTGGATGCCTTCTCTGATTATCACCAAATAAAAATGAGCCTCGATGATGAAGAAAAAATAGCTTTCATCACTGACCAGGGCATATATTATTACCAGGTGATGCCGTTCGGTTTGAAAAATGCAGGGGCTACTTACCAGCGACTCGTCATGGAAGTTTTTAAGGGACAGATCGGCAAAATAGTCAAGGCGTACGTGGACGACATGGTGGTCAAAAGCAAGACAGTCGCCGAACATGTGGAGAGCAAGTCTTCCTGACCCTCAACAAGTTCCAAATGAAGTTGAATCCCGAAAAGTGCATCTTTAGTGTAGCATCTGGAAAGTTCTTGGGATTTATGATTACTCAGCGGGGGATCGAAGCTAATCCAGAAAAGATCGAAGCTATTGTCCAAATGCCCTCACTGCGATGTTTGAAGGATGTATAAATACTGGCTGGACGGATAGTTTCTTTGAGCAGATTCGTATCTAGGATGGGGGAAAAGTGCCTCCCTTTCTTCAAAATTTTGAGGAAGGTAGATGTGACCCAGTTTCAATGGCTGGATGAGTGCGAAAAACCATTCCAGCACTTGAAGCAATATCTGACCAGTCCACCCATCTTGCAGAGCCCAATTGATGGGAAGAATCTGATTCTTTATTTGGCAGTCACAGAGGGGGCGATCAGCGCAGTTTTTGTTCAATCGGACGGTAGTGAACAATTCCCGATCTACTATGTCAGTAAAGTGCTGAACAGACAAGAAACGTGGTATGCACCCACTGAAAAGTTGGCTCTTTCCTTGATAACTGCGGCACGGAAACTAATGCCCTACTTCTAGAGTCATACCATCGAGGTATGGACCGACCAACCCCTCATGTAGTGCCTCCAAAAGCTCGAAAGTTCTGGGCAGTTAATAAAATGGGCAGTAAAGCTGGGAGAATTCGATATACACTATAAACTACGGACGACGATCAAGGCCTAAGTGTTGGCGAACTTCGTTGCAGAAATGAGTTAACTTGACTCGCAGGGTGAGCAACGCCCTGCCTGGAGCCTATTCGTTGATGGGACGTCCAACGCTGAGGGATGCAAAACAAGAGTGGTATTGATCAGCCCACACCAGGAAGAAAAGGTGGAGTATGCCCTCCGGTTAGAATTTAGAGCATCTAATAATGAGGTAGAATACGAAGCTCTAATAGCTGGCCTCCAGTTGGCAAGAGAGATGGGGGTAAAGCATCTGAAGGTGTACAGCGATAGCCAAATAGTGGTTGGTCAAGTTACTGAGCAGTATAAGGCCAAGGGGAACAACATGATCAAGTATCTAGAATTGGTAAAACAGGAATTGAGTAATTTTGAGCAATGCTCGGTCAGCAGGATAGAACGGACGCAAAATGCTCAGACATACGCACTTTCCAAGATGACTTCCGATCAAAATGCCAGGAACAACATCTTGGTCGAGCGGCTCGACCAACCTAGCATCCAGAAGGTTACTGAAGTCCTTAAAGCAGACGACGAACTGTCAAGTTGGACGGAGCCGATCGGGCAGTACCTTCTTAAGGGAACACAGTCGGTGGAAGCTTTGGAGGCCAGGAAACTAAGGGTAAAGGCGGTTGAATATGTGATTGTCAATGACATTCTGCACAAGCGTTCTTATGACTGGCCACTACTACGTTGCTTGAATAAAGATGAGGCAGAACGAGCAATGGCTGAAGTTTATGAAGGAATGTGCGGAAATCATTTAGGAGGCAGAATGTTGGCTCACAGATTGATCAGACAGGGGTATTACTGGCTGAAGATGAAGAAAAATTGTCAAGAGAAAGTTAACCGATGTGAGGCCTGCCATAAGAATAGCAATGTGTCTCACCAACCGACCGAGCAGCTAAAAATTGTGAGCCATCCCATTCCCTTTGCTCAATGGGGAATGGACATACTAGGTCTTTTTCCTCTTGGTCCGGGGCAGAAGAAGTTTTTGATAGTGGCAGTAGAATACTTCACTAAATGGGTAGAAGTGGAAGCGGTTGCCACCATCACTGAGCAGAAAATTGAAAATTTCGTACGCAAAAATATACTGAGTTGTTTTGGGATGCCTATGGTTTTGGTTACAGACAATGGTCGGCAGTTTGATAATGATAAGTTCAACGGTTTCTGTGAACGACTGAAGATAAGGCTCCAGCTGACTTCAATAGCTCATCCTCAAAGTAATGGTCTTGCGGAGAATACTAACAAAAAGATAATGAGTGCCCTTAAGAAGCGCTTAGATGGACGTAAGACTTGGGTGGACGAAGTAGATGAAGTGTTGTGACCGTATAGAATAACCCCAAACGGGGCCACTGGTGAGACACCGTTCAGAATGACCTTTGGGACAGAGGCCTTAGTCCCCGTAGAAGTAGTACTGCATAACCAACGAATTTTGAGTTACGAAGAAGAAAGGAATGATGAAGCCCGCAAGGCAGAACTGGTATTTCTCAGTGACATAAAGGTCGGTGGGTACGTTCTGCGAAAGGTCGAGGTGGCTGGAAAACATCCTGGGAAGCTTGGTCAGAAATGAGAAGGACCCTATCAAGTGGTCAAATAAGCCGGACACGGTTCTTATATCCTGCGCGATACGAACGACAAGATTCTACCGAGGTCCTGGAATTCTCAAAACTTGAGGATGTTTTACTAATAAATAAGCTTTATTTTGGTTCACTTATTTATTTGTTTATTTATTATTGTTTATGCTCTTGTACACTCAACTTGTGGGTACCTTTATCTTGGCCCTGCCAGTTAGGTTTTTTAACAGCCCACACCCTTGTCATCATCAATAAAGGGGTTTCAAATTTCTTGGCAAGAAAAATCTCACTAAATTGGGCAAGAGGAGAAAATTCTACCAACTAATTGTCGTCTACATCGTTCGGCCAGGTTGCCAAAACAGGATCTGACAACTAGGCGATGCCAAGAGCCAAAATCTTGGATCGGTCGGCCTCTACATTGTTCGACCAGGTTGCCAAGACAGGATCTTGGAATCAGGCGATGCCAAGACCTAAAATCTTGGATCGCTCGGCCTTTACATCGCTCGGCCAGGTTGCCAAGACAGGATCTTGGAACTAGGTGATGCCAAGAGCCAAAATCTTGGATCGCTCGACCTCTACATCGTTTGACCAGGTTACCAAGATAGGATTTTGGAACCAGGCGATGCCAAGAGGCAAAATCTTGGATCGCTCGGCTTCTACATCGTTCGGCCAGGTTGCCTAGACCGGATCTTGGAATCAGGCGATGCCAAAAGTCAAAATCTTGGATCGTTCGACCTCGACATTGTTCGGCCAAGTTCTCTGGCTTCGGTCGACCAGGACTCTCTCAAACCTCATAACTGATCGACGCGTATTGAGCGCACTCGTTCGCTACCTGCTATTAAAAAGACAACCCTATCTTAACACACCAAATAAAGAAGGCAACGAAGGATAAAAATACGTTTTATTGCTTTTCTCGTCACAAGCCGGACCAGATGAGCCTTGAAAAGAGAAAAATCATTTTGACCCCTCGGTTGGGGAGGAAGTGCCAGCAACTGGATTGGCAGAAGAAGACAACGGAGAGACACCCTCTCCCTCATCTGAACTCAGGTCCAGCATCTCATCCGGCAAGGCCTCTCTTTCCTCCTCAGTTATCTCTCTCACCTCCTCAAGTGAAAGGTCGAGCTCGGAGGGAAGCATCGGCTCGACATAATCCTCGAATGAAAGACTAGCCAACCCGTTGGGGACGCAAACGCTGTGGCAGTTCCTCAAAATCTTAAGAGCCAAGTTGTAACCAAATTCTTTGCACTCCTCGTGCAAGTACTGCTCTTTCCATCACCTTGCAGCTCCAGCAGCTTCCTCTCAGCTTTCATTTTATCCATCACCGCCTCATTACAGTCATGGAGGACTTTCAAACGGAGCTCCTCCTCCATTTTTGCCTTTGAATTGGCATCGAGCACCTACCTCTTTAGGCCCTCATTACTGAGCTGCAACGCTTGGCATTCACTTTCCAGCTCACCCCTGGAAACAACTGCTCTACTCCTCTCCTCCTCCCCTAAAATGAGTTGAGCTCTCAAAACGCTATTTTCTTCCTCTAAAACACTCCTCTCCTCCTCTAGTGAAGAAAGTTGAGCTCGTAAAACGTCCTTTTCTTCGTTCACCTCTGAAAGTTCAACCCTTAAAGCATTAACTTACTCAAGAAGATCGTGAACCTCCTGGTCCATCGTTCGGTTGACTTCATCGAGCTAATTGATACGCTGATGCATCGCAGAGGTGAACGCCAAATCCCTGGCACAGCCATGGACGAGACTATCCATCAACTCCTTGTTGTTCAGCGTATCCAAAAACTTCTCGTCTGTAGGAGGAACAACCTTCTGGGCAATATGCAGAGCAACATTGATGTCCCTAATTGATGCAGTCTTATCAAGGCTGATAGTGGACACCCACTTTCCACAACTGGAGGCTTACTATTTCCTCTTGCCTTTATCTAATCGGGGAACTCGCTTTTCCCCCTTTCCTCTGTCCAGTTGGTAGGACGATCGATCAACACTCCGAGCGACCTTTTTTCTTCTGAGTGGTGGCTCCATCTCTTCCTTCGTATCCGCTCGGTCCTCACTCACCGGTTGGATCGGCAATGACGCAGACTTGTCAGGTCGGTTCTCAATGGACGGAAGGGCCAGCAATGTTGTAGACTGGTCCAACATCGTCGGCTGAGCGATGTCTTTGCTGACCTCTACCTCCTTCCTTTGCTTCTTCACCTTCAAAGAAGATCTAGGCCCTTTGAGTTGGCTTTTGGATTTAGGGAGACTGGAGGACCCTGCGAAATCCTTGAGCTTTGCTATGGCTGCACAATTATAGAAGCAGGTTAGAAATCGAAACTAGCACTTATGAATACAATAAATAGTTAAACTACGAGGAGTTAATCAGGAGGGGCAATTTCCTCTTCTAGCTCGCTAATTCGAGGAGGGGGATCAGTTAAAAAGGCATCGGTTGATGCCCCTCCATGATACCCCAGAACGAGGCTGTCGAAAGAATACCGACCGAGCGCCTTAATCCTATCGATCACTTCTCATTCCTCCCTAGTAAGGGACATATTGGAGATGTCGTTTCATCGCTCGAACAAGGGATATCTCCATGACCTGAACTCGTGGGTAGATCCTGGTGGCCTCACAAAGAAATACTTTGTCTTCCAGGCCTTAATTGTCGAAGCTGTCCCAGCCGAACGATATATCGCATCTCTATACTAGAAGTGAGGAATTCTGGCCTCGACACTTAAACTCTGGTTCATCCTCAAAAAGTAGCGCAGAATGCCGACCGACGGGGGACATCCGAAGTAATGACACAGCAGAGCCAGACCGTTAATGAACCTCCAACCGTTCGGCAGAATCTGGCTCGGCCTTAGCTAGTAGGTGCAGCATACTTCATCGATAATAGGGGCGTACGAAAGCTGCATACCGCCGACCGAAAAAAACTGTCTGAAACAGTGAAGTAGTTGCCCATACTACTATAAATCCGTTCGTTCTTGCCGGCTAGCCTAGGTCCCCAAGACGAAGGGATATTATTTTTGATAATCGATCGGTTCAGTTCTCTTTAGATCATCGTTGATGGGTCAGTCGGTGGCTTTTCAACAATTTGCCCATCCTTCAGGGCATTAGCCCCAATTTCTTCATTTCCCCTGCCTCCGTTGCTTCATTCCCGCCGGCCTCTGACACCTTCACCATTTCCGCCGCTATCTCCAGCGGCCCAACAATTTGTAAAGCCCCCTCGGCGGCCAGTTCTCGATGGAGCTCCCTCAGAACCGTACTTACTTCTTCGCTATGACTCGGGGATGCTCGTAGTGAAGGCTAGCGAGGAGGCGATGAAACAGGAGAGGGGGAGCTGGCTTTATCCCTAAGTCTAAGTTCGCCTCTAGGGCTAGTCGACGACATGAAAGGATAAGGATAAGAGAAAGGACGTACCTAGTTTAGTGAGTGGAATTGGAGATTTGAATGACGGTGAAAAAGAAAATTCTGATGACTGCGAACAAGGAGATGAAGAAGAGAGGAAGCAAGGACTGGAGAATCGAACACGCAGAAAGTGAAGAAGTGTGTCAATTCCGAGCATTTATAATAGAATACTGAACGGGCGTACTGGCAGAACTTGGACGCGTGGCAAAATCTAAACCGTGCAAATTAGGGTTATCAAGTGCTCCAATCGGCGCAACAGCTGAAAGTACGCCCATGACAGTTGTGCAACAGTTAAAAAGACGTCTCGTTTCAAATTTTGAAAACCTGTCAGAGGATATGTGCCGTTAGTAATGATTAAACCAAATGTCTTCATGCGCTAGGCGTCGACATTCAGCCGACCGATCCTGGCACGAGCTGTCATGCACTAAGCGTTGATGTCCGATTGATCGGGTCTATCACGAGCTGTCATACAGACGAGCTGCACGATCCTTATGTACTTCTTTGACCCTTCTTCTTGGTCAGACTCGAGGAGTAGGGGGATTTATGGTTGGATCGGTCGTGCTAGGCCCAAGCCCAGACTCAGAACGGTGCATGGGTCAATCAGCTTATCCCTTGATGATTGACCTAATTCCTATAGGTATTAGCTATATAAATTTATTATCTCATCATGAAAAAGGTACAACTTTCGAAAACTCTAATACTCTTTATTTATTAGCCACCAAAACTCTCATAAAAGACTAACTTAAGCGTTAGAGGGGCCTATCGACAGTCAACCCCCGGTGTGCCTTATTGTTTTGCAGGTATTTTTGGGCCAAAGTCAACCAATCCCATAGATCCTAGCAGCAGCGCCTAGCCTCATCAAAATCAGACAGAACCAATAAAAATATAAAATTTAGACGGTGATGCATTTCTTATTTCGAAATGGGGAAGTATAGGTAATTAGTTTTTGCATTTTCAAAATTTTGTAATTGTCAAAGCAATTTGAGTTATTACAATATAAATAAATCTCTCCTTTATATCCCATTTTATCTTGATCATGGAATTAGTGCTAGATGGCTACAAGCATTATTGTTTATCAACGGCGGTCAATCTCTTTGAATTAACACCAAATCTACCACAGATGATCGCCAAGTTAGTATTTGGCTACGAATTAACAGAACGTGGGTGCATGTGAAGTCGATATTGTTCGATATGGGATTAAAGGATATTTGGGGTTGCGTGAAGTATATTTTAAAAGAGCACAACTGCACAACTATGGAAAGGATTTGGCTGATTCAAGGATTCCTAGGGATGCGTGAATTTGTGTCCAGAAAACAATTATGGACATTGCAGAAGCAGACGACAGCAAGTAACATCGTCATTGTCAATAATTTTTTCGACAATAGGTATCGCCGGTATCGGTTTCCTAATAATAAGGGTGGTTTTTACTATACTATTTGCGTCACCGATCAATTTGAATTATGTAATATCATTGTCCTTCTCTATGTATTTTGTGTTTGAAATATGCATTAGCCAAAGACCTATGTGTAAAGTGAAAGGTAAAAGGATTTTATGGTTAAATGATTATGATAAATTTAATTTTTTCTTTTTTTGATAATAAATAATAAATAATGTCAATATTAGTGTTCTGGTAAGCATCTAATTCTATTATTTGCCTTAATGGTTAACTTGAAATTTGTAATAAAGGTGCTCTTTTCTATTCTAATTGGGAAGTATCGTTTATACAGAAGAGCTCGTGTTTGAAATAAGTAACTGACCACAACTTTAAGGCTTATGTACTAAGTTAACAGATAAAGTGACTTTATAGTTACATGATATGATTTTTCCTAATAATATAATAATAAGAATATTTTACTAGTGACTTTTAACAACAAATAAAGTCAATAGTATAGAGTTCTAATGAGCACTTAGATCAGCATTATCCATATAGAAGAATTTGTGTTTGAAAGAAATAATTGACCACCAATTTTAAGACTTAAAGACTTATATATAACTTAATATATAAAATAACTTTATAGTTAGATCACACTAATTACTTCGATTGTTCTTATTTTCCTAACAATTATCGAGATCTGAACTTTCAGTAATATTGATATTTAGTGAAGAAATTTTCAGTTTTCCTAGATATTTGTTACGCTTCCTTTTTGATGTGCAACATGGAGATTATATTCATCTTAGAGACAACTGACATACGTTATCTGCTCCATCAATCAGAACACGAATTATTAAAATTTTTGAAATAAAAAAGTTGAGAACAAAATTGAAGTCTATCTTATAGCTTCTGTGCCAGCAACGCTGGCCTTATCCTGTACCACTCTATCTTAGTCACCCATTTACATGAGTCCTATATAACTGAGTGGCTAAGATGAAGTGACACAGGTGACACAGAAGAGACCTATCTTACTGTATACCACATCATAATGTTCTGCCTATGGACATCATTATAGGCCGACACAAACAAGTATCTGCTGGGTCAATCAAAAGGATTCGACAGGTGGTATATATATAAAAAAGAGATCAAAATGTTCCAACTTTCAAATTGAGTCAATCATCCCTCTGTTTTTACACATAGAAGAAATTGTAGAGATCTTAATGGCATTGCACTCGACCATGATATGTTATATA
The DNA here is from genome assembly GCA_024703695.1 of Erythroxylum cataractarum. Classification (NCBI taxonomy): domain Eukaryota; kingdom Viridiplantae; phylum Streptophyta; class Magnoliopsida; order Malpighiales; family Erythroxylaceae; genus Erythroxylum; species Erythroxylum cataractarum. Next base: position 12,806,675 of record JANJEY010000002.1, on the reverse strand, counting down.
GTTGGCCATCAATAACTCACTACCTCACTGCTCTTCATGTCACTTTTTGTCATACCATCTGATTAAGAGAGAAGGAAAGTTGGCTTCCAAGAATTGTATTAATGGCGCCAGTTGAAGTGATGTTTGAGTTGCAAACACGAGGTGTGGCCATGGTTCTCGCCATTGGCACTGCCACTCCACCCAACTTCATCCTCCAAGCTGATTATCCGGATTTCTACTTTCGAGTAACCAAAAGAGACCACCTCACGCAATTAAAGAACAAGTTCAAACGCATATGTGAGTCCGTTACATGGCAGATCAATATTCTATTTCATCATCTCTCTACGTAAATGAGTTTGTTTCCCAGGCCCAGGCCCGGGAATATTTGTTTCTTGTAAAATGTTTACAAAATCCGTTTCATCGTATGACAGGTGAAAAGTCGACAATATCGAAACGTTACATGCATCTTACGGAAGACATAATAGAGAAGAACCCAAACATAAGTACCTACAACGCCCCATCTCTTGATGCAAGGCAAGAAATACTAGCGTCAGAGGTACCTAAGCTTGGAAAGGAAGCAGCTTTGAAGGCAATTGAAGAGTGGGGACAACCAATCTCAAGCATCACACATCTTATATTTTGTACATCTTCAGGAATAAAAATGCCTGGAGCAGATTTTGATCTTGTTAAGCTTCTTGGCCTTAGACTGAATGTTAAAAGATTCATGATCTACCAGCAGGGCTG
>JANJEY010000002.1:12776806-12788982 GCA_024703695.1 Erythroxylum cataractarum | reverse complement strand
AAATATGTTTTATTTTTAACAAGTCTAATTGATGGCAGAAAGAAAGCAGCTCAATCAATTCAAATCCAAAGCTTCGTCGGGGGCAATCGGCTTGTATCAAGAGCTCATCGATTAATTCCATTTGGGCTGAAGAATTGGACTAGACTGCAAATAAATGAGTCAAGTGATTTAAATAAGTTTGTGAAATTAGTATTTGTACGAGTCTAAATATAGTTGATGTATCTTATTCGTAATATAATAATAGACAATGGATAGAAAGATATTCGTAAGATAAGGTGTTGTGTAAGGGTTACTTTCTGAATGTAATTAGAACTGAGTATAAGATACTAACATTCATGAATATTGAAATTACAGCTCCGTAAGGGGATACTAGTAAACTTGAAGTTTCTGAAGCTTGCATGGGGAGAGAATACTAATATTAAGTTTAAAAATAATAGTCAAGGCAGTTGTTCGCCTATTTTCTATCTTATGGACCTCATCTGCTTCCTGTATTTTCTATCTTTCGATGATGGGGCAGTGACGACTGACGAGTACGTAGTGTCATCTCCTGGCCCCTATAAAATAGCTCTTAGTTATTAAAATGGAGTAGGAATCCAATGTCATCCCCCACAAGATAACTTTAAATTATGGGTCGATGTTCCATCCCATTGCTAATTGAATTGAATTTAATACCTTGAATTATAATATATTGTTTAAAATTAAAATTTAACTTTAAATACTGTTCTCGAGTTTATATATAGAAAAAATAACATATAGTTTTAAATTTTAAATTTTAACTTTAAATAATATGATCGAGTAAGTGTCATCTCCTGTAAATATAGCTCTTAGTGACATGTGTGATTATGACATCTAGGTAGGCCGAGTCAAGAAAATGAAAATTATATTATTTAAATTTAACTTTAAATAATGTGATCGTCCGAATCGAAGTGCGTGTGTGATCTATCATCGAATTAAAAATAAATAAAATTTAACTTTAACTAATGTGGTAGATTAGGAAGTGTCATCCATATCCCCGATAAAATAGCTTAGTTGGTGCTGACGCCGACTTGAAAATATCAAAATTTTATTGCTTAAAAATAAAATTTATAACTCAACCTTGGTTTAAGTTATCTTCATCTGGACTTTTTTTTAATGCCTAGTCAATGCTACATCAGATTGCACTTGTAATTTTCAGATTTTAAAAATAATTTATGTTATGGTAATTGATTTTCTCGCCCGTCTGAGAACCACTGCTAAAGGTCCAAAGTTACACCTTTCTTTATGCATGTAGTGTGTGCGGTGAATTTTGATGAATATTTTTTTTGGAGCAGAAAAAATGGACCTTTTCATGAATTGGTTGGTGTTTTCTGGCTTTAATCGAAATTAATATATTACTTGAATTAGTTGAATTTTTATGGGTAATAATAAATTTAATCATAAAATTTTGAGTTCATATATTAATTCAATTCTAATTAATTTTTACAGAACTATTTCATTTTAAAATAATAATTACTTATTTGTATAATCGATAAATAATTTTAAACTGTAAACGGTAAAAAATTGATCTATTGTTGTTTTCTCATTCATAGGGAAGAGTAAATTTCCAATAACATCTACCGCTCAGAAAAAACGTTCCCGGTGGGGTATTGGCCATTTCTTAGGAACTCCATGACCCAGCTGTTGGAAGCACAACAAATGACCACACAGCTAGAAAATCCACAACTTTTGGCTAATAAAAATCTCAAATGTTCCCCCTCAAAAAAAAAAAAAAAAACTCAAATGTTCTTTATGAGACCTCAAAATCAAGAAAAAATCTCATTTGTCCCATATATGTGACGTCAAACTCTAGCTTCGTGGACTTTTTGAAGTTTGCCAACATTATTTTATCATTACAAGCTTACAATTAATACCTTGCCTTCTTTTCCTTTTTTTTTTTATTAACAAAGCATGCTCATAATCACACCTTCTAAAACCTTCTTCACATGGTAAGTTTATATTCCGCTATACCAAGCACGCGGTGCTTATTTAAGTTCATATAGTACCTTCTTCAACTTATAAATTATATATTTGTTTCCTTTTGCACATATCCACAGGGTTGTTTCACAGAAACTTTTTCTTTCAGTTTATCGTATAAGAATGCAGACTTCACATCTAGCTGATATATAATTAATCCTTTTTGAGCTACAAGTGCAATCACCAAGCGAATTATCTTCATTCGTGTATCCCATATTATTGAGCATACCTTTCACTACAAACCTAATAAAATCATTCCATACCAACCTTCTTTACTCCTTTAGGCAACATCATCTTTTTCAAAGAGACCTTCTCCAGGTTTGTAGTCCTTCATTGTAACATTATGATATCTCATGTTAAGGGTTAGGACCCCAGAATAGTGTATATTGAGAGATTAAAAGTGCATTTCATGCATCATATGGTATATTTAAATATGTGAATTGTGTCGATATTCATTAAAATAATTGTACATGCATTTATTGACATTTTTCGAGTATAATTGATTTATAAATTCAATTAAAATATGAATTGTAGTTTTTATGTATTGAAAATTTATTTAGAGAGTCATTATTATTTTAAAATTTTTGGTGAATTTTAAAAATTTTTAAAAAATTTGAGATATTTTAAACTAGGAAAAAATAGAATAAGAGACAAATGAGACAGTGAAAAATGACTTTCATGTATAGATGACAAGTGTTATTAAATTAACAACCCACGTTGTCACATGTTTTTAGTCTAGAAAAAAAATTTCTGAAGCTTTTGTTTTGTTCTTCACCGAAATGCTTCAACGCCAAAAAATGCTCTCTTCACTCATTCATTACCGAAACATTTGATACTTGATGCATATTTAGCAGTCAAGAGATTGGTCTGTTTCATTTATTCTTGCATTTCCCCCCATTCACCGAAAACTTTTCTTCAATCTCACTATTGGAGTTTTTGCTCGAAAGCAAGTAAGTGAGTTTTAATTTTATAGTTCTGATAATGGATTGGGCTGATGTTTTAAAGGATGTATATTTGAATTGTATTGAGTGAGTAGCTACGGTGATATTAAGTGATGAAGGAATACAATGAAAAAATTGGTGCAGTATAGTGTGCAGAAAATGGAATAGACTATATGTTCTGTTTTTGGTGAATATGATTATTTGAGTTTAAAGAAAGTTTGTGAAGTTGTTAATTGCAGAAAGATGTGAAAAATAAGATATAGGTTCTGTTTGGGTTGTTAAGCTTAAAAACAAAATTGTAGTAGTGAGAGAAGCAAAAAAATGGTGTTGTCCGTATATGAGTTTTGTTTTTAATGTTTGAATTTAATCTTGAATCTTGAGTTGTTTGAGAGTAAGTTGAATTAGAATGAGGGTAGAAATATAGAGAGTAAACATTAGAAATGATAAAGTAAGTGGAAGAAAGGAAGAAGAAGGAGAAGCGTTATGCAAAAATATGGAGAATTAAAGTGCATAGTCGTGACTTTACTGTAGAAGGTGGGAGTGTACAATCAAGCTTTTTGATACTGAACAGTTTTGACTCTTTTTGACATAACTTTGTCTCCTGACCTCCAAATGACTTGAAAATTAAACCAATAAACTCCTAACACATTTTTCTTCCTCTCTATAAAAATTTAGAGCCATCTGAATTGGTTTGAAAAAGATTGATTGGATGAAAGTGAGAAGGTCTAATAGAATATTTTCATTGAACATGCTTCAGTATTTTGGCTATATTTTGATCTGTAGATATTCAAATGATATGATTTTTAATTTAAATTGAACTAGAGCCATTTAGCTACAATTTTTCAGAAGAAATTGAATTTGAATTCTATCCTTAAGGGTCTTGAAATTGAGTCTTGGCTTAGGTTGTAGCACTAACCGTGATAGAAATTATGTCCTATTGCTATCGAATAAACTATATTGATGTAGGCCGAATTAGACAAAGTTGTCTTCATAAAAGTTGTAACTTATTCTCTTAGATTTCAATTGGTATGAATTTTGTAATTTTTCGATATTATAATTGAGAGAAATGAGTTGTACAACTTTGTGGCATGATCATGCACTAGCCAAAATTTCAAATATACTCAGTCTGAAGTATTTTGAGCATAATTTATAGAATAATGAACCAAATTGTATGATCTTAGTGTCATTAGAAACTTAAGATATAGGAAAAAAATTTTCTAGAAGGAAGTGTTGTCTAAAAACTCCATCTTCCTTGTCATAATGATCATGCAAAGTTGACCCAAAAGTAGGTTTTGAGAAAAAACTGGAATGATTGATGAGTGTGTGAATTCTGGAAAATATGGAGAAAAATTGAAGTTTGTATTAGTTAATTCAAGATATATATATACCCGAGAATTTTTCATTAAGCATGTATACTACATGATAGATTTATAAATGTGATTATTAAGTTAAATGAGCCATCTAGTAATATGAAAATGTATTTGATTGCATTTAGAAGAACACGTTGAACGACCGCTTCCACACATTGCCAAGACTTCAAGGAAATAAGCAAAAGGGAGCAATTGTGAGTAACTTAAGATGGTCTCACCTTGACTTGTTTTATTTATTACTAAATTGAAGTTGATTTGTGACGATTGTGTACTAAATTCTGGACAATAATTGTCCGAGGCCTTTGATCCATATGAACATCATTGGAAGTGCTATATGAATGTCAATGAGATTGACAATGTGATTCTAAACTTTAATGTTGATTGTTAGACCTAGTTTGATGATTACCGTGAATGAGAAAGTGATTATGAAAGTAATTGACCAAATGTGATTACTGAATTTCTAGAGTGCATTTCATTCTAATGCATGAAATATAAAGGCAATTGTGATTGAAGTTGCTAGTGAAAAAGAGCTTAAAGCTCAAACATTCATGATTAGAGCCCTGTATCTCCAACAGATAAGGGACAGTATGAATGAGCCCTGTACCCACAACGGATATGGGACAGTGAAAAAGGCCCACAATCACAACAATGTAATAAATGAAACCCAGTCTGATAACATTGCATACACATATAAGTTGAATAAATTGAATGCTTACAATGTTTGAGAACTTTGTGTATGAAATATGTGATAATTTAACCACGTATATGTTCTATAAAAGTTGTACTGAAATGATTAACTGTTTGAACTTTGTTTTTGAAATATGACACTTGTTATCAAGTGTTATGTGATATTACTTCATAAACGTTAAGTTTTTGTGAATTACATGATAATATGAATTGTTGTGTGTTGTATGAAAAGAGTGAACCATCGCAGATGGTTACTCTATTGAGTTTGCAAAGCTCACCAAAATTGCAATACTAACAATTTTAGGTTTGAGAGAGTGACGACTTAGCTTCTAAGATTGCATAGAAGCAATTTTTTACTACTTTGGACATAAGTCTTGGTTCAAAGGTCAGTCTGCTGGGACTGAAGGATTAGTTTAAGTTTCATTTTTGTTTAGTTTCCTCATATATGTAGCATATTTTTTGTAAACTGAGTTGTAAACACTCTAGGTTGACATTGTAAAATATGATGACGGATAATGCTATATTGTAAATTATGGTTTGTGAAATGAAATGAAGAAAATTTTGAATTTCAGACAATGTGTTATTTATGATTTTATTTATGATGCCATGTGATAAAGTGAAGGTGAGATAGTTAACATGCCATTTTTGTCGGGCATGTACACGTGTATCTGAAGGATGCACGTGCATGTGTCAAATGAGAGTGGGGTGCTATAGTTGGTGGTATTAGAGCATAGTGGGCATTCATAGGGATATGCAGGAATGTTAGGCATTAAATTATGAAAATTTCAAATGGTGATGAAGTTATTGTTTTTTATAGGTCATTCACCATAAGCAATCAAATGGAGCACTCAGTTGACCTAAGATCAGAAAGAGCCAGTAAAGAATTGTCTATGTCTCAACCTGAGAGTGTTGGGACCCGATTCGAAAACCAGACTCCAATCGGAAAAGCAGAAAATGGAAGCGAAAACGAAAAAATGGACGAAAATAAACCGAAAGAGCGAAACATAAGGCGAAAGCGAAATCGAAAACGAATATATAAACCGGAAAACAAAGTGACAGAAACGAAAGCGAATCACAAATCGAAACGAATTAAAGGAACGGATTACAAAACAAAAGCGGATCCGACATCCAAACACGTGTCTCTTAAGAAACATTAGCGTTGGACTCCTTAAGACTAAACCAATCAAATCCGATATAAATTTTTTTCTTTTTCATCTTTTTCATCTTTATTCAATCTCATACAAAGCAATCTAATATCCCCTTTTGGAAATTCATCCTCGATTAAAAACTCAAATTACTCATTTCGTCATATTCTAATTCATAATCATCAATTTACACAAAATCTTATTATTCCTTTCTTTTGCCAACAAACACTTAACACATATATCCATATACCCATGATTCATTCATAATAAATTTATATGCAAATAAACACTTCAATATCTCAATCCCAGTAACACAATTCATCGGACCTCCTGTCTGGAATTCCAGCATAAACAAACACAATCCTATACCTAAAATACTTCAATAAGTCTCAATCACAAATCAGTATCATCGGACCTCTCGTCCGGAATCCATATCATAATCAATCCCATTCATATTCATATGCAAATCACATTCATATCTCAAATCATACACAAATCCCATTCATATCTTAATTCCTTATACAAAAATCATAATTCATACTCATCATGAAATAATGCTTACAAAACATTAATGGCCTTCCAAGCCATATGCAATACCAAAATCCAAAATTACATAAAATACTAGCTAAGCAAAATCGAACACAAGCCTTGAATTTCTTTCATCCGATCTCCTGCTCGAATACTTAGAAATGAGGATGAAAGGGGGTGAGCTTGATAGCTCGTAGATAACATGTTTATAAATCGAAAGATAAGCAAAAATCATTTTCTAAACTTTTGCCCTTATATAAAAATCTCACAATAAAAAATTCATCGAAAGCTTATGTTTCGAACTTTTCAAAACATTCATAATCAATTTCAAATAATTTCACGACAGAAAATCCTCAATTAATCATTCCTCAAAATCCTCAAAATCTTCACAATTCACGATCAAATTTAAAACATGAATGCATCACAAATATAAACAAAATAAAAAACACATAAGCACATCAGAATGGTTTGGGTCGGTCCAAAACGGAACATACTGCACATTCCCGCATAACGATCCTGTGCAATCGTGAACATAACGTACTACACTTTCCCGCATAGCGGTCTAGTGTAGCCGTGAACTTATGGGAGTCCGTAATCGGAGCTTCAATGTTACTAGCGGGCAGGCGGGAGAAGCCTTTAAAAAGAAGATAAGTGCACCTGACTCAAACTTATGGGACCTAACCAAACCCACATAACACATAATTCATACTTGAAATTCGGATTGCCCGAAGGCATAATTCGAAAACTTAGATCTCATGTCATAACATATTCAAACATAATAGCACACAAATTCACATATCAAATTCTCAATCATAATTCAAACAAATTCCATTCATAATTTCCACAATTGCAAATTCACAAAACCATTATTCAAACATTTAAATCCAAAGGATTTTTAAACCTCAAAGTCAAAGAATGCATCAATTTTTCATAATTAGCAAATCATTCAAAACAAAGAAAGTAACAATTGCATCGATTTTATCAAAAACATCCGAAACAATTGTAGCAATTTTTCCAATCATTCGAAAGCAATGAATTTAACAATTTGTAAATCATTCCAAAATTAATTAATTTCATCCTTCGAAAACAATAATTTATAAGCATTTTTTTCTTTTTTCTTTTTATTTTTTAAAAATACACAATTAGCTTATAATTCGAATTATAAACACAGTACCCACCTCATTTCCATGCTTAAAACTTGTCTATAGCTCCAATTTCTCCATTGCTTCCTTCTTTCCTCCAAATTAAAATCCCCTAAGCCATAATCACCCAAATTCAACATCACATAAAGCATAATTACCAAAATTGAGCTTAGAAAACACAAACCCAATCCAATCTTAAGCTATCTAAACCAAAACCCTTTCAAAAATTACAAATCAAAATTTCAAGTCCTACCTTCATCTCCACCAATTTCGAAATCTTTCTGTTCCTTAGGAAGCTTTCATGCTCTTCCACCTTTTTCCTTGGACAAACATCAAAAACTCTCTTAAAAATTGAAGAAAAATCGAACCCTAAGTCTTCTCTTTCTTCTTTCTTGTTCTCCCTTTTCTTTCCAGCCGAAGCTCTCTTCTATTTTCTCTTCTTCCATTCATTTTTCCTTTCTAATTTCGTGCCTCTCTTCCCTTAAAAATGACGTCCCACTCCTTGCCCTTTAAATAAGTGCAAAAAGACCATTAAGCCCTTCCTCATAAGCCTAGAAACTTAACAACTCAAGTAACCTTCCAATTTTGCCCTTATGTGTTTTTAACACTTTAATTCAATTTAATCAATTCAATATATCCCATATGCTCTTACTCAATTTAACATGTTAATTATTCACATTAACAAGCTAATAAGTCTTCCAAATCATAAATTAAATCAAAGTCTCAAAATTCATTAAATCATGCTTAACTTAGGATATTTTTCAAATCATCAAATTGAAGGAATTTGTTCAAACTTACTTCTACAGAAATGTTCCTCATTGTCTTAATTTCATAACGCCACGAAAATCGTTTAATTTGGTGCACTAATCCAAAAGTTATACTCCAAACATTTTGGACTTGTCTTATGGTAAAACATTTTCCAGCGATTTTCTTCCATCCAAAAATTGACATTCTTAGTGACTAAATTGAAACTCGAGTCCTTCAGAACATTTGTATCTCAATTTCTCTAGTTTAATGCAAATCGAGAATCACCTCATTTGAATTTCTAGAGAAAAAGTTATGGCTAAAATACTTTCAGATTTTTCTAATCCAAGACTGCACACTAAACCCGACTTCCATTCAGAAATTGAAAGTCTTAGGGGCTAAATTGAAATTCAATTTCTTCATATAATTTGTAGCCCCAAGTCTCTATTTTATTTTTCCACAAGAATCAGTTCAATCGGATCTTCACATATCAAGAATTTCTCAAAAGACTGAACCATGTTCAGAAAATGTGTAGATAATTGTCTTAGGAATCCAATGCTTCGAAAACCAAGTCAATCGGATGTCGGCCGGAAAAGATATAAGCAAAAAGTGAAATATGTTCAGAAAATTATCTTTCTTAAACAAATAGGGAAGTCGTAACCGTGCACGTACACGACCGCGACGTGCACGATCGCGACATTCAGGTGGTCTAGCAGAGTCGCGATCGTGCGTATGCACGACAGCGACATTGGAGTGGACTTGCGACTCTTTCTTCTTAACCGACGTCTTAACTTTTAAATCCCATATATTTTGACTTAGAACTCCAAATTTTACAAACTTGGAATCAAAAGAAAGATGAAAGGAAGTTCTACAACTTCCATTAAGAATTAGAAAACTAATTCCATCTTTAAAGTACTCAAATGTCCAATAAAAGTTACCGTCCCATTTACTGTCTCCTAAAACAGTAACTCACTTCTCAAATTTCTATCTTTGAACTCCAAAGTCCAAAAATGTCATATTTTATATCAATGAAAAGATCAAAAAGCAACCTACAACTTTCATGACGGACAGAAAAATCAATTTGGTCTCTAAGGAAGTCGAATTTCCAATCAAAGTTTCTGTCCACTTATACTCTTCCCAAACAGTAACAACAAATTGTAAAAATTATAACTCCAAATTCCCTGGTCCAAAAATTGCATACTTTACATCAATGGAAAGATCAAAGCATAATTTAAAACTTTCATAAAGACTTTAAGAGCATATTCAGCCTCTATATAGATCAAAAATTCAATCAAATTTACTGTTCAGTTACTACCATCCTGAACAGAAATAGACATTTCTAAAATTCATAACTTCTCATCCCATTGTCCAAAAATTCTATACTTTATATCAAAGTAAAGATCAAACATAAGCTAAAACTTTCATGAAGCACTTAAAGGCAAATACAACCTCTAACTAGGTCAATTTTTTAGTCAAAAGTTTCTGCCAAACATGTGTCATCCTATACCACATCCAAAGTTTAAAATTTCATATCTTCAAATTCTCACATCCACAAATAACACATGATGCATCAGTAAAAAGCTAGGAAAATCTTCTATGACTTTCATGTAGACCACTTACTCCAATTCAAACAACATCAGTACTAAAATTGGCCTCAAAACACAGTATACACAAATTTACTCTTAATAAATTTTTTAACAAACAAAACAAAATAACCTTAACTTCGAAAGCTCATAACTTTCACTCCCGATATCGAAAAATATCATACTTTATGGAAATTGAAAGCTTGCAAGAGAAGCTACAAGTTTCATGAAGATCATTTTCTCAAATTCTGTCTAAATCAAAAAGGCAACTCTCTATTACCAAAAAGTAAAACTTTCTTAATTCTCCAAAATTTAACACTTTCACTAATCATTTCTTGCTTTTTCAACTCCATTTCAATCAACTCATTTATTTTAACTTTCATAACTCATACAACTCTACTCAAATATCAAAGTCATTAAAACCAATCAATTCTTTTTCTCATCAATTCCCTCAAGGCACAATAACATCTATAACACAATACATATACAAAAACACTCATTTAAGTTCATTAAATATTTCTAAATTCCACTTAAAGATCGGGGTCCAACAGGTTGTGTGACTAAATGATTATATTCTTTTATAACATAAAGGATAGACCTTATTACATGTTCCAGATCATTCATGAAAGGCTTAAAATTGAATGAAATGTAAAATACTTGATTTCAGTTCCATCTAATTTTTTGAAGCAATTTTCGAGGCCAAAATGAATTCTAAACTCACAGGACTTTCACAGACATGCAATTCACGCCTTTCTACAGTTTTCTTAAGATGTGAGCACTCTTCACGGGTCAGAGGATCTGTATGCTTACGAATTACATACACAATTACCTTAACCTTTAGACAGAGCTTCCATATTAGGCTTCCCCATCACAAGCTCGATATGCGTCTAATCTATATTATTTGCAGTTGTGACTCAATTTTTAAAATAGTTAAAAATCAGTTAAGTCACGCTATTGTATTTATACCAAATTTTAAAAATTAAAAAAAGTTCAATCCAAAGATAATGAAAGTCAAATATTCTATCCTATAAGGCTTTCGATACTGAGAAATATCAAGCACATGTTTCATGTGTGACACCGGTCCAATATAATCACAAATATCTTATACCTCACTAACATGAATGAAAAAATAAAGTGTGGTAAACTAGGACAATACCTGTATGTTCTCAAACGTATCAGCTTTGCTTGTAGGTCTCAATTTCTCCAATTTTATGCTAAACTGCAGCGAAGAAATCCTGTCTTCTCTCACCGAATGCTAAACAACGTTAAAGAAAACATGTTTTCTCTCACCGAATGCTAAACAACATTAGAGAAAAACCTTTATATTCTCCAGTTGAATGCTAAATTACATTAAAGAACCTTTATGAGGTTGAAAACTTATATCCCCCTATGTCACGTTAAATTTATGGATATTTGTACTAAACTGTATATTTTAAAATGACATAGTTTTAAGGTCAATCTTTACATATACCTAGTGACCTTTAAAATGATTAAGATCAACACAAATCCTAAGGTTTTCATATGTATTATAACTATACACAAAAAAAGTTATTAATGAGGATAAAAAGATGATCATCTATATTAATAAATAATCATAATGTCATAATACATCAAAATGTACAAATTTTTAAAGAGCAAGTACAATGATCTTTAACTACTGTTGTCTAAGGACTTTAACACATCTATATTGGATACATGTTTAACAAAAACTAGTGGGCGAAGTCCTTTAGTTAATGGATCAGCTAACATCTCCTCAATCCTGATGTGATACACTTTAACGTCACCCTTCTTAATAAACTTATTTATGGTCAAGTACTTGGCCTCCAAATGCTTAAACCCTGTGATATTTTGTTGTTGTTACTAAACAACATTGTAGCAAGATTATCATAATGTAATTGAACGAGTTTTGTTGGATCGCGTACGGTCCGAGTATTCACAATACACTGCAGAAAAGGACCATACAACAACATGAGTATAATCGAAAACACGAAGGATTAACAAAAATACCTTATTTTCGTGGGTGGATTGCTTCTTTTCGGATTCC
>JANJEY010000002.1:12719680-12731389 GCA_024703695.1 Erythroxylum cataractarum | reverse complement strand
CAGCGAGAAACCATCATCGATGGTTCACTCAACTCATGCATATACAACCAATTCACATAATATCACCAAGTAACACATTCGAAAATATCACATGTGTTATCATTTCACAAATATAAGGCGTTTCGCCTTTCACACAGTTCACATTTAACTATTCGTATATGCAATACACATGTGACACTTTTCATTTTATTACGGTGTTGTGACCGTGATCCTGATCTGTCCCAGTAACGGGCACATTATACGGTAAGCCTGTGGCTCTAAAATACGTTGGGCCTAAATGCCCTGATACGGTGAGCTTGTGGCTCTGAATTACGTTGAGCTCGAGGCCTTGTTGGGTTGAGCTTTAAGCTCTGAAATACGGTGGCAGCTCCGGTCACAACTGTCATTATCTGAATATGCCTTTATGCATGAATGCATATGTCTCAATGTACAATAGTTGTGTCACAACATAATGCCATATGTCCCAAATCGCGTTAAAACCAAATAATTACAATTCACACACAAATGACACTTCGATATCAAATTCCCAATCTTTCGGACACCTATGGTCTGAAATCAATCAAAATCAAACACATAAACCCTCCATTATCTCCACATGACATAAGCACATAATTTTAAACGCACAAAGATTGAGGAACCAACTGGGTTACTCACCTGTAACTTCCGAGCTACTGCCTGGAAGTCTCAGCCACGTCTGAGGATTGACGTTCCACAAGAGCCTCTAAAGTAATTAGAATATAAAAATATTACCAATTGCACAATTTACCATAGTCAATAATGCACATGCAGTGATTAAAATGCATACTATACATGTTTATGACATTTCCGGTACCATTCCTAAATCTTTCCATAACAACTATTTTTCTAAAAGATCGAAATTCCTAAACTCCATAACTCATTTAATATAATTTAGAACTCCACAAGATACATTCCAATATATGAGAACTATCTTCGCATCAAAATCATATTCACTATTCACTATTCAATTTTCATCCAAAATCGAGAACTTTCGAAATTGATTCAGAAATTCCATTCTTATAAATTTACAATTCTTAGTCTCTAAATAACAATAAATCAAGAACCAATTCATTAGGGCTAAAACCTCAAAATAATAATAATTCACTCTCGGAGAAATGGCGTCCTCGAGTGCGTTCCTGCATCGCCATCCTCGCCGCGGTGCAAGGTTTTCTCACTGCGGCGAGATCCCCTGCATATGCCGCAGCGTGCCCTTTTACGCTCGCTGCGGCGTGCGTCTTCGCTCTTCGCGGCGTGCGGGAAGGGACTTGCTCGCCGCGGCGTGCGATGAGCATGTCGCGACGTGCAAACCTAGAAACACGTCCGAAACCCAAATTTCTCACTTCTGTCAAATGTTAATCCAATTATTCTCTTTCAACCACTCCCAAAACAACTTAATACACTCAAAACAACTAATCCATAAACTCAATACCATCAAATAACCATTATCCCTCAATTACCCAAAACAAAACAAGATAAAATCATCAACTCATATCATCCGAAACTTATACATTTCCCAATCATCAAATACTCTAATCAATCATCAATATATATCAATTAATCCTCAAACTAAACTATCCAAAGAAAAAGGAGTAAGAACTTGCTTGTTTTATCTTCCAATTTCTCAAGATACTCCAATCCCCTAATTCATGCACACCCACGGTTATCACCCAACTTTACACCCATCATCATCTTTCCATCACAAAGCTTAAGGAGGGTAGATTTTAGGTGAAGAAGGAAGCAATCAAGCAAGAAGAACCAAGAAGAAAGTAAGCAAGGAGGAGATCCACGAAGAAGAAGAGAAGAAGAATAAAGAGGAAAGCAATCTTTTTCATTCAAAAGAAGCAAGCATCGTGGGAGCAAATTCAAAGGAGAAAGGGTTTTAAACCCAAAACAATTTAAAAGTTTAAGGCTTGGTTGGCAATTCACTTGCCACAAGACCAATCCGAAAAGCCTAAATCCAAATCTTATTCTATTCTCTCCCAAAATTCCAAATGGCTCTAAGCAATAAATCCTAAAATCATAACTCTAATTTTCAAGTGCCATTGGCCAGTAAATTTTGGAACTAGAAATCCACTTAATCTGCCTTTTAGTCATTTAGTCATTTTTTTGGTCCGGACCTATTACTCCAAAAATTCCAGAAAATTTCTTATAAATCCTCAAAAATATGAAACACATAATCATACACTCCAATTCCATTTTTCAAACCCCTAGAACTCTTTTTTTCACTCCAATTCAATATTCAAACACAGTCTACACAAAAATCACAGAATTTCCAATTTACACAATTATACCAGGAATATGTCATACATGCATGTACAATCATATGCTTGTGCAACAATAATCATTTATCGATAAATATAGTGGCTAAATAATGCATGAACATGCCAGAATACGAATGCACAAGCCTAACCCCTTTCCAAATTACCACTATGCCCATCCCCTCGGTGACGGGATGTTACATAAAAGGTTGAGTTCTATCTGGTAGGACAATCCAAAATCAACTTCTTTAAATTTGGAATGCATCAAATTTGTTCAACATCTTCAAAAGTTTCAACTCTTTTAGGAGTTGCACTCCAATATAAAACACTATTTCGAAAACACTATACTGCTTCCTTTATTGTCTCCAACCCATTCTTCACAATTAAGTTAAGAATATGCGAAAAATAACGCATATGAAATAACTGCCCTCTAGCCAATAGATGAAGAAAATCACTTGTTAATATAGAAATCACGTACAATATGCAGAATACACAAGAAGGAGGATTGAATTGTGTAAAATCTTCAAAGATATTAATCTTTAGAAATTTTTTGAATTTTTTTACAAATTCAGATGATCAAATTTTTTTTACTAAAGTCGATGAGTAATGCAATCGCAAAAATTATTATCTACTCTTCTAACAATAAGAAAATTAAAAGATAAGGGTTAGAGAATAGATGCCGCAATTTTATACTGGTTCACCTTTAACCTTGGGCTATGTCCAGTCCTCAGAGCTTATATGAGATTTCACTATACTCTTCAACTTTACAAGTATTCTTTCTATACTTACAAAGCCTCTTAAGGTCTCTCTCAGAAAGTATTCTTTATTTGCTTTCTTAGCCTCTCCAGGCTCTAGCTTTTCTTTATCTAGGAAAGATGTTATTTGTGCTTCATGTTACAGATGTATTCGCTGTCTTTCTTTCGCACTTGAGTACAGAGTTTCTCTAAGTATTGTACAATTAGATTTTCTCTCTTATAAAAGCGTTATTTATTTTACGACTATACCTAGTATTTATAGCCTAAGTCTTCAACTGTCTTCTTGAGAAACTACTTCTTGAATCTTTTAGAAACCGTTATTAGTTGAGTCCTAAACTAACTCCAACTAACTAACTGACTGACGTTCTACAATAGTTTCCTTTTGCATCATCTGGTACTATACTTCTTTTGGTGTCGCTTCGTCTAGTGTCGACTTGTATCTTCTTATGATGATATGTATCTTCTTAAGTTGACTTTCTATATCTTCTAATGTTGACCTTCTATATCTTCTAGTGTTGACCATATATCTTCTGGTGTTGACCATCTATATCTTCTGGTGTTGACTACACATCTTCTGGGTTTGACTATGTATCTTTTGTTTCTATATCTTCTGGGATTAACTTCATGTCATTTACATTTTTTGCGTTCTTAACAAACTTATCAAGATAGTTCACATATTTCTAAGATTATTATTATTTGATTATCATCAAAATTAATAGAAATGAATTCTCCTTAACTTAACAATCTCCCCATTTTTGATGATAACAAATAATCATAATATTAGAAGATAAAATAATATTTAGACGAATAAACAAATATTGTTCAGACATATAAAATCAAAGAAAAAACACAAGAAATGCATAAGATATACAATGCTTTCTAATATTTTCACTTTTCACTTTTCTCCTCTTCTTCTCTTCTTCTCCCCCTATTTGTTATTAATCAAAAAGATAGCTCATATTAGACGCTTCAGAATTTCATAATACATATGTTGAATATCAGTGCGGATCGTCTTGAGGTCTTGTTCAATAGAAACACATAGAAGTGTTATTTTCTTATGAAGATCACCCATTGAATCACCCAGTTCATCAACCTTAGTATGAATTTCTTCAATATCTTTTGCTAAAGCTTCCTGAACTTCCTTTTGTTTCTGGCTAACTTCAGTCCAATTAATGAAATGCTTCAAAAGCTCCAAATTAACAGTAGGATCTTGTTGTATTTCACTAAGTGGATGAAGGTTTTCAACAATAGATGGTTCTCTAGGTAAAACGTCTAACTCTATGCTTTTGATTTAGGGTAATTTGAAGGTTTGATTTCCTTCTGGGAGATCAAGATCATCAGGTTTGGATAGTTTGAGAATTGATTGCCTAAGAAGGTGTAACACATTTTTGACTGAAAGTATGAAACCTAAGGGTCTGATATGCATGATTAAATGCATAAAGGTCTCTAAGTTGAAATTGATACCTTCAACCGTGATATTTCTGTACCATCCTTCTGTCACAATGCCATCTACCTTGAAACTTTCATCTTTGGTAGAAACTCCAAATTAACTCCCTAATGCCCTTGATATGTGAAGTGATATATAGACACTTACAGGTTGAGCTGCATTACATGCATTGTCTATGTTCTTCACAGCCACTTGAGTATGTTCTTCTATAAGATCATCATCATACCCTTCAGGAAACATCTTCTTCTTCCCTTTTTCTTCGTTTATTACAGGGGTTGAACATCTTGGTTGTACATCTAGAACAATCTTTATTATTGTTCTGTTTGTAATCGGATAGATTATATAACGATCCTTTGAAATATTCATTGGATATGGTTCTGACTTTTTATTTCACAAAATACCATATATTCTTCATTCTTCATGACTAAGAAGATGTGTTGTCTGATCGTTTATTGGTATAGAATAGACTTGTACCTTGACTGTCTGCTTAGAAGGTTCTTGGATAATAATTAAACTTCTGTTTCGAACAGGTATTGATTCTTCTATAATCTTCATTTTCAAATCCTTTTTGTTGATTGGTTGAGAAGGATTGTAAGGTACTAAGTGGTGTTCAACTGTTTGTGCCTTCTGTTGAACATCAGATGAAGAATTTTTTTTCTGACTAAGCTTCATCTTCTTTTATTCTTCTGCTGGTTTGGAAGAAAGTTGTTGTTGAGGCTTCTTCCTCTTAAATACTAACTTCCTTTTTATCTTTGTCTCTTTAGATGATTTTGCTAGTTGACTTTGCAAAATAGAGACAATTGATCTGGTAGGCTACTGTCGTTGCTCTTTCTTATTAGAATCTCCACCAAGAATCAGAGCTTTTTGTTTCTTATGTTCTTATTGTCGTAAGGTTAACAATCTTGGTGACCTTCTTGACTGTTTGGGCCTTTCTGATTGGAACGTCGTAGCCTTCCTCTTCAAAAACACTTGTTGTGTTGATTGTTGAACCTAGCTTTCCTCTCTCAGTAGAATTGTCTTAGCTTGTATTGACATATCAGACGATTGTTTAACCTTTTCTTTTGCGGATGTTCTTCCTATGGATCAAGATTTTGTTTGTCTTTTAGACGTAACATGTTCACTCCTGCTTCATCTTACTATAAGCTCCCCTTCAGACTTTGCTTTTGGTGTAAAACCTATATCCGCTTCAGCTTCAAACTTTATTCCCGTTCTAAGAATAGTAGTGGCATTAATAACACTCTTCACATCCATCCTTACCCCGTTACCTCAATCAAGTAGGATTCTAGATTCTCTAAAGAATCTTGTCAATAACATACCATAAGGTAAAGAGCTAGAATAATCTCCCTTAGACTTTATCATGTACTTCAAAATCATGAATAGAAGATTAATGGGTTGGTGATTAAGTAGATGAAATAAGCAATGTTCATCATTTATAGTCACCATGTCCTTCGAGCCTACTTTTGGTAGAACATAGTGGATAAGTAGTGAATGTATAACCTTAGCCTTCGAAACAAGGGTTGAAGTCTTCTTGACTCCTGGAGCACTACTTCCATATAGTTGTCGATTGATGTGCACTTTATCTATACGACCTTAAGTGATCCATTTTGTATTGTTAAATAGCTTTGCTCCAATACTTGGACACCCAATAGCCTTCTTGATAGAAACTTGTGTGACTATAACCGACAACCCATCTACCATTGATATTAAGGTGTTGTCCACCACCTTTCCAGAACTCATATATCTCATTCAAATAGATCGTTTCACGAATGCTGAAGAAAATTTTCCAGCCAACTACTTCAGTTTTTGGTTCGATGTCCATCTGATTTTGCTTCAAAAAAGTGAAATCAACGTGTCTCCCATAGATAAGATATTTCTCCATTTTTTATGTGTAACAAATAAACACTAAACACACAAATGTATTTCACTTAACGTAGCGAGGTTAGTATCTAAAGAAAATATGAAATAAGAAGACTTGAAGTTTAGAACAGAGTATTGAATCATCTTTGTTGAGAGCAATAAACAAGTTGGTTTCAAAGTTTTTCAACAAATTCTAGAGTATAATGTATTTTAGAATCTTGAAAAGATTTCCTTCTTATGCATGCTCTTGAATAATTACCGTTCGTAACTTACAGTTACTATTTACTTAAAAACTTATGACTTTTTTATCTTTTTCTTGTATGAATCATCTAGGTTATAATGTGTCAGACGAACAATCATTCAATATGACCATATTCAAGTTTCGTCTGACTTCCCTGAATCTATCTTCACTAAAAGGTTTAGTGAATATGTCCGCTTATTGTTAATTCATCTCAATAAATTGTAGACGGATGATTCCTCTTTATATATAGTCTTGTATAAAATGATGTTTAATTTCAATATGCTTTACCCTCGAGTATTGTATTGGATTCTTTGATAGATTGATAGCACTTGTGTTGTCATAGAAGATTGGAATTTGATGTTCTTGTATAGAATAATCTTCTAATTGATACTTAATCCATAACGTCTGTGAACAACAACTTGCAGCTAGCATATATTCAACTTCAGCAATAGATAGAGCAATTGAACTTTGCCTCTTGCTCGATCAAGAAATTAGATTATAACCAAGAATGTGACAACCTCCACTTGTACTTTTCCTATCAATCCCATCTCCAACATAATTAGCATCACAGTAACCAATTAACTTGAAATCTTTACCTTTTTTATACATTAAACAAAGTTCAGTAGAACCTGCCAGGTATCTCAATATTCTTTTGATAGCAATATAATGAGATTCTCTAGGATCTTCTTGAAATCTTGCACACAAATAAACACTAAACAGTATATCAGGTCTGCCTGCAATTAGGTAAAGTAAAAAACCAATAATTCCACTGTAAAGGGTTTGATCAACCCTCATACTAGCTTCATCCTTAGATAAGAGGATTGAAGGATGCATAGGAGTTTATATAGGTTTGATCTTCTCCATTTTATATTTGAATAATAGTTTTTTGATATATTTTTGTTGATGAATAAAAATCTTTTCTTCGATTTGTTTAATTTATAAACCAAGATAGAATTTCAATTCCCATCATACTAATTTCAAATTCACTTTTTTTAAGATTTTCAAAACTAAAACATAACTTCTTAGAAGTTGCACTAAAAATAATATCATCTACATATATTTGTACAATTATAAAATCATTTTTAATATGTTTCCTAAACAAAGTCTTATTTACTTGACCTATAATAAAGTCATTTCTAATAAAAAACGAACTTATATGATCAAACCAAGCACGAGGTGCTTGTTTTAATCCATACAAAGCTTTATGAAGTCTATAGACATAGTCTGGTTTATTAGGATCTTCAAAACTAGGGGGTTGCTTTACATAAACTTCTTTATCTATAAAACCATTCAGAAAGGCACTTTTCACATACATTTAAAACAGTTTTATGTCATGACAAACAACATATGCAAGTAAAATCCTAATAGCTTCTAGTCTAGCTACAGGAGCATATGTTTCATTATAGTATATTCCTTCTTGTTGATTATAGCCTTTGAGCTACTAATCTAGCTTTGTTAAGGTTTACTCTTCCTGATTTGTCTAGTTTATTTTTGAATACCCATCTGATTCCTATGATAGACTTATTGGATAGTCTAAGAACTAAAGACCAACTTTGTTTCTTATAAATTGATTTAACTCCTCTTGCATGGATAAAAACCAAATTTCATCTTGAAGAGCTTCATCAATTTTCTTAGGTTCTAATTCAGAAACAAAAGCTACATTTGCCTTTCTTCTAAATTTAGACGTAGTTCTCACTCCTTCTGATGTTTCTCCTATAATCAGGTTTTTTGGGTGAGAAGATTTGTACTTCCAGTCTTTTCTAAGATTAAAGTTTTCAAAAATATCTTCTACCTTATCAGGTGGATTGTCTGGTGGTGATGTGTCTAGGTTATTGACTAAAGGAGCAGATAGAGTTTCATCATCAAAATCGTTTCTTCTATTTATATGAGAATTATCATCAAATTTAACATGTATGGATTCTTCAACAGATTTAGAAACAAGATTATAAACTCTATAATCTTTAAAAGTAATAGAATATCCTAGAAAAATTCCTGAATTGATCTTAGAATCAAATTTATCCAACTTTTCTTTTGTATTCAATATAGTGCATTTGCAACCAAAAGGATGGAAGTAAGATATATTTGGTTTTCTTCCTTTCCATAACTTATATGGATTTTTATTTAAAACAGGTCACAAAAATACTCTATTTTGAATATAACAAGTTGTATTTACAGCTTCTGCCTAGAAATACTTAGGAAGATTCATTTCACATAGAATAGTCCTTGCCATTCCTGAATCATCCTGTTCTTTCTTTCTACAACTCCATTTTGTTGAGGAGTTCTAGGAGTAGAGAAATTATGGAAAATTCCATTCTCTTCACAAAACATTTTGAATTTTTCATTTTCAAATTCTCCACCATGATCACTCCTAATTCCAGCAATAGAAATACCTTTTTCATTTCGTAACTTTTTGGATAGAACTTTAAAGCACTTAAGAGGTTCATCTTTATGTGATAAAAACAATATCCAACAAAATCTAATGAAGTCAACAACAATTACGAGACCATACTTCTTTCCTCCTAGACTTAGTGTTCTGGTTGAACCAAACAAATCTATATGTAACAACTTTAGAGGTCTAGACAAAGTTACAACATTTTTAGAGGAAAAAGATGTTTTAACTTGTTTTCCTTTTTGACAACTCTCAAAAAAGAAATCTTTGTTAAAACTTATCTTTAGTATCCTCTTACCAAATCATGTCTAACCAACTAGGAAATATGTTTAAAACTAATATGATCTAGCTTTTTATGCCAAATCAGTTTTTCCTCATCTGTTGATATAAAACATAAATTTTTTTGATTTTTCAAATTATCTAAGTTAATTTTATAGAGATTATTTCGTCTCTTGGCAGAAAAAATATGGAACCGTCCTTTTTTTTATTACACAAGAATTTTGATTAAAGGATACTTCAAAACCAGAATCACATAATTGACTTACACTAATTAAATTATGCTTTAAGCCTTCAACTAGCAAAACATTATCAATAGACGAAAAGAACCTTTACCAATTTTTCTGATTCCAACTATTTTGCCCTGCTAGTTGTCTCCAAAAGTTACTGATCCTCCTTGTTGATTTTGGAGGTTTAGGAACATAGACCTTCTTCAGTCATATGTCACGAGTAGCCACTGTCCAAGTACCATTGTTGCTAGTTGCTTTTTCCAAGAAAGGAGATTTGCAGTATATATTATATCTTTTTTAGGTACCCATATTTTTTTGGGTCCTTTGGGGTTAGCCTTATAATTATTCATCGAGTAATAAAAATATTGTTTCTTTCTCTTTCTATTAGGAATAAAACTCTTATTATGACGAACATTAATATTATTAAAACCTAACCCACTCTTATCATTTGGATGTCTATATCTTTCAATCATATCATGTAACATCCCGTCCCTAATGGGAAGGGTAAATTGGTAAATTGGGATAGGCTAGATTGTTGCATTGCATATTTGAGTTGTAATCATTCTTTTGACCTCTAATTTTAGAGGAATGAGTCAAGTGGCTCATGCACATATAGGTACATGCATTCATGACTATTTCCCGGCATTTGATTGTGAATATGGTATGAATTGTGAAATTATGATATAATTAGATTTGATTATGATTTATTGAGAATTATGGAGTAATCAGGGTTTGACTAGTTGAATCAGAATGTTTTAGAGTGTTCGACAGTTGAAAATGAACCTTAGGAAATTTTTCGAGTAACGGACTGATTAATTGTTTAAACACTGAAATAATTGTCCAATGGCTATGGAAATATAGGAAATTAATGTGTCAAGCCGTTGAAATTCGGAGACGAATTGGACTGGAAATTAATTTGGAAAGAGAAAGATTTTAGTGAGTAATTGAACAAAGGATTTGTGGCAAGTGTATAGACTTATGATATGAGGTATATAATGCCTTAGGTTTGAATTTGGTTGGAAGAGAAAACACTTTTCCTTCACCTAGGGCATGCGATTCTCTTCTCCTTCGATCGGTTCTTCTCCTTCCTCCTTGTGTGATCGTTGGTGTTCGATTCCTGCGTGCTTCTTCTCCTCTTGCAAAGCAAAGCTTGAATCTTAAGGAAAATGGAGATTTGAGAGGTTTTGGGAGAGAATCGTGGTGTTAGGGCTTGGAGAAGATTTTCAGAGAATTGAAGATTTGTGGCTCGATCGGTAAGTATATGGTTTTAATGTTGTTATTTAAGGTTGTTTGATGCATTTATGCATTTATATTGTGATTGGGGTAGTTAGAGTGAATTATTACTGGTTTTAGAGAGAGAAATGGTAGAAAAATCGATCGGAGAAGACGAATCAGGGCTACACGTTGCGACGAATAAAATAATAGGACGTCGCGATGAGCGTACGCCGTGACGTGCGTAGACGTCGTGACGAGCGTTCGCCAAGATGAACGGGACGTCGCGACGTGCCGAAAGAAAATGTTCGCCCCGACGAGCAACCTGTTATAAGCCGCAGCGAATGGATGGAGGTCGCGGCAAGGGATAGATTTCTGATTGGATTTAATTGGATTTGTGAGGCATAACTTATGGTGTAGACCTCCAATTGAGGTGATGTTTGATTCGTTATGATCTAGATAAAGAGGTCTACAATTGAGGAAAAGAAAGAGAGTCTGAATTCAGGTTTTTGAGATCGCTATTGGTGAAATACAATTAAGAATGTAATTGTAATTGCAACCTAAGGATGGGTTATGATAATTGGGGTATAATGTGAGACTTTGAAAATAAATTCAATGTTATTGGAAATTTTAGGAACTGAGCATAATGGGTGAATTTGATCTTGATAATGGAGATATCGATTTTGAGGTAATACCCTAGCGAGTATGACTTGATAAATTGACTGAATATTCGAATTGAAATTGGGGGAGTTCCGTATTATGTTATTGAATAGGAAGTGAGTTATTATTGGGAAATTGAGTGGAAAGTTAGTATTTGACGAAAGAAAGTGAAATTGGGAAATTGCATCGGGAAAGATCATGAATAGGCATAGTACATCTTTTTAATTAAGACATGTGCATCATTAAATTATTTCTGATTGTGCATTTTAGTAATTGGAAATTGTTTGACTGTTTTAGAGGCACCGTTGGAACGACGATTCCACGGACATTGCTGAGACTTCCAGGCAGGTAGCTCGGAAGTTCAGG
>JANJEY010000002.1:12664142-12701176 GCA_024703695.1 Erythroxylum cataractarum | reverse complement strand
TTTTTTCGTCAGTAAATTCCGTTACTAAATTAGGTTACCGACAGAATATGTTCAAATTTCGTGGGTAATTTTCATCGCTAAATTCCATTTTTCTTGTAGTGGGTATGGGGCTATGTACTTCATCAGTTTTATAGATGACTATACTCGATATGGTTATATCTATTTGATTTCTCACAAATCAGAAGCATTAAGTTGTTTTATAAAATATATGAATTTAGTAGAGAATCAACTAGATAAGAAAATAAAAGCATTAAGAATTGATCAAAGACAAGACTAATTGTCTGATAAATTCAAGATGTTGTGTAATAAAAAAGGAATAGAAAGATAACAAACTCCACAACAAAATGGAGTTGCAAAAAGACGTAATAAAACACTACTAGAGATGTTTAGGTCCATGATGACACAAACAAATCTACCAATCACCTATTACAGTGATGCATTACTTACAGCCACTTATGTACATAATCGAGTGCCCACAAATTTAGTTACGAACACTCTGTATCAGTTATAGGGAAAAAGAAAGCCTAATACAAAACGTCTAAAATGATGGGGATATACTGCCTACTTCCATAATCTCTCTCATAGATATAGGAAACTATGCCCAAAAGGGAAGAAAAGTATCCTTATTAGATACTATAAACGCTCAAAAAGATATGTGTTTATTTGTGAACAAAGTAATTAATTATGTAACTGAATTTATATCGTATTCTTAGATGATGACTTTCCAAAGAAGTGTGAAATAGAAAAAGACATATTTGTATATAAAACTCAACATCAGAATGAATCCATTATTTAGAATTAACTCAAGTAGAAGTAATCGAAAACTTGAAGAATTAACTCAAGGACAAGTAAGATTAGAATCCACTAAAAGTTAACCTACTGTATCTTATATGAGTGGGAATGATCAAAGCATTAATAAATTTATTTTCAATTTCTCATGAACCACATACTTTTACATCAAAGTAATTAAGGTATGATTCCCTAACATCATTTTGAAATAGAAGAAAAAATTCACATGATTATGCCATAAAATTATGATGAGCCAAGGAATATACATGAGACTCTTAATGGTTGTGCTAAAGAAGAATAAATGAAAGCAATGAAGAAAGTTACTTCTTTAAGCTTAAATCAAGTATGGGACTTGGTTAATCTCCCTAATGAGCACAAGGATATCGGGAACAAATGAGTTCTTAAAATAAAATGAAACGATGATGATCGTATCGAAAGATGCACCTTGTGGCGAAAGGATATAGACAATAAAAGGAAAATGATAATGACAAAACATTTTTGTTGTTACGAGGTTTGCTTCAATTTTTTTAATCTTGGCTATAGTGGCTAGTTTGGATCTTGAATTAAATCATCTGAATGTAAAGGTTGATTTTTAAATGACGAACTAGAAGAAGAAACTTATATGGAATAACCTATTGGTTTTATAGAGACAAGCTAAGAACATAAAGTGTGTCAGTTATTAAAATTGATTTATAGTCTAAAGTAGTCCTTAAGGTAGTGGTATAAGTGTTTTCATAGCGCAATCATTTCATATAATTTTAATATGCTTAATAAAGATCATTGTGTATATATTAAGAGATCTAAAGATAAATTTGTAATTTTATCTTTATATATGGATGACATTTAATTGCTTGTAGTAACTGTAACTTTGTCAAACAAATGAAAGATTGGTTATCAACTGAATTTAAGATGAAAGACATGAATGAAGTTGCATATATTCTTTGAGTTAAGTTTTCAAGAGATTGCTCAAAAAGATTATTGTCACTTTCTCAATTGACTTACATTTAAAAGATTTTAGAATGATTTCATATGTAAGATTGCAAACCAATAAATAATCCTATTGCTAAAGAAAAAGCTCTCAATAAGAAATTTCGCTCATCTACGCCACAAAAAAGGGAACGAATGAACAAACGTATCCTATGATGTGTATAAGGTCACGGATTTGTTACATTGTTGGGATGGTGAGCAGATATCAATCAAATTTAAGATAAGCACATTGGAAATCAGTAAAGAGAATATTAAGGTATCTAAAAGATACTGTTGATTGTATGTTGTGTTATTAAGAAAATGATCTACATATACAAGGATATACATATGCAAATTGGAAATGAGATTTAGATGAGAAAAAATCTACCTTTGGATTTGTTTTCTTACTTAAAAATAGTGTTATATCATAGAAATGTAAAAAAAAAAACAACCATTTGTTGCTTTATATGTAATAAAAGCTTAATTTACATCATTTTCAGTAGTAGTGCAAGGATTTATGTAGCTTAGACGAATCTTGGTTAGTTTATGGCTCATAGCGAGACTGATCCAATAACAAACTATGACAACCAAGTGATAATTACTTATATAAAAGACCCTAAATTTTATTGTAAAATTGAACATATAAATGCTAAATACAATTATATGAAAAATATAATTACATTAGGAGAAGTGAACATAAAGTATATATCCACACGAGATATAATTGCAGACTCAATTACAAAATCAATTTTTTGAAATACATACATTGGGCATGTGAAGTCAGTAAGTTTATGCAGATATTAAAATTTAATTTATTAGCATTTCTCCATGTATGTTCATTCAATATATTATCATGTTTAAATACAAATATGAGTTGACATTATTTATTGAATAATAAACATTTTGTAAGACTTAGATTATGAAATTTGCATACTTAGTAAGATATATTTTTCGTATGAATCAAAGAGTATGTCGGACAGATAAAATATTGGTCTTCTCGTACGGACAATCGAGATATATAACAGAAGATATGAAAGGACACACATGATGAGTTTAGGTGTGACCTTTCAATTCTTAACTATAGCTAATTTGTTAATATTATGACATTATCTATAAATATGAGATAATGTTCACTTGAATAATCTGTTGATAATCTTCAAATATACACTAGTATATAAAGACAATTTTTACATAAAAGAAAAGATTCTTCAAGAAGTCCTTTAAACATACATATATTCATTCTCAGCCAATTAAAAAGTACAAAATATAAAAATTCTTATGCTATTAAATTTAACTTACCCAAATTTTGTTTTGGGGTTCATACATTTCCAAACTTCAAAACCTACTCGAATGTGGATTTTAAATTCTGACAACATATGTAAACCATGGTTATGTTTATAACTAAAACAGCACCGACTTTGTTTTAAAATATCATTTTGTAGAGGTCAGGCAGCACGTTATTGTCTTGTGAAACACTTGAATATATATTTTGGATTAAGTTTCCAAATCTCAATCTATATGGAACTAGGAATTAGGAAGGCACCAGTATCTTGATTACCATGATATCTGGTGAACGTCTCTGAATTGGTTTTAAATTTAATCAAATAGGTCTCATGAATGGAACGTTGTATCCAAATAAAATTTATAAAAGAAAGAGTAGATATTGGCTTCACCTGTTATCATAAAATAGACAAGGAATAATACTATTGGCCCACTTAAAACACATTAATTAAACTGCCCGCTTTTCATATTAAATAAAATTGTAGTTTATGCTAAAACTAAATCTAAAGGATCTCGGATAATAAAATTTGATATTTGTGCAATAATATTTCACTTTTACTTTTCTTACTCTTTTATTTATGTGACATTTTACCACAATTAACATGTAGACAAATCAGAAGATGACATGTGGTGATCAAATAGGATGTTGATATGGCATATAATGAGGGCAGGTTACATAATTAGCTGACGTGGCTAATGAAGTGTCAAATGACGCGAAGAGGTTTGTGCGTCTTATTGTTGACGTGGCGTTGGCGTGTTGCCTATATGGATGCTTATCTGACCAAAAGATTAATTTGCATCTTCTTCATCGTTTCGGATGAAATGATGACGTTTTGCTAGATTTGAAAGAATGTCGTTTAGTCTTTCTTCTTCCTCCAGTTACCTACAACTAGGTTTTGGAGTCAAGTAGCTATTCTTGGTGCATGAGGCCACGTGTAGAGGTTTTCAAAGATATTTTCTGTACCATTGTAATCTATTCGAGAAGAGGCACAATTTGGTATATAAAAATGTTATTTTTTGAGTATAATTAAAAATTCGGAGTACAAAAGCATAATATTGTGAGAAAAAAAATGAAGAAAACTCTAGAATTTTAATACCTTTTGTTAAAAAGGAGACTTTATATCATGTAAAAATTAAATAAAAAAAAGAAGTTAAGTGGGTATTTATATACAATGTTTAACTATCTCTGATTTTATGTTATACAATCTTATCATATCAAATATAAAAAGAAAAATGATAAGATCATTTCTAAATTATTCAATTTTAGCGACGGAAATATGCTTTCTGTCGTTAATTTCTAATGGTATATTTTTCGTCGGTAATTTTTTGTCGCTAACTTGTAATGATTACCGACGACCATATTTTTTCGTCGCTAAATTTTGTCGCTAATTTTGCTACGACGAATTCCCTCCAAATTTAGCGACGAGTAGTAGTACCGTCGCTAAATCACTCAATTTTGGCAACGAAAATATGCTTTTCGTCCCTAATTTTGAACGATAATTTTTCTGTCGCTAAGTTTCCATCGCTAATCTACATTTTTATTGTAATGATTGTGCCCTTACGCTCATTGGACTATAAATGTTTGAATAAATCAATTGCAATGGATAGAAATCTCGTATTCACTTTCTAAATGGCTTCTATGACATATTGCTAGCCAGATAATGTTCACAAATAGGTAAATCTACTTGATGTAAAATACTTAGGAGATGTTCTTTAGATAATCGACTTATTTGATTTCGACTAATATATATAACATAGTCTAACGTGCCACAAAATTGTATCATTATTACAATTACTAAATGATGTAAACATAGAATAGCTTATATTACTATTTGAATAAAAAACATCCAAAATAATAAGACCATCTAACTTAAAACCATGACTATAAAAAAATTTCCAATATATAAATCCATAACACCATGGTGAAAATTTACATAAAAACCAAGACTTATTAAAACCAACATAGAAATCAGATTTTGTAAATCTTTAGAACATACAACATTTCATATAGAATCAAGGATGACCACCAGATATGTCTAATTTGCATGTTCCAATTCCTTGTATAACAACCCTTGAGTTGTCTCTTACATAAATCCATCATGTTCCAAACATGATTTTTTGAAATTCTACGAAAGCATCTCTATCCTTTGCTACATGGTTGGTTGCTCTCTGTAATCCATAAATGACGTGATTTAAGTAGAAAAATATAACAAAAGATATCTAATGTCTGTACAATAAGATTGTACCTTTTTTGTGCTCGCTACAATCACGAGCAAAAGCACTTCACTGTATTCATGCTCTCCTGTTTTAAAACAAGTTTTCATTTTCCATGTTCCATTTTGTCTTTTTAAAATCCTGAGTATAGTGGATATTTCTTTTACCAATTTTCTATTTAGAGCTTCCGATTCATGTCTCCATATAAGCTAAAACCAATTGCTTATACCTCAAAAGACATTTTAAAGGCTTCAAGATGGTCTTCTTCTAGTATAAGACGTCTCGTAGCATCTTCTATCGTTTTGATACTTTCATTGTAAGTTAGATGTATCTTCATATACTACCAACTCTGAGGTAATGAATGATCATAACTTATACTTGCTGCTCATTTGATAGTTCATGACCAACATCATGCAACTTGCTTATATGTTTGACAAATGTCTCAAGTGTCTTTGTATTGTGTTTTCTAGTCGTTCCTTATATGTGTCAAACTTGATATTGAATTACCTCACTTTGACCATTGAGATGTGTTTAAAACTTGCAGCTATAAAGCGAACCACATGTCTGTAGCAATTTCAAATATGCATATCAATGTGGATACATCTTATCTTAATTATTGTTATTATTGTTAACAATTTTGATGTAATATGGTAAATTAGTAATCCAATTGTATTAAAGAAATAGTACAATGTATATTATATATTTTCTAAAGAGTTGGCAATCGAAATATGAAGTTAGATGAATAGTATCCACGACTCCCCAAAGATAGATTGAGACGTTCAGGAACATGTTCGTGGTGCTGAAGTAACCATAACACGACTGCGCCTTACTTACTCAAGAACTGTTACATGGCCGTACAAGATTTAAGACGAAGTCTATTTGGCCGATCGTTAACAACTCTAGACAAATGGATAAGTACTGTGTTTATTGTAACAAAGTGATTAACGTGCGAAGTTCTAATTGATAATTCATCTCAAGTTGCAGATGGTACCATTCCATAATATCCATTCAAAGGATTACCTTCCCTAGCCAGAGTCTTGGCAATCTGTCTGAGTAAATATTTCTGAATTTTACCAGTCGAAGTTTTAGGAAGCTCTTCCATGAACACCACCGTCTTTGGCACCATATAGTGCGCCATTCTCTCCCTACAAAACTCTATCATCTCTTTCTCTGTTATAACAACGTCACTCTTTAAACTCACAAATGCACAAGGCGTCTCTCCCCAGAACTCGTCCGGTTTGGCCACCACCGCCACCTCATTAACTGCCGTGTTTGTGTGGACCACACTCTCAACTTCTATACTATTTATGTTCTCTCCGCCACTTATAATCACATCCTTTGAACGATCTTTAATCTCCAAGTACCCATCTTGGTGCATCACACCTAAGTCTCCTGTGTAAAACCAACCATTCTCTCTAATGCATGCAGACGTAGCCACCTGATCTTTGAGATAACCTAGCATTACACACCCACCTTTCAATACTATGTCGCCGACCGTATACCCATCTCGCTTCACACTCCGTCCAGTCTCGGCGTCCACGACGTCCACCGCTGTGACCCCTGCTGTCCTCACCCCTTGTCTTGCCTTCAGCCTCGCTCTCTCCGTCGGAGGCAAGTTGTCCCATTGCTGTTTCCATGCACACGTCACCACTGGTCCCGCAACCTCGGTTAACCCATAAGCGTGAGTCACTATAAAACCTAAGGACTCGGCTTTAACGATCATCGGAACTGGTGGCGGAGACCCTCCGGTCATGAAATTAATAGGGTTTTTGAGAGGCTCGCTGTGAGGAGAATTTGTTAGAATCTTGAACAGCACAGGCGCACCGCACATGTGGGTAACACCGTGTTGTTTGATCAAACGGTAGATCTTTGCCGCGTCAACTTTTCGAAGACAAACATTGGTCCCACCAACGGCAGCCATACCCCAGGGGAAAGACCAGCCGTTGCTGTGAAATATCGGTAGCGTCCACAAGTAGACGGGGTTTTTAGGGATGGCCCAGTTGACGAGATAATCAACGGTTACAAGATAAATTCCTCGATGACAATGGACCACACCCTTGGGATGCGACGTCGTACCAGACGTGTAGTTCAGAACTATGGGGTCCCACTCGCTCTTTGGCCTAACCCACTTGAAGTCAGAATCACCGTTCTCAACCATCTCCTCATAAGTGGTGATGAAATCCACGGTGGGTGAGGCATCATCATTATCATCTACGATGAGGACAAGCACAGGAGGTTTATTAGAGAACATTGAGACAGCCTCGAGAACAAGGGAGCTAAAAAAGGAGTCAACGAAAACAAGCTTAGATTCACTGTGCGTTAAGAGGTTGAATAAGGTGCAAGCGTCAAGGCGAGTGTTGATGTTGTTGAGGACAGCACCGGACATGGGTACCGCAAATTGGAGTTCGTACATGGCAGGGATGTTGGCGGCCACCACTGACACTACTTGGCCTCTTTGAACGCCAAAAGAAGAAACAAGGGAGGATGCCAGTCGGAGACAACGGCGGTGGGTCTGAGACCATGTGTAGGTGGAGTTGTTGTAAACAATGGAAGTGGACTCGCCGTAGACAATGGCTGCTCTTTCGAGAAAGCCGAGTGGAGTTAGAGGGCAAGAGTTGGCCGAGTTTGACTTGAGTTGATCCATTGAGGTTTATTCTGGAGCAGCCTAGTCTCTCACTAATGTCTTGTCAGAATTCACGTCCTGGAACACCCGTTTAAAGCACTTGGGATTCAACAACCACACAAGCAGTAAAATATGCAGCAAAAGTAGTGGACTTGTCAAATATATGATGGTCAACGGATGTCTCAGTCATCCACATGTCATACACAACATAGAAAACGATTGGTCAAAAACCTCCTTGGCTTCGTATACCATTGTAGTCTATTCCTATTATCTTTAAGAACAGGTGCAAGGATCATCATTTGATGGTAATTAAAATATATAAAAAAATAGATAGTAACCGATCGTCATATAGTGGAATCCATTGCAAAATTCATGATTTTAAAGTAAGATTATAAGCTTTTTACTTTTTCTCGTTACGTCAAGTGATAAATTATAGTAAGACTCGGTCGTAGAACTACTGAATGCTATGAAGTCTTCTTCCCTGTACTGGGGGAATTTCCCAGAAAAGCTACAACTATATATAAATATATATTTATGGTAAGAACACTCCGCATGTATATATATATATAAGCATGAGATCAAACAAAAGAAGCCACACCAAAACAAAGGGCAGGATAACATCCCTCAATGCAAAGTGGGTTCTTACCAATGAAGTGCAAGCTATAAAACCACAACGAAGACTTAGAAGGGCCCCGAATACCCAAAGCAAACCGAAATTTCCTTTGCTTTCAATCCGCTCCTGCCCTCACATGGCCAAGTTTTGCTCGGAACCTCCCTTTCACCCTCTTAGTCTTTGCTTACATGTGTATTATTTTTCAAATTCTTAAACCAACCACTAAAAATTTCATATAAGCAAAGCGCCCCACTTAATGTTGACAGACTATCATACGCTGTTTCATAAACAACTAGAATTGTTGACTTACTATATCCAGCGCACACCTCATCATATCTTTTTGAGTTGTGAAACGCAGATTTTTTATTCTACTTTCACAGATTCTGAAGACTGCAAATTCATTTCCTATTTAACCTGCTGAAAAAGCCATGATCTATTCTCAATGAGAGGGTTGGCAATCAATCATTAGTCATCTTCTCGGTGGCTCAACCTTGTTTAGAAAAACGAATGACTTTGCAGGGTCCAACGCACAACCCAAATTTATACATGACTTTGAATACTATATATTTTGCTCGGGGCAATTTATCAGTACCTGGGACTGTAGAAAGAATCTGTATTCGTTTATTGGTCCGATGGATTTTTAAGCTTATATTGCAGGCATTCCGCATTTTGCTGTTGAAATCTAGTACGTGCTATATTACTAAGCTTGGTATGACCACCTTCTACAAGAATGAGATTTCACTTGAAATATGCCACCAACGTTAAGTTAGAGTATGAAAAGTTTCCTTTTATGAGAGGATTGACTCCTCAGTCATCAACGGTAACGATCAAAGGATGAAAACTCTGTACAAAGCATAAAAGTTGAAAATAAATTTCAAGTCTTACCAGAACCATGCAGTACCCTTATGACACAACCGGTTGTTTGAAAAGTCTCCATTTTACATCAGACAGTGAGAAACATCTATCTGCCTCAATTGCCCCCATCAAAACAGCGACTAGATTAAGTACATAACTAAGCAGTATCTGTTGCTTGCTGCTAAAAGAATAGTTTCCAGCAATGAATCCAGTGATTCCTTGTTTCTTGTGAAATGCACGAGTCACTGCAAACAAGCAAGTATTCACATCGTCAATCACACTTTGGTGCAAGTAACCAAAGGTCAGCAGAACCTTCGAGTTTACAACCTAAACAGAAGTATTAGAATGCCTTACAATGGCAGAAACAAAATTCTTGGCACTATTTACTCATCCAAGATCGAAGTCATTTGTGAAGAAAAGCATGGAATTTTCAACTTTGATCATCGGCTTATCAACTCTTCCTTCGATTGCCAGAAAGCTTTTCTTCATAATTAAGAGCCGCATTCAAAAGAATGTCCATTCGTTCCCTCCCTTTATCCAGTTCCTTTTCACACATCAAATTCTGTTTCTCGTCATTGCATTTCTTCCACCCTATATCCACTTCAATTCTTCTTGTAGGTTTTGGCATTTGCTGACGCGATTTCTTTTGATGCCTTTTATATGCCCTCATTGCCCTGTTTATTGCTTTGATTTTTACGAGACAGTGGTCACAGTGCCATTTGTCTAATGGGATAACAGTAAGTGGTGGATTCAAGCAGCCAACATGATAGCCATGAGAACAGCTGTCACATAAAATAATTTCTTCCTTCTTTCGCTCACTAAGGCAAATTCTGCACAAACAAGAAGGACAAAACCAATCAGGACCACATGATTTTAACTGCTTCGCTGAGAGGCACTTCTCATGGTAAAGACCAAGATGGCAGTAGCGATAATCACATTTCTTTATCGTGTCACCTTCTCTCAAAACATTCTTACAAACTCCACAAACGCCCAACCTTTTTCTCTTTTTCGGTGATCCATGGCCAAGAACCATGCCATAAGTTGTAGCAGTCTTGTCTTTAATGAACTTGTCATGCATTGGACTGATTTTATCATTGGCTTGATTAAAGTCGATTCCACAACCATACAGCCGTTTACAAACTGCACAATTCACATGATGGGATCCCATTTCACTTGAAATGCAGTTGTTACAGTACCAGGATATTGGGGGAATCACCAGGGGAGTAGATTCTAAACATGAGATGTGATACATCTCTTCACACGAATCACAAACTAAATAATCCTTTCCATCTGCCTTTCCCCCACAAGCACGGCAAGTGCAACCTTCAAATCCAGCAAAATGTTCCTCTGATTTACCACAAGATTCAGCTTCCTGCGTGGTGCCAACCTGTTATGCAAATGACAACTTTTAGAGTATTTTCCCAGTCCAACTATGTTAAACATCAGTTGAAAAGATTCAACCTTTTTGCACTTGGATACATACAAAATTTTCTCATGAAGTTGTAGGTAAATAAGCAGCTGCATCTAAGTTCCAACAATCCACATAGCTAATGAAACAATATATTTAGCAGTATTTCAATATGACTTACAAAGAAGACTCCATCTTCAGGTGCACATGGTCCAGAGCCTCCCACCTGAAAAGAGCAAAATCATGCCACACTTGTTTAACAGTCATAACTAAAAGAATGCAGTAATATAATTTCATATGAAATAAAGTACTGTACTTCATATGAAACTGATCTCATAATTCAATGTATGATAGATGAATATTTCTTGACCGCACTACCTCTTCATTGTAACAAGTCTTTGATACCTCTCCATCGTAACAAGTCTTTGAAACCTCTTTGAGACTTTTTGCTAGAGAAATCAATTGATTACCAACATCCTCAAGCTTCGTCCACATCTGGTAAAAGAAGATTGAAGTTAAGCAAACAACACAAGAAATAGAACTTCAATTGATTAAAATGCTTGCATTGCATGAGCATGACTTTAAACGTCCACCATAATTTGAAGTTACAGGAAAACGTGAGGAGAAAAAGAGATGTCAATATTTGTATCATTCAATTTATCAAATTGGTATTTGGGAATCAAAATTCGCACATAGCATGACGGTTCCAATCCTCATAAATTAATAACAAATTAAAAAAAAAACAACAACAACAACAATCCGCGTTCTGGAGAGATTCAATAATACGCAGCCATACCCTAACTAGTAGAGAGGTTGTTTTCAATAATAAATTACATAACAAGTGAGACCTGTAAATTGTTTCTCTTTATCTGTCAACAGAACAAACAGTAGAGGGCAGTGAATCACAAAAAGGACGAACTAAAATTGCAGCAAGATACTCGAGATATCAGAGCAATAAGAAAAAGCGTGATAATGATGTAGATATAGAATATCATCTCAAACATTCAATGCCACCAGAAAAGCCAGACTTTTAGAAGCTCGCATTTCACATTGTTGGAACATGAAATATAGAAAATGAAGCATGAGCAGGCATTCAGTAATAAAATCAATTAAGAAAAATTATCAGAATAATACAACAGAAAAGCAGAAACATGAACCAGAAAAAGTAATAACCTGTTGGATATCTGCATAAAAGAGTAAAGGTGAGCATTCATAAGCTCTCTCTTTCATTCTTCGGTTTACAAGATCTAGGCTAAAAAAGTTGTCAGCCTTCACTCCTTCAAAATTTTCACGTATTAGCTTGCACAACAAAGTGAACTTTTCAGAAAGTATGACACCAAGAAAAACACGGCAGCACATCTCAGTAGCTGAATGATAACAAGATTCATCCAGAGCACCATCAGTTAAAACACCCTCACGATGTTTGGCACGCTTATGACTATTTTTAGGCTTCCACTCAGCTTGTTTAAATGATTTTTGACCATCTTCAACATGAACAACGGACTCCTAAAGAAACAAATCAAAAAATGTGAACAAAAATGAAAAGGAATAGAACAAGAATGACATCTTGGTTAACTAATAATACCCAACTGCATCCATTTTGGTAAAGTCACAAACCTTAGATGGCATCATAAGAGAATCTAGGATGCACTTGCTCAGACTGCCCTCATCACCAATTAATGACTGATACATGTCTACAAGTACAGAGTCCCTCCACTGCCTGGAAACAACATTTGAACCATTCGTGGAAGCAGGAAACTGGTGACATGGTTCATTTGTGGTCTACAAAAAAACCTCACAGAGAAAAGTTACAGACTAAGAAGGATGAACAGTACTTGTGATATAAAAATATATGACAGAGAATGCTGGAGAAATCAAATCCAACAAAAAATATAAACAAGGCACATAGTTAACTGTATCTAGTCAGTAAACTTGTAGCAGAAAATAGTTCTTAGGGAACTGCACAACCTTCCAAGCTTTCCTACTCAATTCAAATCACTACAAATTGGTGACAGATCAAAAGGCAGAGTAATAATGACCATGTCAACTACCAATGCTTCCAGGATCTTCAGCAACCAAATTTAGTCACACAACATAGAATTATAACCTAGTTATTCGAATTATCTGAAATTAACAATTGTTGACGAATAATAGTAGTACGGTTATTAAGTGATTAAGAAACAGCTGTTTGCATACATTTTGGATATTCTTTCCATGGTCACTTAATAGCTCCTCCACCAAAATGAACATCAATATTAAAGTCTGTGTCGCACAAACAACTACATTATGTCATTAAATAATAGGCACACTTTCCAACCAATCCCAGGACTAAGAAGAACCACTGTTCATATAAGTCCATGCTCTCCACAATTCATTTCTTATGTAAATTCAAGGGGCAGTCACTCACACCAAGAACTGAACTTTTTAGACACTATTTTTGTGAATTGTACCATAGCTATACATCATGCCAAGTATAGCAGTTGTCTGATAAACACTAATAGAGTGGAGACATCACCAACACAAACTTCCATGTCACTATGAAATTATTGGTCATAATCTTTGACAATTCAACATGACCAGCAAAGTTGCAAATTTAAGCCACTGCAACATGTTTAAGAGTAGCAAAACTGAATCAATCTAGAAAGTTGGTTTGCATGGAGTTTTTTTTTCTGACCCTTTAAAGCCACATTGGTGATTTGAAGAAGTCAAGTTTTAAGTTACATTAGATGCCTAAGTTCACTTTTTTCACCATTATTTTTTTGCAATAATTATTTACGAAAGAAATATTGCCATAGCATTTATTTCTGCAAGCAGATAAATTCACGTATATACATACTTTATCAACAGATCGTTAGGCAATATGTAAAGGACATATGTCTTATTACAGTGTGTTAAATTTAAAAACTTTTTGATGTGCAATTCAAGAACTGGAATTGGCATTCATATCATAAATTCCTATTCAGCAACTTAGAATCACAAAACTAAAATTCTGGTGTTTAGAATGACATAAATTTTCAGATGGAATTGTATGTCAAATAACAAAGTGATTTGGTATAGCTTAGGTAGAAGTACTGTCACTAAAACCAGTGACACCAGGATAGTAAATAATGAGGACGGCAGCAATAGTAGTAATGAGTAACAGATATGATGACAGAAACTGCCTCCTTTGGTTTACAGCAGTATCAAGAGAAACAACAGATGCATGGGTAGTGTCAACGTGATGACCAATATAATGAGAATACAAAAACAAAAAAGGAGTCATAGAACGATAAAAGCAGTACTTGGTACAAAAAAAATAGGTAATAACAACTTGATGGCATGATGATGGCGCTGATCATGGCAGTATGACAATAACAATTGCAAATGCATACGTTGGTCGGAGTGAAAAGG
This sequence comes from Erythroxylum cataractarum, assembly GCA_024703695.1. Taxonomy (NCBI): domain Eukaryota; kingdom Viridiplantae; phylum Streptophyta; class Magnoliopsida; order Malpighiales; family Erythroxylaceae; genus Erythroxylum; species Erythroxylum cataractarum. The sequence goes on along the minus strand of JANJEY010000002.1, from coordinate 12,687,037 downwards.
GCCAATGGAGTAAGAGTCATAACAGAAAAAGGTGAGAGCTACATGATCAAATTTAAAAGAAAATTATAAAGGAAAAGTTGATTGAAACTTCAATAGTTTACACAGGAAACAAGAATAAAAAACCAACCAAAAAAATCTATTTAATTTCCTGAAATTGGATAAAGTAAATTCGAATAGTTTTCACTCTGTTTTCTTTAGATCATGACCTTCACATATATTCCACAATCCCCCAGTCCGTCATGAATTGTTGGTAATACATCAAAAACTCACCGATTATAGCCAAGTCACCCCTGTCACCTATGATTGATCACTGTCGGTGCTGTTTGCACCAAGATGTTAACAATAATCTAACACACCCTCAGTTAAACTTTCAGAAAATTCTGACCTGTAAATTATTTTTTGACTTTTTACAGGCAAAAACTTTGAAAAATCATTAAAAATAGGAAATAAGAAGTTGGTGTCCTTTCTTAATATACTGTTTCATGTGCGCAATCTCTTGGAGATTATTTCTCCAATTCATTTGAAATCAGGAGAAGTGGAAGAAGAAGGCTCAACATTTTATCAACTAAGATAAGCCTCTTCAATTATATTCTGCAAAGTACTAGGCAGCAACCAAATTTCTTTGTCCCATTTCCCAAACCCAACCCTAGTCCCAACCAGCTCTAGAACATTCCCAAGCTTAAATATCAAATCTTCCAAGTCACTAACTAACTCCCACAGGGAAATATCCAGATGTCCTACCTCTTACTGGAAGAGCCCATGAATAAAAACCTTTATCCAAACAAGGCCACAAACTATAAACAATAAAATAAGTTCCAATAGATTACCACTCTCGAAACAGTTCACGTCATTTCTTTATCAGTGAGAAATTTTTTTGCCATATGATTAGACCTAAGATGCTAGTAAACAGCTATAATTAAAATTTTTACACTTGGTTCAGTTTCAATATAATAGCCACACCTCACAAGTTATTACACAGAAAAGTTAAAATGTATTGATTAATAGTTCAGTTCTAATATTGTTGCCAGACCTCATAAGCTATAAGCTGTACTTTCAGTTCCAATGAATTCTTAAAATGTAAATTTATGTAGATGTGTGGTACAGTGGTGAATGTCTCTTAATGAGATTTCTCACCCGTCACCTCCTTCCCAAATCTATTTTGTTTAATTGCTCAGTCTAGTGGTTAGCTAGAATGAACATAACGTAATATATCCGTGGTTCTATCATGTGATTAAATAACATGTCTTTGTCATCTTTGAGCTCAAATTTGAGAAAACATACATTGAATTAATGGATTGGGAAAAGCTCACAAAATGAAAGCCAATCCTTCGCAAAAATCAAAGTTTATAGCTCTAATTCATAGATCTCTTCTGCAGACAAAGGAAGTCAAAATTCTTCATCAGGTTAAGCAAAACTAAAACTTACATAAGCATGGTGATTTTCAGCGTGTTAGGAAATATGACCATCCCTACTGAAGAACAGCAATGGATCAACATATATAATTACAATAATTGACAAGGAATAACATCCACATATTTAAAACTGACTGTCACCACCTTTGTTCATCTTTCTGTTTTATCTTTACAGATAATCACCTTAGAATTTATTCCTAAAAAGAGATATCATTCGTACTCCCATCTAAGCCAAGGTCAACCATAGTGTATGTCACAAAAACTTTCCAATGTCAGGGAGCTTTTTTTTATATAAATCTATCTTCAGCTAAGTTTTGATGTTAGCTTATGCCCTTACTTCCTGGATATTTTGCATTCCAACATCCTTTCCTGTGGGTTTCAGGTGAAAATGTGAGTTTTCTCAGAAAATTGCAACAAAATAAAAAACATGAAAATTAGCAACTCACCTTCCACTTGCAAATACAACAAAAGCAATCAACTCAACTTGGCATTAGTGCATGGATGGGTACACAATAGAGGCATACCTGGTTTTTTAATTTACTAGCAGCCTCCACCGAGCCCCTCCTGTCCTCTTGGCCTTTACTCTCTGAATAAGACTGTGTTCGCTTCCGCCTCTTGTAAGTTTGAAATCCCTCACTTGTCCCAGAGAATCCATCAACTCCATCATTCCCAACCCGACCCCAGGACCAATTATTCGCTGCTGCAGTTCCCAAGTATTGACCTATCCCATCTGTTCCATAACCATTACTTGTTCCCTCTTCCAAACCCATTTTCTACCACACTAAAATTTACAAAGAAAGATTATTGCCACAGGCCAGTTAGAGTTTATTCCAATTCAAGTGAAATGTCATACACACAGATAAAAATGTGAAGCAAAGCAGCGTATCAACAAAGAACTAGTTGCAAACAAAACAAGCCTAAACTCTCTTCCTTACTGAACCAGGGAAAACGGAACTCTTAACGAACTGAATATAATTCCTACTATTTCCTCGCGTATCTAAAGATAAAATCTGACATCATACTTGACGATTCTGAAGTAGTCTAAAGTTCCCCCATTGATAAAATGATTCAAACTGAAAAACCCTAACGTAGTTCATGCGATGTCCTTCTTTAACATCTCTCTTTATTGAACAAATTCGCAGCTACCAAAGGGATTATAACAATAGCAAAAGCATCAGGAAAATGTATATAAAAAGAAACAAGCCGAGTGAAAAAGGAGGAAAAGCTTGCTTACAAAAGTAGAGCCAAAGCGAGGAAACCCTAAAATCTGATGAAATAGCTTCGGCTGAGTAGAGAGAGGGAGACAAAAAGCGAAGGCTTCCTCTGCAACCGCAAGTTGTAACAAGTTTATCTGTGCGTGGTAGCAATCTGAGTGTAATAGTTTATTATAATCATCTCCCAGTCCCAGTCCACATCAATCACTTTGAACTTTTTTTCTCTTTTGGGTTCAACTTCAACGTAACCCGTTCCGTTACTATTTTCCTATCGTATTGCAGGAACATCCGTTTAAAGTTTAAACGAGAGAGTTGTTCAGACAGTATTTTTTAGATAACCCACAATTTATTTACACGTCAATTGAATGTATAATTAAACAAACCATTGTATCTAAATTATTTTATGGAAATAAGCGTCAGAATATTATAATCATTTTCGTTCTATCTAATTAATGATTAAAAAAATTTATAGTCAATTTAACTGAAAATTTTTTAAATTATTTATTTTTATTCAATTTTTAATTTTATTATTTAATTTAATTTAATAACTTTTGTTGTTAAAAATTAATTAATTTATTAATTAATCGATCAAGTTTTTAAAACAATAAATTAATATAAATTAAAATAAATTAATTAATATTTATTTAACAATTTTGTAATTAAACTTCAAATCATCTTTTTTAATCAGATTTTAAAATTTTTTATTTTATTTAATATTTAGTATATTTTATAATAATATAATACTAATTAAAAATTTGAAAAATTAAATTCCTTATCTTATTTACTTAACGTCCAATTTTTTTTAAAAAAAAAGTTTGCAATACCTCCTCGTTCTTTAAACAATGACAAATAAAGAATTATTTATTCTTATCTTCAATCCAAACGCGCCATTAGGGAATAAACACATGTCTTATTGTCTAATAAAATCCAACTATAAGCATTAAAAATATTAACATAAGGACCACTTAAAAATATTAATAAAAATTTTAACCTAATAAAATAAAAAATGCAACTTGAATTTCGTCTATATACAATAATTATGACTCAAAATAGTTTACTTTAATATGGTCAATTTTCATATATAAAAATAAAGAACATTAGTATTAAAATAAACAGGAACCTTTTTACAAAAGGGTGTAAGTGCTTGTTTTAATGAACTTTTTAGAAATTAATAAATATTTTTTTACTACAAAAGTCTTTTTTATTGTCTACGTGGATGGGCTTTTAGGGATGTCAATAAATATTTTTTTCTACTACAAAAACCTTTTTCAAGAAAAATAAATGTTTGACTGTAAAATAAAAAAAAGCAATTCTTTAATAGAAATGACTTTTTTGACAACCAAAATACAACAAGAAGCTTAAATTTGGAGCATCTCAGAAAAACCTCTCAAATGGCATTTTTAGGTAGATTTTTCATATCAATTAATGAGTTTATTTTTAATTTATTTTGTTTTTATATTTTACATATAATTTTCACAATACCCACAAACTCATCTTTACGTTTATCTTGCAAACTCATCTTCTCTATTACAATAAAATGTATAATTTATTATGTATTTAACTATTTACTCAACTTGAATATTTATTTTGATATTTATATAATATTATTTAACTTTTATATGTTTTAATATTTATTTTTTATATTAGTTTTATTTATGTTATAATTCATATAAAAAATTTAGTTAGATATATTTTCATTTATGTTTCATATGATTTAAAATTATATAATAATTAATATGTTGTGCTCTACATATTGTTTAATATACTTTAAATAATATTGATATGCATAAATAATTTTATTACAAAATAAAATATAAAAGTACTTTTATTTTATGTTGTTAAACTATCCATTGTATAAAAAAAATTTAAATTTTTTTAAAAAAATAACAGTTAAATAGTCACTTCTTAAAAAATTAAAAAAATTTACAGAAAAAACAATAATAACAAAAACTCTCCTAATATAAGTTTAACCAAATTGACGCTGAGTGTTGCTTTAAATTTTAATTTTTGGTAGAAGAGTGCTTTAATTCCGTATTAACGACGTGTCATTAAATATTATTTAAAAAATAATTAACAATTCCTGTATTTTTCACGATCGTTATATACAACTTTTTTTCCATCGCTTCAAGTAAGAAAACTCCAAGACCGTAAGTCAGAGCAGGAGCACCAGGAATGAGTGAGCGGCGGTGCCACAGGACCCACTCCCACATGGAATCGGGAACAGATACGGAATCTGATAGCGAGACGATGCGCTGCTTATCCTGCAAGGACGAGTACGGCACGCGCGACGCCGGTACGTGTAAGGAGTGCTACGAGGAGGCGAGCGAGACCAAGGAAGAGCTCAAGCGAGAGATCGAAGATCTTAAAGCCAAAGTTGCTTTCTTGCGATTTTGGTCTCCTCTTGACCACCACCACTACCACCATCTTCTTCACTTTAACAACAACCACCAGTATCATCAAAATGGTAACATCAACAGGTCCTCATCTGGGCCTTACTTCACTGATGTAGTTCTTCTCGCCGCCTCGGACGATGGTCCGATTGGGTCTCCGGTGCCTGTACCCGCACATAAGGCCGTTTTGGTTAGTGCCTATTTTTTCAATTTGGGAACTTGGCGATTTTCTGTTTGCCCTCTTTACTTCTATTTTACTGACTTCTGCCGTTTAGATGGAGTGATCGTTTGAGTTGTTTACGTATCTAGAGTCGGTGTTTACTAAAGGAAGTTAATACTTATATCTTGTCGGTTTACATGTTGCTTACACGTTTGGAATGCAATCGCGCTACTGTGTAAGGTTGGGTAAACTTGGGTCCGATCAAAGACAGCAGTTTTCGTATTTTGGCACTTAGCTCATACGGACTGATGACATTTGCATATTTTTCGTTTTATAGTGGCTAAGATTCCAAGTATATTTGCATTTTTGTAAAATTTGGTGAAGAAAGTGAATTGCACTTATTTTAAGTTCCACAGCCCTGTTGTTTTCATCTCTTTCATTTTTCTTTGTGCCTTGTCCAAAAAAGAGAACATTGAGTAATTTAACCATCTTGTTGAATGTGTAGAACTGGTATTCTAAACATTTTTTTTGTCGAATCAGGATGCTCAAGAATCATGGAGTTTCTCAAAGTTGAATGAGACATTATTATTTCAGTTCTTCTTTGTTACATTTTTACTGCCGAAGCTAGTTGATGAACATTCTGTTTGTGAATGATATTGTTACATTTAAAACAATCGCTTGCTTCAGTTTTTCCTTTTTTGTTTCTTCTCTAATCAATTAACACACACATATGACATGTGCGTAATTGCAGTATATACTTTATCATCATTGCCTGTTGCTGTCAATAAAGGATTCTGTAATTCATTTGTGATTTATAAAAAATTCTGCTCAATAGTTCATTCTTGGTCAACTTGGGTTAGATAAGTTAATGATAGGGAATACCCCCTTATAAGCACGTGCTATCATTTGGTTCAATCTCGTGCTCTTGACACAATGTTTTATGTTTCTTTTTGACATCTTTGCTTAGAGTTAACCAAAGTTCTGGCTACATTTTGGTCTAATAGGATGTAGGTATCGATGGCATTGTTGGCATTTGGACTGAGCTGTATCATAGCTTCCTACTATAGTAACTAATTCAATCAAAACTCTCTTATTAAATGCCAGATGGGATTAGATTTGCATACGTATGTCATGATAATATTCTTTCCTGATCAGGTCAATCGTTCCCCTGTATTTAAAGCAATGCTTGAGAATGAAATGGAGGAGAGCAGAAGTGGCACGATCAAGATTAGCGATGTGTCATATGATGCCCTTCGCACCTTCGTCAACTATTTATACACTGCTGAAGCATGCCTTGATGAGCAAATGGCGTGTGACCTTTTAGTGTTGGCTGAAAAATATCAAGTTAAGCATCTAAAGGCTTATTGCGAGAAGTTCTTGGTGTCAAAATTGAACTGGGATAATTCAGTCATGAGCTTTGCCTTTGCACACCAGCATAATGCCAAGAATCTGCTTGAAACAGCCTTGTCATTGATCACCGATAACATGGACAAGCTTACCAAAAGGGAGGATTACATGGAGCTCGTGGAAAAGGACCCACGGCTTGTAGTGGAGATCTATGAAGCATATCTCTCCAAACAAGTTAATACAGCAGCAGCACATCGGGATTCATCCATGAAACTATAGGGAGCTATAATCTTCCTTGGAATTCTTGATTGGAAGCATCTTTCATCTTTATGGCCGATAAGTGAATTGCTAGTGTATTGATGACCTTTTTCTTTTGAGCAGATCTTTGATGTATCTGTTGGTTGTTAAGTTTGAAGTAGAAATGACGAAGTTGAATAGAAGTGAACATGTCAAGGGAACTTTTGTCTTTGGGCTTATGGGTAACTTTAAACGGTAAGGGAGACACTGTCTATATGTGTCTGTCCCATTGTGCCAGACGTGTGTAATGAGACTTTTGAACGGTGATAACAGAAGCAAAATGAGAAATTTGGTGGTTTCTGTAAATGATGTCTTATAGGTACACAAGTCAGTATCTTTTCTCTAGTTTTCTTTCAAATGCACTGTTCAAGGTGATAGCTTAATATAATCGAGATTCATTTACCATACACTTGATTCAGTGATAAGTATTTTTAGAAGCATACAATCTTGTGGTAAGTGGTAAGCTCTCTTTCAGGTACTCCGGGGGACAAAATTTTCTTCCTCGTATGCAGATTGTCCGCTTTTTGAGATTGGTATCAGGGGAACTACAGAGGAATTTATCTGAGATTGGTCTAAGTTAAAATATCATGAAGATCTCTTCAGTTTGGCTTCCTAAAATGCAGTTTAAGACCTCATCTAATAGCCTTTCGGATTGTTTTTGTTTCATACTTGCATTCCTCGGTGTCCTCTTGTATGATTCCTTTGTGCGCATTTTCTTCAGCCGCTTTTGGTAAACTCGTTATTTATGTAAAGGAAACACACAAATTGAACTTAAAGCCGAAGTAATGAAGCCCTGAGCATTTATTTGTGCGTGTGCAGATTCATATTCAGACTAATTTTTAAGCGAGGAGAATTTCTTACACTTGGGTTTTGAAAAATTGCAGTTTTGATCATCAACTAAAAGTTTCTACGCTGTTTACCCACGTGTTGATAACTGTCTTGCATTCTCTACACTATTAATGAGGCTATTGATGGCAAATCCACGAAACTAAAGTTGCACAAACGTGTAAACTATCATTCCCACTTGAGGCGACGAGGGAGGTCATGGCATAAGCTTATTGCAGACCAAAACCTTCCACCTCGAGTGGGGACCTTCATTCGATTCACGAACTGTTGGTACCCATCCCATAGCAGATGCTATATCTTCAAGTTCTTCTATGATAGATAGTGTATCGAATATATAAACAACTCCACTGGGTCTTAGCATCCGATCCATCTCAAGCATGATGGTGGAGATATTGCACTTGTTCCTGGAGAAGGATAAAAAGAAAATGCATGTTAATCACCCACCAACAGAGAGTATACTGTGAAGTGAACTAAAGTTCTTTAAACCTTTTCTGCTCCGCTGAAAATAGTCCTGACGCATGTAGCAGGTCATATGTTCTGGGGTAAGTGTCGAATGGCTCGCACCTGTTAGAAAATTATAAGATTCGTGAGTTTGATGGTTCCAATTTAACCTCTTGTGTGTCAAACAATGAGAGTAGTAGCTTTATATAATACTGGAGCCACTGCAATAATGTGAATTAGATGTAGCAGTGAAATTGCCGCTCTCCTTACCAGTCATGCATTACTCCTATAAGTCCACGGTCATATATAACAGCCAAGGTGTTGAACTCATTGACAGGAACAACATTCATAACCCAGCAATCAATGCGGTCATGCAATGCTGACGCAAATCTGCCATAAACGTTGATGCAATAACTTATTCACTCTCTTAAACTTAACAATCAGATAAAGACAATGAAAATATCCATGACTTAAGTGAAGAAGTTACCCTCCAAAACCAGCTCTCATGTCCATTACATTTCTGAAACTCATCTCCTTCCAATGCATATATGCAACATAACCCTCTATTATTTCACTCCAATATCGTGATTCTGCCTTAAAAAGTTCCTTTCTGGATATGGAGGCGTCCATTTTTATGCTTTGAAGCCTATTTGGTGGATCTTGGAGGCGTTCAGGCCATAAAGTCAAATTGGCTCCATAACCATTCTCGGGCAATCGAGTTATGCATGCCTTCAAGCTTACATACCTGCAATGGAGGAGTCATGTTTACATTTTCTTACTCTTAATAATGGATTTCATTCCAAAATAGTCCAACTTTTAACTGCTGTCATTTTTCTTTTGATAACAGTAACAAGGCCAAGAAAACTTTTGCTGAGTTGCTGCTCAGTTAGGAAAGACCTCTGTCTAATATTATTCTGTCTTATTCTGTCTCAATCATTTATTTTGCAAAATTCACGCGGAACGCTTACGAGACCCACATAAATAAATAACTAAGATTTATTGGACACAATAAGATACCATAATATTAGACAGAAAATCTAAACTCCTGCTCAGCATAATCAATCAGCAGTCATCACATAGACAACGATAGTCAAGTCCGGAAGACATAGAATACACTTAAATACCCATAATCTGCGTCAGAACATAATTCTTGAATCATTCTTTAGGAGTGTGGAAGTAGGAAATTATCAAGTGAATTTCAAGCTATCAAAGCAACTCTCAGTCTCGATAGAAGTTTGCAGTTGGTGCACATATGGGATTTACAGAACATCACTTAAAACAATAAAATTAAATTAAAGCACTAAGATATGTACTTAGTCTCGGTAAGGATCCCAGTATTGGCTATCTGAGCGATTGCTCAAGCATTCAATGTGAAATGTCATATTGTTCCCATCCGCTGAAGAATTAAAAGAACAGGTGTGAAATCATTTTATGACTAATTAAGTGAAAGGAAAGCAGGACGCACCAAACATTGTCTGGATCATCATTTGAATCACATAATGGAGGTTTCGCTCCAGAATCACGATTATTATAGCAGCTATTATTCAAAGGCTTCTGCCATATGGCAATATATCCTTCCTTCTTTACAAGTTCCCAACAAATGTGTTCAGTAAGGTTCAACATTTCTGTACATAAACAAGAAAAAGATCAACCCAAGAAGTTGTAAAACTCTGCTTTTACCACCATTTTACTGACATGGACCAATGATATAAGGATGAGGCTGGAATAAAGATGAACAACTTTGGCTAGGGGATATCATAACAGAAACAAAAAACTGGCAGTTATAAGTTTGGCGATCAGAAATGAGTATCTAAACTTGCTATGGCGATTAGGTGTGTTTAGTAGGATGTAGTGTAATTAATGAAATGAAATGTGAATTGAGGATGTTATGAACTGGAGAATGTAAGCGATTAAGCAGTACACAAGATAGCCCATGTAAGTGAGATTACAATGCTAAAAGTAATATGTGCAACTGGGATTCTATTATCACATCCTTGATGTGCAAACAACATCTTAGAGCTGATATGATGATTACCTGCCCATTGTTCTCGAAGTTTTTCTTCATGTTTATATACAGGTTGTGCTGCCCATACAAAGTACCCTCCTGCTCGTAGCATTCTATTAGCCTCAAGAAGCAAAATCCCACCTTAAACACATCCAGAAAAGCAGAAGTTAACATCAATGGTATCATATACATATTCGTATGTCTGTAAGAGAAAGAATGACTACATAAAGGTCCCATAACTCGGATTAAATTCAGAGTGAATATTCTCAGGTTCTCTAGTAGTTGGGAACGTTACCATCACTAGTCCAATCAATTCTACATCTTGAACAATGTATCAAGTCAAAAGCTTGGCTTGGATACAACAAGCGGCGTGTAGAAAATACAGCTACCATTGCAGGAACACCACGCTCTAGTGCAAATTGAATCTGGTTCTCGTGAACATCTTTTGGTGCTATTGACAGGGTGGTTACATTGCGTTGCATTGAAAAGGCACCAAAACTTGCTACTCCACAGCCAATGTCTAATGCAGTGCGGGTATGACGGCCAAATGCAATATCAGGAACCATCTGCACATAGTTGAGCTCAAAAGAATGACCAAAATCAAGCAGGATAAAAGTATGACCGGGAAGAAAATGTCAAAGGACGAGTACCTGAGAGATCTGGTCTAAGTACTTATCCGCCCCATGAATAAACTGTGTTCCACCTCCAGGAAAAATGAACGTGTCATTTTTCAGGGCTATCCAATTCTGCCCACCCTTATCTTCAACTAAACGTGAATGGGGCACATTACTGAACCACACCTGTGATGAGATTTCACTGTCAGTCAAAGAAACATTGGTTCAAATTTTAACCAAGTGGAACTGTGGAAAGTCAGACATTGAAAAGTTTGGAGAGTAATTTGGTAGGCGGAAAGAATCCACAGCCATGGTCATATAAAGGCATCAACGTGGATTCCCTTCCTAAACCACAAACTATGAAGTGAGATAGGAGATCTGTCATTGATAACCAGTTTGGGACAGTGGGTGTAATGTACTGCTCAAATACTACTTCTGAAACAATCCAACTCTTGGGAAGTGCAGATGTCAGATATCCAAAAAACCAGAAACTCCACTAACAACACTAGACACATCAATGGACAAAACAAAACTTTTCAGAAATGTACCTCATCACGACTCTGGGGCCAAGATATCGGTTTCCGATATCCTTTTGGAATAGGCACCAAGCAATTCAGTCCCCGACCTTGACTAGGACAATGCCTCTCAAACTTCTGAAAACTACCACCAATATTAAGCCTCCTAATCTCCTCCAAATTGTCCAAACAAGGTATATACTCTCTCTTACTCTCTTCACACACCTTATACTTCTCGTACTTGATCCTAACTTTATCTTTCTTCTCCTTCACTACCTCACTCGTCAAATTCCTCAGCTCCTCCAAAGCACTTGCATTGAACTCTCCGATCTCAAAGTCCTCCGTCATAGCTCCGTTCTCGTCCACTATCCCCGTCCTCCTCCCAACTATAGGCCACGGCAGCGGAGAGGATCTAGAAGAGCTTCCCCGTGGTGCAATGGCCGAAGTTGGATTGGGGACTCCGCCCGATGCAGTGGAGGAGGAGGAGAAGGCGGGAACCGACAGCGAGGGAATGTGGTAGAGGAGAGCAACTAAAGAGACTGAGATGATTAACAAAGCTGCGACCTTGACGAAATTTGGAGCTTTTACGATTCCGAAAAAGGCGGCATTGCCGGAGGACGAAGAGGAAGAGGAGGCGGGTGCTGCGGTGGTAGGAATTTCAGATTTCATTTTAAAACTTTGTTGGTGCTTAACCGTTAATTGACATTAGGAGAAGTAGAGGACAGGGGTGTGAGTGTCGGTGAGAGAAGAGAGAGGATGGCATCAATGGCGGAGACGACGTCAGTGGACATCAACACGGCGGCCGCGGCGATTTCAGGAGACGACAAAAAGTGGATCTGTTCCCATTTGTTCGAGGGTGTACTTCTGATTGGAGGGGAACTAAAGAGTGGGCCCCATTTTGGATTGTGTTTTTTAATATACGAGTTACGGCTTTGAGTTGAAAGAGACATTATCATAATTACACGCGATGCTATGTTCCTCTTTACGACGTCACATCAGTATTCAATCTTTCTCATTTTGTTTGCATAACGAACTGATTTTTTGGAGATGTAGGCTAAGGACGATAATCTTTATCTTCTCTTTTATCTTTTTTTATTAAAAATTTAATCATTATAAAATTAATTAATTGAAGTTGTATAAAGTTTGAGAAAAACTATATATCATTTTTAAATTTTATTTTATATAATTGGATGACCTAAATTTCATCCCTTTTAAATAAGCTTTGTTTCGCGGTTTAGAACTTCAAATAATATAAAATTGAAATCTTTTTATAAATAAAATAGATTTATGGTAGAATTTATTCTAAAAAATTCATTTTTAAAATATATGGTTAACTGTGTGAAATCTAATTGATTTTTTTTACGTACCTTTTGCTTATAACTAGGGATAACAATAGGCAGCCCATAGGTCAAGTTTGTCAATTTTTTTGAAATTAAAATTATAAAACAAAGCCCTTTTTTAATTGAACTTGGATTGCTCAAGTCCAAGCTTACTCAAAACCCAACTCTTATAACTAAAGTGATATTATTTTCCTTAAAATAGTTGGATCTCTAGCTAATTTAAGCAATTTGAATCTAATTAAGTACATGAGCTGCCTATTGTCATCTCTATTTATAACATAATTATATTTAAATTTTAAATATATAGTTTTCTATTACATTGTTAACTACTCTTGTGAATATTGTATAGTTTTAAGTAAACTAATTTGGTGAAAGGTTTATCACATCTTAAATAGTTTCAAATCAAATATAAAATTTATATATATTCAAAGAAGATGAATAAATTCATCTTAATTAAACATTTTAAAATTTAAAATTTTATTCAAAACACGCTATATATGGACTTACAAACAAATTCCACATTTTATTAAAAAAATTTGCTCCAAATCAATTATTAAATTATATTACTACAAGATATGACGATGGAAGTGTCATCAATTACTGCAACATTAATATCTAACATGCATGAATTTATGGTTTGAACGATCATGTCAATGCTTTATTGTTTTTACTTTTTCCATAGAATTGAACAACAGTGAATATCTTTCAATTAGTATATAATACTATATAGGTCCATGTTTTTTCCCATATGTCCTACTTGTCGAAGTCAATGAAAGCTTCTAGAAGACTAAATAACCATTAAAGAAAATGTTTTTTTTTTTTGATAAGAAAGCATGCATTCATTAAAAAGTTATTAGGCGAGTACAATATTAATTAGCGATAGGAGTCAACGAAAAAAGTTTATAAATATTTAAAAGTTCTTAATTACTTTATTATTTAATATATGTTTCAAGTGTTACTCGTGTTACTCTACCTTTTATAGATTTGCTCTTAATATAACTTATTCCTAAAATGATATTATTTTGAATTATTCATAATAATTAATAAATTTTGAGCCGAATATCTTAATTTAAAATTGACTCGAAATTTAATCAACTTAGACCTATATTACTCTATTATGATCGGATGAGTTGAATCGAACTTATCATTAATTAATAATTCCAAATTTAGATTTTATTTTTCTAAAATATACTACAAGCTTCTTCTTTTTTCTAGGTCTAGAAGTTCTATAACGACTCCGGCATTATTTAAACTTTCAGAGTTGGCAAGGTTTTTCTTAATGGAATGGTCAAAATGCTTGTGCGTTGAATTATAACTATGAAAAGGAGAGGGAGAAGATACATGAGCCATGTCTTACAGCCCTAGGATAGAAAGATCACTACATTCAAACTTGCAGAATTACAATGAAATAGACACGACAAGAAGCTAAAAGGAAGTCGATCAACTTGAGAATTGAATGAATCGTATAAGTCCACTCGCCTTATCGTGTTGATTGGATAGGATCTGGCTGAAGACTTGCGTTACATTTTCCTGAGCCAACCTGTTTGAACATGGAAAAGTTTGAGGGCGTAGAAGTTACGAAGGGGTTCCTGAAACTGACGGTTGGAATTTATTTAAACAAGAAAAAAAGGCTTCATGCGTTTTGTAAGGTAATAACAAGTCAGAAGTCGTCCATGATCCCATCCTTTCTGCAAAACGCAGGTTATTGGTTAAATGCTAATTAGTCAACGTTGCACAATGCACGACCTTAGACTTAGAGGCACGTCTTTTTAGCAGTACGGTAAATGTACGGTGAGTGAACCGACATTTTAAAAATAAAAATAAAATTTTAATTAAAAAGAAATTATTAAATTAAAATTTATTTATTTATTTTAGTTTATAATAATTTATTAGTTTACCGAAATTGATTGATTAATTAATAAATTTGTCAACTTTTAACAATAAAAATTAAATCCAAAAAAGAATTTTCATTTTGAAAAGTTAAAATAAAAAATTTCAAGATTTAGTAATTTAATAATGTAGTAAACTCCGTACATTTAAAGGAAAGAAATAAAAGATGCAGACGCAACGTTTCCTTTGTCATACCGTCCCTTGCGATCCCCAAAGAAACAAAACTAGAAACGTTTATAAACCACAAATGCAATAGTTCTTTGACCTTTTATGGACGTTGACACTCAATATCTCAATTTTCTAAGAAACTTCTACTACTAGTCCTGAAGGCTGAGCGAAGACTTGACAGAAGTTGCCAATTTTCTAAATTACTTTTCAATGTTTTGAACATTATCATGTATTGTCACTTTCTTAGTGAGTGGCAATTTTTTTTATTAAAAAGAAAATACAACAAAGGTTACAAAACAAGTATTGGGAAGCAGGTCCCTGACATATCCTCTAAAAGGATACGTTGGCACCCTATAGGTGTATTATCAAAAAAGGTGATGCCAACAGCAGAATGCACGGCATGTGTAGCAAGTCAGTCCGCACATCTGTTGCTCTCTCAGTAAATGTGACAATGAACAACAGAATAATTATGCGTGAATAGTTTGTGGATACTCGTGACAATGTGGTGGAGAGCCTTGGAGCGATTATCCAAGGAAAAGATGAGTTGGTGCACCGTAAGAGAGTCCAGCTCTAATTCTATCCGGCGGAAGCCCCAATCCCATGCTAGCGATACCCCTGTATATACTCCCTAGAGTTCGACAAACAATGGGTCACACACTAACCAAGATTTTGAGAGAAACTTCCAAGCCAGTTGCCATCACTATCGCGTAAAATGCCACCAACTGTAACCGAGCATTGGGTGCGGTTGCAAGCGTCATCTATGTTTAGTTTTACCCAACCAGGAGGCGGTTTGCTCCAACCAATGAGTTACTGGTGACGGGGAGGGGGTCTTGTAACTTCCCGGCTTTGCCACACAGTATTCTTGTGGATCTGATCTGCAAAAGATAAAATGAGAAGATTAGGAGACAAAGGCCGAGTGAAATGTTCATCAAAGAGAGACCTATTCCTCCATGTCTAGAGGAGTCAGCACGTTGTTCCAAAAATAATCGCCTAATCATGTCCCAGAATGTGCCGATGTTGTTGAAGGTTTTTCAGAAGCCACTGTCGAATCGACATAGTGTAGAAGTCAGTATTAATGAGATCCACTGGCAAGGTGTCCCACACTTGTTGAGAAGATTCTTCAATATGGCAGTGATGGCTCGAGCTGTCTATCGTCAAGTGCTTGCGAACTCGATGTTAGTTGGTGAGTAAACGCTCCTGAGCGAGTAACCATAAGAAAGCTCGTATTCGTTGTGGACCGGGTCACTGCCATATAACTTTCCATATTTCATGTGCCGAATGGTCATCATGGCCCATAAGCATGGAGTAGGTAGAGGCGATGGTGAAGATATCATTGTCGAAAACCCCCCAGATCATCTTGTCCTGGCCAAGATATTGTTTAAGGGGGAATGTGCCAGCGATAAGATGATAGATTTGCGTGGGGACGTAAGATTGGAAAGTGTCTCGATTCCAATTGCCCGTAGCCTCCACAAAATGGTGAGGACTAAGATTAAGAGAGCTCTCTAATAGGAGTTAGTTAGCATCTATCTGATTAGTTAACATTTATTTGATTTGTATATCTGCACTGATACTGTATTATTCACTTTATTCGTGTTTATCATTGTCAGTTGGTTACAACAACTCTCTGTATATATATTTCATACACAATACGTAATACAACACATCATTCTGCTGGAATCTATTTCGTATCCTTTCATGGTATCAGTGCCTTTGGCTTAACAACAATTTTTTTTCTCTTCATTTTTATCCTACACAAACTCAATCATGTCTCATGACTCTGCAACTACTGCAACTGCAGTCCATACTGATGCCTCCATTCCTCACAACTTGATCATGTTCACCACATGTTTTTCCTCTGATTCCAAATTGAATGGTGCAAATTTTCCTGCCTGGAGAGTCCAGGTCAATGCACTTCTCATTGGCTACAACGTGAAGGGATATGTTGATGGCACCATCCCTCGTCCAGTTACACCAGGTCCGGAAATGGACCTCTGGCAAAGACAAGATCAATTTGTTCTCCACGCCTTAATGACTACTGTTGCGCCTAATATAGCTACTATCCTTAGCGCTGTTCACTCCTCTAAAGAAGTCTGGGATCTGCTTGCCAAAACATATGTAGGTACGTCTCATTCTCGCCTAATGTCCTTAAAAGAAAAACTAATATGTATTCGAAAGGGAGGCAGAACCATCGCTGAATATCTGAAGGAAATCAAGAGTCTTGTCGATGAAATAGCACTTGTCAGTTCACCAATTGATGACACGGATTTGGTAATCCACACTCTGAATGGCTTGACAACTGACTTCAAAGACGTTAGTGCTGCGATCCATGCTTGTGAAACTCCAATTGGCTTTGATGATTTGCATGAAAAACTTGTCAACTTTGAGCAGTTTTTGGAAAGGCAATCACGGCTTGAAGAATCAGTTCAAGCCCCATCTGCGCATGTCTCCTACAAACAACGTTCTACTTCTCATCGACGCTATGGTCACTCCAACAACAATGGCTCCTCCAGTCGACCACCAGTCATTACCCATCATGATTCCAGCTCAATTGTTCCTTCTGGAACGCCTGATCAATATGAGCTCATTTGTCAATATTGTGACAAACCTAGTCACACAGCCAAAACCTGTTGGCTTCTGCATGGGAAACCAATCAGATATCAAAACAGACAACCATTGTCCACTTCCTGTCCACGTCGTGGTCCAGGGGCTTACGTTATTCACACGGCTGACTCCTCCTCCAAAGGCCAGTGGATTCTTGATTCGGGCGCTACTCATCATGTTGCGAATGACTTAAAAAATTTGTCTCTACACTCCTAGTACAAAGGCCCTGACAACTTGCAGGTTGGCGATGGTTCTTAAGTGTCCGTAGATCACACGGGTAATTTCTCTCTCCCCACTACATCCAAACCAATCGTATTTGATAATGTTCTGCATGTACCCAAAATAAATACCTATCTCTTATCAGTTAAAAGGTTGTGCACCAGGAATAACGTATCTGTTGAATTTTTTCCCAATTGTTTCCAGGTGAAGGATCTGCAGAGCAAGATACTGTTTCTTACCGATTCTTGCCACAATGATCTCTATGATCTTCGACTCCCTCTTCCCAAACCATCTTTTTTTCATACCACTCTTCCTTGTCCATCAGTACACCATCATATATTAGGACATCCATCTAATAAGGTGTTTAATTTCCTTCAGTCGACACACCAGTTAGGATCTCGTCTGGCTTCATCAACTGTATGTGTTTCTTGTCAATGTGCAAAAAGTCACAAACTTTCTTTTTCAGCTCTTCGACTGCAAAGCTCTAAGCCTTTAGACATTATTTTTTATGATGTTTGGGGACCTGCTCCCCTGGTTTATGTCGATGGTTTTCGCTATTATGTCATTTTTATTGATCACTTCACCAAATTTACATGGGTTTACTTGCTAATGAATAAATATGTTGTCTTCTCTACTTTCATAAACTTCCGCAAACTTGTTGAAAATCAATTTAACATATCTATTAAAACACTCTACTCTGACAATGGAGGGGAGTTTCTCAAACTAAGATCATTCTTGGCCACACACGGTATATCACATCTCACCACTCCACCCCACACACTTGAACAAAATGGATTATCTGAACGTCGTCACCGTCACATTATTGAAACCACTAGGGCCCTCCTTCATCAAAGTAAACTTCCTGCCAATTACTGGTCCTATGCTGTCCGAACAGCTGCTTACCTTATCAATCAGTTACCTACACCAACCCTTCATATGCACTCTCCTCTTGAAAAACTTTTTCATCAGCCACCTACTTACACACACTTACACTCGTTTGGATGTCTTTGCTTCCCGTGGTTGCGTCCCTACACCATAAACAAACTTCAATCTTGTTCTACCCCGTGCATATTTGTGGGCTACTCGTCCAATCAGTTTGCATACCTTTGTCTTGACCTAAGCACAAACCGACTATACACCTCTCGCCATGTTGTTTTCATTGATACTCACTTTCCATATACATCACCTGATAACTTATCTGTCTCCTCTCTCTCAGATTCAAATCCCTTGCCAACCCTGTTCCATCAGATTATTCCCGTTGTGGCATCACCGGTACGACCAGCACTGTCGGGCAATGCAGACACCTCATCCTCAAACCCTTCCCCGCCATCTTGTTCAACCTTACTAACCCAAACTGAACCTCCCACCTCAACACCCGACAAACCAACCACTCTACCAATCTTCATCCCATGATGACCCATTCCAAAAATAATATCCATAAACCAAAATCTTTCAAGACCTCCGTCACCCACTACCTGACACAGAGGAACCACACACAATTCAACAGGCACTTCAAATACCCCATTGGCGTGCTTCCGCACTCTCAGAATATGATGCCTTATTACGGAATGGAACTTGGACTCTAGTTCCTTCAAAAGCAGCTCAAAATGTTGTCGGGTGCATGTGGCTTTTTAGAACGAAACGCAATTTGGATGGCTCAGTGGCTCGGTATAAATCTCGCCTGGTTGCGAAAGGCTATTGCCAATGTCCCGGGATCGACTACAGTGACACCTTTTCTCTTGTGGTGAAACACCAAACTATTAAAATTTTCCTCACTCTGGCGCTGGCAAACTCTTGGCCGCTACATCAAATGGACGTTAATAATGCCTTTCTTCAAGGTCGCCTCCATGAAACTGTTTACATGAAGCAACCACCCGATTTTATCAATAAGGAGCATCCAACGTATGTATGTAAACTACATAAAGCAATCTACGGCCTCAAGCAAGCTCCACGTGCATGTTATCAAAAACTTCAACTCTTCCTTCTTCGCTATGGGTTTCTCTGCAGCACGAGTGACTCCTCTCTGTTTATATATCACTTTTGTGGAATTACTATGTACTTTTTAGTATATGTCGATGACTTGCTGCTCACTGGAAGCTCTCCAGTTGCACTAGATGTTTTTATTAAAGAGCTATCCAGCAAATTCTCCCTCAAACACATGGGCACATCGTCTTACTTTCTTGGAATTGAACTCATACCTACCATCGATGGCATTTTTCTCTCTCAGCAAAGGTACATCCATGATTTACTTACAAAATTTAATATGGCCGATTGCAATCCTTGTACTACTCCCATCTGTACATCGGCCACCCTCAAACTGGATGACGGTTCAGCCCTAGTAGATGCGCGTCTATATCGCAGTATATTAGGCACTTTGCAATATATTCTCCTGACGCGCCCTGATCTCACCTTTGCGTAAACAAGCTATCTGAATAAATGCATAAACTCACTACACTTCACTTTCAGTTGAAACGCACACTTCGGTATCTCAAACACACTCATGCCTTCGGTCTTTAGTTACGTCGCCCAAAATGCCTTAACCTTAAAGCTTTCAGTGATGCCAACTGGGGAGGAGACGTTGACACCAAATCCTCTACATCTGCTATGTTATTTATCTTGGAGGCAACCCCATTTCCTAGACCTCAAAACTTCAACGTACAATAGCTAGGTCATCCACCGAAGCCGAATATCGTGTTGTAGTAAACACCGTTGCAGAGGTCATGTGGATTCGCAATATTCTTCGGGAGCTTCATGTTCATTTCTCGATTGAACCAACGATTTACTGTGATAATTTGGGAGCTACGTATGTCTACTCTAATCCGGCTTTTCATTCCCGGATGAAACATCTTGCTCTGGACTACCACTTCGTTTGTGAACAGGTGCAGAACCATCATCTCAATGTCTCTCACATTTCTACACTGGATCAAATTGCAGATGCCTTGAGGAAACCACTGTTCAGACATAAGTTTGAAACCTTTCGGACCAAGATGAGTGTTGCGTCCCGTGACCTCATCTTGCGGGGGTGTAATAGGAGTTAGTTAGCATTTATCTGATTAGTTAACATTCATCTGATTTGTATATCTGCACTGATTCTGTAATATTCACTTTATTCATGTATATCATCGTCAGTTGGTTACAACAACTCTCTGTATATATATTTCATACACAATACGTAATACAACACATCATTTTGCTGGAATCTATTCGTATCCTTTCACTCTCAGGGATTGGGTGTGTGGTGTGAGAAGCAGTTCGATTCCAGCTATCCAAGGGTCAAACCAGAATCATGTTTGAGTGTCATCGCCAATCCTCCACTTCAGACCTTGTGTCACGATATGCCAGGTTGCCTTGAAGCTTCGCCAAACTATTGAGCCTCCAGTAGTTTCAATAGAGGTGGGTATATTGTTGGCGTCGAAGTTATATTTAGCAGAGAGGACTTTGAACCAAAACGCTGTAGGTTTATCGATCAACGACCAACCAAATTTAGTTAAGAAGACATTGTTCGTCTCACGAAGTTTCTGAATGCCCAAGCCTCCCAAATCTTTAGGTTTGCACACTTTGTCCTAAGTGACTAAGTGGATCTTGGCCTTGTTACGAGACTACCCTCTCAGAAATCGTCACATGACTTTCTCCAAATCATCACAAAGGTTGCGAGGCAACCGAACAATCTACATAATGTAGCTTGGGATAGCAGCTAACACTGATTGAGTCAAAATGAGGCGATCGGCGAAGGATAGTAGTTGAGCTAACCAGCCAGATAAGCGTTGCTGGACCCTATCAAGGATGTATTGGTAAGTTCGTCTACTGATCTATTGATGCAGTAGAGGACCACCAAGATATCGTCCAAGGTTTGTCGTCATGTGGAAACCTAGTTCATAGTTTAAAGAGTGCCGCGTCGAGGAAGGGATATTCTTGGAAAAATAACAACGTGATTTAGCAGGACTGACTTGTTGTCCCGAAGTCATGTAGAAAGAGTTCAAAATATCCCGAATGACGATCACTTGATCTTTGAAAGCTTCGGCAAAGAGGATGAGGTCGTCCGCAAAGAATAAATGTGAGAGGGGCCGTCCATGTCTGCTCAAAGTGATAGCTTCCAGTGTCCTTGTGCCACCGCTTGAGTAATCGCATGGCTAAGGCGCTCCATACACAGGACAAAGAGGTAAGGAGAAAGTGGGTCCTCTTGACGAATACCTCTGGTAGGAGTTAAGACATCATTAAGCTCCCTGTTGCAGTTAACTTGGATGGAGACATTAGATATGCACTTCATGATGAGGGTGATAAGCGAATCTGGAAGTCCTACATCAATGAGGGTGTCCTTAATAAAGTCCCACGACAACCGATCATATACTTTCTCCAGGTCCACTTTAATAGCCATGAGCTCCTTTCGACCAGTTTTTCTTTTCATGGAGTGGATGACCTCCTGAGTGATAATGATGTTTTCGGTAATAAGGCGCCCTGGAACAAGACTACACTGTGTGGGAGTGACGAGCTCGTCGAGGTGCGGTTTAAACCTATTCACAATAATCTTGGAGAGAGCTTTGTATAGAACCGAGCATAGAGCTATCGGCCTGGATTGTGATATAGAGGAAGGGGTCGAAGTTTTTGGGAGAAGGACCATAATGATACGGTTGAGTGCTGACTCCCAAATTTCGTGTCGAAAGAGGCTCTGTAAAAAACTGGTCATAGAGGGTCTAACAGTGTCCTACTGGGATTGATAGAATAAGGTGGTGAACCCATCAAAGTCAGGAGCTTTATTGGGAGCCATGGAGAAAAAAACTGTCTTAACTTCATATGGGCTAATATGACAGGTGAAGTTGGTCTGAGCTGGCAACTGGAGGAGAGGGAAATGATCGCGTATATTCCAGACTGTGGGGAGATGGCCATTGGAGAGGTAAAGTTCCTCGAGATAAGTTCGCGCTAGGTTCCTGATAGACGAGCCGTCGGAGATGACATTGCCATTGACGTCTGTTAAAGAAACGATCCTCGTCTGTTTATGTCTAAACTTGGTGATGGTGTGGTAATAGGTAGTACTCTTATCACTCTGGCCTAACCACTGGCTTCTGAAGCGCTGGTGCCAGAATAATTCTTCTTGGTAGAGGATATTCTCTAACTCAATCCGCATATTAGTCTCGAGCTCTTGAAGAGAGGGAGACGTAGTGTCTTCAAGAGGTTTTTGGATGCCTTCGATATGAGCCATAAGTCGCTTTTTACAGTGGAATATGTTTCCAAAAACGATAGCATTCCACAGTTGGAGTTTTTCCGACAGATTGTGGATCGCTCCACTAAAATCGAAGTTGTTGGGTGTCCAGTGGTCAGCTACCACTTGGGCAAAACAATTATGTGTAAGCCAAGCGGATTATGTTACGTGTCTAATAAACGTGTCTAATAAATTAGTTACTTAATTTGTTGAGTTATTCTTGGGTTAGCATCTGCTTA
>JANJEY010000002.1:12618065-12628643 GCA_024703695.1 Erythroxylum cataractarum | reverse complement strand
GATTTTATAAGCAATTGTGATCAAATTATTTACTATATGAACGATTAATGTGACATTAATGTGCATATATATATTTCTTTCTTATTGTAGAAAGTTAGTGTTTCAAACAAAAAATGGCTACTGCTTCAAAGAATATTGTTGTTGAACTCAATAGGAGTGAGAAACTCAATGGTGACAATTATGAAATCTAGAATATGAAAATCCAATATGTGCTAGAGGAGCAAGAGGTTCTTGAATCATTAAACCTAACTATGGTAGTTCCTGATGAGGGCAATACGACCCAGCATAAGAGGGATCGTGATGTATATGAATTATGGAAAAAGAAGAACTCTTTAGCTCACTTAATGTTGATGAGTAACATGGATAATGATATCATGCAAGAGTTCCATAAATTCAAAACTATAAAGGATGTGTGGTTCGCATTGGTTGCTCATTTTGGAGGTGCTTCAGTGGCCAAAATGAAGTCACTTACAATTAAGTTTGATACTTATAAGAAGCACCTAGATGATATGATGTAAAAGCATCTAAGGCAAATGTCCAACATGATAAGTGAGTTACCTGATGTCGGTCATGAGCTTTCTGATGAACAACAAGTACAAGTTGTAATTCATTCACTGCCTCAAAGTTTGGGGCATATAAAGATGTACCTAACTCATAATGAGAACATCAAGACGATGGAAGATGCTATAAGGCATATCATCTTGGAGGAAGAGTGTCTTGAAGCCTTAAAGATGTTTTCTAAGGCATATGCAGTTAGTTCTATATCACATTGAGCTATGAACAAAAATGCAAGCAACATGGTGGACCCAAGTGGAAGAATAATAAGAGATTCAACCACTCTTCTTAAGAATCTAAGAAGGCAAAATGGAACCAACATGGAAAGAGAAAGTGTCCCTTCAAGAAGAAGAACATAAAACATGTGAAGTGCATAATTGTGATAATAAGCGTCACTTTACTCGATATTGTACCGAGCCTAAGAAGGTATAGTTTTATAGTACAAACATTTGTTATGTGAATGTTTCTTATTCTGTTTTTCTAACTGAATCACATCCTTTATGAATTGCAAACCTAGGAGCAACCAACCATGTAGCAAAGGATAGAGATACCTTTATTGAGTTTTGTAAACTCCCACGTAGTAGTCGATGGCTTTTATATAGGTGACAACTCCAGAGTTGCTGTATAAGGAATTGGTACGTGTAAATTGGACATACGTGGAGGACGACCCCCATCCTACATGAAGTATTATTTGCTCCACATATTAAAAGAAAATAATAATATTAGTTATTCATTATTTACATATAGTAATTCCAATAATGTTGCAACTTTGTGGCATGTTAAAATATATCATATTGGTCAAAATCGAATCAGTCGATTAGCTAAAGAAGGTTTTTTAGGTAATCTAAGTCAAGTAGATCTACCTACATGTGAGCATTGTTTAGCTGGTAAAATCGTAAGAAAATCGTTTGGAAAGGGAACCTGAGCTTTACATCCATTGCAATTAATTCATTCTGACATCTGTGGTCCAATGAATGTAAGAGCTAGATGTGAGGCAGTTTATTTCATCACCTTCATAAATGACTATACTCAGTATGGTCATGTTTATCTGATTTCTTATAAATTGGAAGCATTCGATTGTTTCGTAAAATACATGAACTTGGTTGATAATCAATTAGATAAGAAAATAAAAGCATTACAAACAAATCGCGGATAAGAATACTTGTCAGACAAGTTCAAGGCTTTATGCGATGAGAAAGGAATAGAAAGGCAGTTAATAATTCCTAGAACTCCACAATAAAATGGAGTCATTGAAAGGCAAAATAGGACACTATTAGAAATGATTAGGTCCATGATGACCTAAGAAAATTTACCAATCACCTTTTAGGATGATGCGTTGTTAACAGCCACCTATGTACTTAATCGTGTACCCACGAAATCAGTTACTAGCACACCATATGAGTTGTGAACTAGTAGGAAACTTGATGTGTTAAGTCTCAAACTTTAGAGGTATGCAACCTATGTTCATGATCTCTCTCACAAACATGAGAAATTAGGCTCAAGAGGGAGAAAAAGTATTTTTATTAGATACTCATAACAAAAGGATACGTGTTCATTAGTGAACAAGGCAATGGAGCTGTAACGGAATTTGAATCACGAGATGTAACATTCTTAGAGAATGATTTTTCCAAGTAAGGCGGAATAGGAAAAGACCTATTGTTATATGAGTCGATTGATCATAATGATTTTTTTATGAAGAATCAAGATGAGGAACTTCAACTAAGTGAGAGCAATTCCACATAAAAGTTCTCTGTGATGATTGATTCGAGTGGGAGAAATTAGAACAATCATGAATTTGTTTATGATGAACCTCATTTAAGATAAAGTAATTGAGGAATAATTACCTGACTTCATTTTAAGATTAAAGGAAAAATTAATATAATTGTTTTGCAAGAGGAATAAAAGCTAAGGAATGTAAATGAGGCTCTTACTGACACTGTTAACAAAGAATGGATGAAAGCAATGAAAGAAAAAATGACTTCTTTAAGTTGCAATCAAGTACGGGACTTGGTTGACCTTCTTGAAGGGCGTAAAGTAATTGAGAACAACTGGGTTCTCAAAATAAAGCGAAAAGCTGATGGCAATATCGAAAGATATAAGGCACGTCTTGCAGCAAAATGATATGCACAACATGAGGGAATTGACTACGAGGAAACTTTTTTACCTATTATGAAGTTTGCTTCAATCTGTCTTATTCTGGCTATAGTAGCCAGTATAGATCTTGAATTACATCAAATGAATGTAAATCACTTTTCTCAGCGGAGAATTAGAGGAAGAAATCTATATGGAACAACCTGAAGATTTCATCAAGGTAGATCAAGAAAATAAGGTATATCGGTTACTAAAATCAATTTATGGCCTGAAGCAGTCTTCAAGAAAATGGTACATTCATTTTCATAACGTAACCATTTCGGACGATTTTTAAATGATCGATGAAGACCATTGTGTGTATGTTAAGATACCCAAAGATAAATTCGCGATTTTATCTTTATATGTGGATGATATATTGATTGCTTGTAATGACTGTATCTACACAAATCAAAATGGTTATCATCTGAATTTGAAATAAAAGACACAGGTGAAGCGGCATACATTCTCGGAGTCAAAATTTCAAAAGATTGTTTGAAGAGATTGTTATCACTTTCATAAGCGATTTATATTCAAAGAATTCTTGAGCGATTCCGTATGTAAGATTCCAAACCAATTGATAGTCCTATTGCTAAAAACGAAGGCCTTAATAAGAGAAATTGCCCGTCAACGCCACAAGAATGGGAATAAATGAAGAATGTTCCCTACTCTAATGCAATTGGAAGTCTTATTTATGCAATGATGTGTACAAGACTACACATTTGTTACACTGTTGAGATGGTGAACATATATCAATCAAATCCAGGCCAAGCACATTGGAAAGCAGTAAAGAGAATACTGAGTTATTTAAAGGAAACTGTGGACTATGCATTATGTTATCAAGGCAATGATCTACGTATATAAAGGTATACAGATTCATACTAGGGAGGAGATTTAGATGAAAGAAAATCTACATCAGGATATGAATTCTTATTAAACTATGGAGCAATATCATGGAAAAGTAAGAAACAATCTTGCATTGCATTATCCACAATGGAAGTTGTATTTATAGCATTCTCAACTACAATACAAGAGGATGTGTGGTTTCATCAATTCTTAGTGTATTCGGGAGTCACTAAAAGCGAAGTTAGTCTAGTGACCATCAACTGTGATAGTCAAGTTGCAATCGCTTATATTAAAGATCCCAAATTTCATTGTAAGACAAAGCATATAGATACTAAGTATAATTATGTGAAAGATACAGTTGCATGAGGAGAAGTAAACATGAAATATATATCTACGTGAGATATGATGGCAGATCTAATGACAAAGCCAATTTTCAGAGATGAATACATTGGGCATGTAAAGTCACTAGGACCACGTAGATCTTGAGATATACTGTAAACATTTCTCTGTGTATGTTCACTCATTATAATGTCATATTTTGGATATAATGTATAATGAAGATTATACAATATGTATCATTTGATTCATGAATATATGTGTTTTTTGCATAAATATATTTTAGGATGAATCACAAGTATATGAGACAGATTATAGATTGGCTCTCTCACACGAGAAATCACCTTTGGTGTTTATGCTCATTAGAGATGAGACAAGTTTAAAGTTTATTATTTAGGTAATAATTGAGAGCGAGAAACTTAAACCATAAATGTCGCAAGGAAATTGGTTCAAAGTGATTTATTAATCACTATATCTGTCTTACATTGCCAGATGTGAGTTTTGAATGGGTTTTGAGTAGATAAGTAAACTCAAATTAAACATTAAGTATGTTTGAATTATCATTTATACGATATTTCTTAAATGAAAGATATTCAAGTTAAATGAAGTGGGTAAATATTGTAGCACATGATTCGTACCATATGTGCACAACTGACCACAATAAGGATTAATATAAGTCGCCAGATCTCATCTTACATTGTGTGAGACCATTGAGGATGAGAAGAATCTCATCTTATACCCTTATGACTCTTGTTTCATTCTTAAGAATTGAATTTAAGGTTTGCTACTTTAGGTTATTGCCAAAAGATCATGCAAGATGCGATCTTATGAAATAATTTTAGGAAAGAAAATTAAATTTAATTCAAAAAAGAATTGAAAACAAAGGAAGGTCATTTATTTTAGATCATTGACTCGCGTGAAAGTATTCATAGATGACCATCGTCTTTTTAATATAGAACTTAAATACAGTCTTGACACAAAAAAACTAAATGAGATCAAAGAAAAGTGTAAATGCGAGATATGACCTAGGATATATCATACAATATCTACTTAAGGACACATAAGTTCCAGGATCAATTTGTTAATCGAGATGTCATATACTCCTAACAGATATATGACAATGTACTCTCGTCGTATGCTGGTCACATCGGTTATTAAATAAGTATGAGCACTGTAGAGTTTTTTTTAATTAGATTAAAACCCATCATGTATGAGTGGAAGATGATGAATCGCATACACCTATAAAGGATATTATGGTCATTATACTTTAAATAACTACCAAAGTAGTTAAGATTTTGAATTTAAAAACCAAAGAACAAAAAGATAAGTCTACCTTTGTATAAGGAGATCTGTTGAAAAGTTTTTTAACCCGTGAAATTATAACAATAATCTAAGTATGTAATTTTTGTTTTTTTGTATGCATAGGCAAAAATCCTGTTTAATATAATCTGTGTGTTTACGTTCTATCTTGTTTAATCTTACAATATCGATAACGGACACCCTTTACCAAAATTAAGAATAAACAATGAAACTGTCCAAGAAGATGAGAACTAAAGTTTTGGACTAGCAGCGGGGAGGGAGTAGGCCACACTATAGACAACCTCTCATCCAACAGGCCCATTTATAACCAAAGTGCGAACACAAATGCAAGAACCAAATCATTCTGTAACATT
This sequence comes from Erythroxylum cataractarum, assembly GCA_024703695.1. NCBI lineage: Eukaryota > Viridiplantae > Streptophyta > Magnoliopsida > Malpighiales > Erythroxylaceae > Erythroxylum > Erythroxylum cataractarum. The sequence goes on along the minus strand of JANJEY010000002.1, from coordinate 12,623,106 downwards.
TGCGCGTAATTAATAGATTCAAACTTGGCCAATATTTTAGAAGGTTAGTCAAAGCTCGAAGATCGACTCCATCTGCACCTGCCTTGCAAGTAGTCCTCTAGAGACATGTTCTGCTCAATGCTGCTCATTGAGAGTGAATCATCCTCCACATCAAGCAAAGCAAGATTGAGATGGGAATGGAGATTGGAAGGAGGACAGGTTTCATCATCTAGCGTCTCCAATTCTTCTACTGCATTAACTTGCAGTCTTGCCCATTTGATCAGCTCAGCATCACCCTGGAGAATCTTTAAAACCTTTGATTGACCAAAAGAAGAACTTAGTCAAGGACTGACATCTACAACTGACCACTGATCAATGTCAAACAAGAGTCCACTGTTTGGGTTAAGTTTTTAATTTTCTCCAGCTATGAAACTAGAGCCAAGCTTAGGAATCACACTTCAGTGTCAATGTTTTGGAGGGTGTTAGACAACACATTACAATCCCGAAGCAGCAAAATGAATACGAAATTAACAGAGTACTCACGATGCTCATTTGAGGTCTGGTTCGTGGGGATCGTCTTATGCAGAGAATGGCAGCTAAAATCATTCTCTCCATCTGATCAGGGTCACAGTTGTCACTCAAACTTGGATCTAACAACTGGGAAACCTTCTCACCATTTAGAATTGGTTTTGCCTAAATAATGAATTATCGTTAATTATTAGAAACATGATCAATATGCAAATTCTTACCTCTAAATTTTCCCTGAACATAAATGACTTACCCACATAACTAGGCTCTCTTGACCTTTTGGATGCACATTGCTTATTGGCTTCCTCCCAGAAAGAAGCTCAAGGATTACAACCCCAAAAGCATAGACATCAATCTTTTCACTTACTTTGCCGTACGTGAAGTACTCGGGAGCCAAGTAACTGCAGCAATCACATTTGTTTCTGAGAAGTCGGCTCTGTGTTGAATCTCAATAAACAATCAAATTAACACTGGAGAATATTAACATTACCCAAAGGTTCCTGCAACATCATTGCATACCATGTGGGAGTTTGAGCCCGACATCCATTTAGCAAATCCAAAGTCAGAAAGCTGAGAATACCAGGAAGCCTCCTCACTTTAAATTCAATACGTCAAAGCATCATATGTAAAGCTCAAAGCTCAAAATACAATACCTGAGGTTCAAAATTATCGGATAATAGTATATTGGAAGATTTAACATCCCTGTGGATCACAGGCTGAGCAATGTCATTGTGCAGATAACTCAAGGCCTCTGCTACACCTACGGCCACTTTATGTCTCTCACGCCACCCAAATGCAAGAGGATCCTTTTTGTCACCTGAATATTACTAAAAGCCTTTTAGCCGGATATCTGATCTCATCTTCTTCTTAATTAAATGAAAAACAAAATGTCTATTTGCCTTACCGTGAAGGTTCTCCTCCAGGCTTCCTCTTGATAGAAAATCATAAACCAAAATAAGATCTTTGTCATCAAAGCAGAACCCCAGAAGTGAGATTATGTTTTTGTGATCCAAGCTGGTAATGATTTCAATCTCCGAAACAAATTCCTTCGATACGTCTTCAGATGGCTTTAAAATTTTAACAGCAAGCTCTTCGCCATCAGGAAGGCATCCCTTGTAAACCTGACTGCTTCCTCCTTTCCCAATTAAATTTTCTGAAATGAATAAACAAAATAATCCTGAAAATTAATTTAAAATTAGTTTGAAGCATGATTACTGCAAAAAGAAACAAACCAGCAAGGAAATTGCAGGTGGCCGAGAGAACTTCTTGGTATGTAAACAATCTGCAAGTTGCTGAGTATTTCTCTTGAAGCCCTTCCAATTCTTTTGGTAGGCTTTTCCAAGTGTGGTCAGAGGATGGTGGATAAATTACTGTCTCTGTTCCAACTGGAACAATAGCACCACTTTCTCCATCTACGTTTTCCATCAGTCTACAAGCAGTCTGTTTCTGATCTAAATTGGCAGAGGATAATGATAGTTGCCGACTTGGTAACCTCATTGCCCACTGAACCACAGAGATCTGACTCACAGAAGATCTATTTGACACTCTTAAATCAGGTAAACATGCACAACGGAGTAATGGCCAACCAGGCTTCAGTTCAGGTAACTGTTTGTCTATCAAAGAGCTCGAACTCGAAGTAGCATCTGCCTTGTGCACTGTGACAACTGCTAAAGACTTAAAACGATTTCCGTTATCATGACAGTCCTCTTTAGGTTGTTTACAAGAAATATTCAGATATTTACTAACTGTCCCACAAATTGAACAACTTTGCTTCTTCATGTTTCCCAAATTATTTGAACGACCTTGTATCAAGGCCAGCTCCAAATTTTGGTCTCGGCCTTGATCACACTTTGAGGCTTTATTGACTGCAGTATCACTCAGTACTTTGGTATTCTTACTCAGTGAAATTGACCTATGAAGTGCTTCGAGTATGCCATTGCGACGATCATCTTCATGTCCTGAAAAGATTAGAAGACAGGTAATTCCACATTAAGACTAAAAGAACCAAATAATAAAGCTCTAATCCAGATGATATGATCAACCATGGCAGTCCACACTCACTAGGATTAGTCGGACACCGTTCTCTATGAAACAATACTTTTCCATTATTGACAGCCAGAACAGAGCAATCTTTTGATAACTTTTTAGCACAATACTTGGCAACACATGTCGTCGACCACCGGATTGTGCAGTGAGTCCTGACAGCTCCAACTATTAGCTTTGATGCTTTATAAGACTTTGCTTCCCTCACTAAAATTTTCCGCACAGAAGATCCTCTGCATATGTTGAGCTTGAGATCCACCTGCAAAAACGGAGAAGCAACAAAGCGTTGCATTTGATAAACATGAAGGTAATGATTTACTATGAGTTTTCGAGAAATAATTTATGTAGTTTTGAGCTTAGTTGACTCAGACTTGTCGAATATCTGAACCAAAAGACCAAAATCGGCATTTTCTCAACAACCAAGCAGAATATTTGGAGGAGCAAAAGCAAACATAAGAGTGAAACAGGTCAACTTCAAGTAATAGACCAACCTGTTTTACGTTGCAGAAACCTTGAAAAACAGCAAGAACAGAGTCAAAAGCCTTGACAAGCGAAAGAAGCGAGGACCTCCCTTCTCTACCCAATATTTCTACACAAACCCATTTCTCAAAATCACCAAAACCACCACAATAACCGAATCCAAAAATACCAACAAAACAAAACATCACCTTACTTGTTTTTCTTCGTACTTACCATCATTACCAATAACGTGAACAGCAACAACAGTATCTCCAGCACGTGCCACTTTAACCATTGCCCAAGTTAGCAGTTCTCTGCTGGGGGAGTCAAGTTTCACGCCTACAATCAGCGTAGAGCCACCACCACAGCCCCCCATATCATCTTCTCCAGGTTGCAACATTTTCATTTCTTTACGTCTTCCACTTTCGTTATTCCACTTCGCAGATACTAACGTCGTCTGCCAGTGTCTTGGTCGCCAACTAGTAAGCAGAGCTTGAAGATCATATCATGTTCATATTACTTACAGAGGTTTAAGCTTTAAATACGGAGAGAGACAGAGAGAGGTTACGATTTTGGCTTAACCGTCAGTTTGGCCGTTTGCTTTTGGAGGTCGCAAAACCGGAGTAGAAAAAGAAAGAAGAGATAGACATGAACTAGTCCTTTAAACTTACCGTGCTTCATAAAAGCCTGGATTCGACCTCTATATCTATGGTTTTGCCTTAATCAACAAGTACAGAATATAAGTTGTTAGATGAGTCAACCTCCAGAATTCTCTATCACAATAGGTTTGATCCAACGAACTATCAACTGCCTTTTTTACTAAAAAATTCTGAATTTGATCACGCCAAACGAACTTCCGTATCATCTCAGAACATAGCAATCCAAGTAATGCTTACTTATCTATTGATTCAGTTAAGTAGGACTTCTCACGGCAATGACAATCCCAAATCCCAGAATACGCATTTGATTAGAACTATGAGTTAGGTAACGATACAAAATTCAATTTCAACAACCTCTCCTCTTTTCTTATGTATGATTTTGGTGGCGAGGAGCGTGCTCGCTCTTTCTCAAATATCTTTTATTAAGATGACATCAATGTCGGCTTTTAAGGTCGTGTTTGAAATAGAGTACAAGCCATACCCCCAGTTTAATCAAATTCGGTCAATTCTTTAATTAACATTATCGAGCACTAATGTCATTCCCCCGTATAATTAATCTAAGCATTAATTGAGTCCATTCTTGAAAACACTCAACACACAAAATAAATTATATTAAAGTTTTTAACAATTACTCCAACACATAAGACTCCTCACATTGCAAGAATTAGGAGAGACATATATTGAATTTTTAATATTGGTAGAGTGTAAAGTCCACTAATAAGAATTGAGTTTAGGTCAACTATTGTTCAAGTAACTAGAACTAGTTGTTGGATAGTTGATCCTTACCACTTATAAACTCTTTACCATTTTCATGTTTAGCCAATATGGGGCATTCTAACACTCCCCCTCAAGTGCAACTGAGAATAGATATCCAGTTGTCATTTGAAATATACGCAGTGGTAACCGAACCGGGCCGCTGGGAATGGACATCCAGACGGACAACCGGAAAATTCATAATTCGGGCCGCTGGGAAGTGACCATTTCACCACAATAGCTTAAGTTGTTGTGAGAGACCAACTTAATTGATTTTATATATTCTCTAATACACTTCCTCAAGTGAAAGCTCTTTGGACTTGAAACTTGCATAGACCTACTTTACCTTGTACTTAATTTAATTAGAATAGGTAAGTGGTAAGATTCTACCTCATGATCATTTAATCATAGAGGCTCTAATACTATGTTAAGTAAATCAATTATATGTGCCTTTTTTTTACAAATAAGTTATTTTCGTTACTCGAACCGTGACTTCATGGTCACAAAGGATTAACCTCACTAATTATTCTAAAACTCGCTCTCTTTATAATATAATAAATAAATTATATTAAAGTATATAATATAATTAATTTATTTCTTTATTTGTTTGTTATATAACT
>JANJEY010000002.1:12588510-12601751 GCA_024703695.1 Erythroxylum cataractarum | reverse complement strand
GTTAATAATAATAATAATAGGAATAAAATTAATAATAACAATAATAATAATAATAATGAATTTAATAATAAAATAAGAATAAAATTAATTGATAAAATTAATAATAAGTAAAAATTTAATAATAATAATAATAATAATAAATTTAATAATAATAATAATAACAATAATAATAATAATAATAATAAGGATATTTTGATCTTTTTGTTGGTTATTCCTTTCTCATTCTAAGTTTATATTTTCAAACAAAACATTGACATATAAATTCTTAATCTATTCTATTCCTTAAATCAAACAAAGTAATACTCATTCTATTCTATTCAGGGGCGGATCTATAATGGGGGCAAGTGCCCCCACTGCCTTCAACAAATCTTTTATAAAAAAATTATTATTTTAAATTTTGCCCCCATAAAAAAAGTAAAATTTAACTTCTATTAAAATTTTACCTCCATTAAAAATAAAATTTTGTCTTTAATAAAATTTTACCCCCATTTAAAAAATTTATAAATTCGCCCCTGATTCTATTCCTCATTTTTTATATTCTTAAGAATAATTATTCCATTCCTTATCTATTTCAGACTGTGAATTAAATAGGCCGTTAGTTTTATTCTTTGAGACATTGACGTCTCTCTTTCCCTAGAATTGTAGGCATAGGATTATTGTAATGTTGATTAGTGTTAGGTACACATTTCATCCCAGTAAACTAACTTTTATTGGTAAGACTTCCTATTTCTGTATGATTTGCCCGTAATACGGTTGGTGGGCCTCCAAGTGTTAGTACGTAGAGGAGACCTTATTACGTACCCCAGGATCACGTGTTCATAGTCATTATAGAAAGACAGCTCGAAAAAAATCCCAATAATGAATTGTAAGTTATGAGTTTTAATTGTAAGTTATGAGTTTTTTTTTCTCGAGATATTTTTTGAGAATTTTAAATACTAGAAGATACCTTTAAATTATTCACTTTCAAATTAATATTCGCTTAAATTGGATAAATCTCTTACGAAAGGTAAAATTTTGATTTTAAATTTTAAACAGTTGTACATATTAAAAAATTTGAACCCACAGTTTTACTTAAATAAGAAAACCCCCATGTCAATTCATTGAATATAAGTTGTGCCATTGTTAGTGCAGTAGAAGCTTCCGACTAGTGTGTGTATCAATTATCTGTCGGAGAACTAAGTACAGTGAAGCACAACTTAATCCCAACTGACTACGGTGGTTAAGCAGTTAGCATCTGTGTTCTGTCCCCTGAAACTTGAAAGCCACTATTTAAACTATTGTTTGCCTTTTCCTTGGAGCTTCTTCTCTGGTGTGTCACCTCTTCTCTTTTGGCCTTTTCAAGCCACTTTTTTAATCTGTCGCTTTAAGTAAGGTGTATTTATTATGTTATGCGGGGTTGGAGTTGGAATGCCCTTTTGCGTACGCACGAATCTCAAACAGCAGAGTAAAAGAAGTCACTCAGACCACTTTGTCTCCTGTAACTTTCCAGTCTTGTCTTCTGGGTAAGTCCCTTCATTCAACAGGCCATAGTCTTAAGTTGGGACTTTATATTACTTTTCTTATTTGCTCATTTGGATTGTTGCTTATTTGTTGGATTTGATTGTAGATGCTGAAAACGTTCCTTCTTTCGACTGCCTTTTTTGTTGAACTTGTTCTCTTGAATTTCCTTCTTTCTTGTCTATTCAACTTATTTCAGCGTTTAATCCAATGGCAGTTCTGCAAGTTTTCTATGGCTCGACAGTTTACATGAATTCGGTTGTTTGTTTTTCGATGATCTTCTCCATCAGTGTGCTTTTAATCCCCATAGCTGCAATTTGCTTGTCGTAGGAGTCTAAGCAAGCAAAGGTAATGAGCTTTAGCTTGTGCGCAGATTATGAATTGCTCAAATTAGAATCTTCCCAAGTGACTATAGCTCTTTTGTTGATTTTTGTCACTAGTCTATCGAATAAGTCCTTGGTCCAATCCTTTACACTTTTGAAGTCACCTCATTTGATTCAATGGGGGAAATAAAGAGTTCTTACTCACCTGGAAGCCTTCTGGTTTTTCTAAGGCCGGGTAGTTACTTTTCTTTGTTTCAAACAATTGATGCATACAAGGATACTTTCTGCCTAGTACTGAGTGCATAATTTGCTATGTAGAATGTGTCTTCCCTTTTAGTACCAGCTGTCTTACTTCCTGCAAAAGGGTTTGCCAAATCATGGTTAGATGAATCGACCTATTTTCATGTGTTCAAATGATTATCCTTTCAATTTTAGGCTTCTTAAGACGTTTATGTTCATGTAAGGATTTATTAGAGCCGTAGCTGTGCCAGTTGAAAGGATGTAGAATTTATCTCCAGATTGAAAACTATACCCGCTACTAAATAAATGCATGAAAACAAAGTTCAATCTTTTAATCATGAACGTTAAAGTATTGTAGAAACAATGATTTTTCATATTTTCGGTGGGCTTTGTTGTATCTGGTGGATTCCTGACATGGATCTGTCTATGACCACAGTGATAAATTTACCCTAGGAGGATGGCAGTAAGAGGGTTAAACCTCACAATTCATGTACATATTTTTTGTTTTCCACATCTCTTGAAATGCGGTTGTCATACATAAATTTGGATTCTGACTATTTGTCTTGACTTCATTAATCTCTCGCACCGGATGCCTGCTTCAATCTATTCGTTTCAACATTGTGTACAATAAAGAATGATGATCATCTTTCTGTTTCCGAACAGGAAATACTCTCTTGTAACAATGTCCAGCTTCGAGATAATTCAAAATCAAAATGAAAGCTCTTAACTCTGCAGGCTGTAATAGGCCTTTGGTTTCTGCTAATTGAATCATGCAGCTATATCACCATCCATACTCTGTGGACAGTCAGAGGGTACGGCTAGCTTTGGAAGAGAAGGGCATCGACTACACATCTCACCATGTCAATCCCGTAACAGCCAAGAACATGGATGCCTCATTCTTCAGAATAAATCCAAGTGCAAAAATCCCAGTATTTCAGAATGGCGCCCATATCATGTTCGACACTGTCGAGATAATCCTGTATGTCTAATCTTCATTTTATAGTTTCCCTTTCTCTTTCAATTTAGGTTGATTCGTGAATCTACTGACGTCACATAAAGGATGCAACTCAATGGTTACATTTGAAGTAACTTAATATGATAATCCCTTTTTTTTATATCTAAAGCATCTCATTTAGTGACAAGGCAAGGTTTTGAACTCCAAAAGAATTTGTAGGTACATAGAGAGAATTGCAGTTGTGTCTTCTGGTGCTGATCAGACATCCATTAGCAGCAGAGAAGTTGTAGAATGGATGCATAAGATACAAGCATGGAAACCCAAGTTTTTTACACTTTCCCATGTACCAGAAAAGTACCGACATGATGCTTCCAAGTTCATAAGGCAAGTGGTGATGGCTCGAATGGCGGAATCACCTGATCTAGCAAGTGCATACCACAAGAAGCTAAGAGAGGCATATGAAACTGAAGACAAGCTAAAAAACCCAGAAGTTTTGGAACGAAGCAAGGAACATCTTGTTAGTCTTCTTAATGAAGTTGAAACTAAACTCAATGAAACAACATATTTAGCTGGGGAAGAGTTCTCAATGGAAGATGTTATGCTTATTCCAGTTCTTGCTCGCTTGATGCTCCTGGATCTGGAAAAACAATATATAGCTAGTAGACCAAGCATCGCTCGGTACTGGAGTTTGGTGCAGCAGAGACCTAGTTACCAAAATGTGATTGGGAAGTACTTTAATGGGTGGAGGAAATACAAGACATTGCTGAGAACCTGGTGCTTTATTCGATTTAGAAGTCTGTTCAAGAGATATTGAAAAAGATTGCTAAAGTGTACATTGAGAACAGATGAAAATACAAGTAACTACTTTCCTTATTTTCTTTTAGGGATTTTAATGTTTTTATAAGAAGGGGTTGTACAATGATGCTTGAGCTTGAATAGTTGGGGTTGGATATGTCCACATTGTGTAGTTGATCTTTTGGTGAGACTGAAAATAAAGGATATATTTCCAAGCCATGCAGAAAACAGTGAAGCTAACGTCAAGTTCAGTCAGATGTTGGTAACTTCATTACTTATATCATAAATAAGGTGTATATCCAAAAATGTACTAAAAAATCATGCTAATACAAGAAATATTCCCAAGATATTTGCGAGAATTTAAATTCCAACTGATCAAGAATAAGTTTCTATTTTCTGTAGCCAGCAAAGGGCTTTCATAACTTATTCCATCAATTGTATAGTCTCTTGAATGAGAACACAGTTAGTTACCTACCTCTTTGGGATGTAAACAGACGGGGGTGAATAGCCAGGTGATCCTATTGCCACAATGGAGTATGCAGTTTCACTGCAGCCATAGAAATTGGGCGTAAGGCTGGAAAGTTTAAAATCAATGAATTTTCCATTCCAAAAATGGGAAAATGAAAATGCAATACCTATTCGGAGTTTCCTAAAAGCAAAGCTGATGTAGGTACTCTGCTGTGCTGATTATAATAATTGCCGCCTTTTGCCATTCTAAAGTTTGCAGGCTGTGAACAGTATGAATTTCTTTGTTAATTTGCATTATTTCCTATATCTGAGCTGCATATTCCACCTCTTGGATTGTTCCCTTTGGATCCCCATCCATTTCTTTTCGGAACCGAAGGAGGCACCATAGATGCCTTATCCCACTTCTGCTGTCTAAAGGACCTCCTTCCCAAGTCACTTGAATGTCCCCTTGCATGTTTGAATGTTTGATGGACATCTGCACCTGGAATGCCTATATCAGACTCGTTCATACCAGTTGTGCCAGGCTGTTAAATGCCTATATCGGACTGGTTCATACCAGTTATGCCAGGCTGTTACTATTCAAATAAGTATGAAAAGGATCAAAGTTCTCATCTTCTCCCCCTTCTGCAGCGTCAATATTCGTCATGGAGTTAACAGTGCACGAAGATGAAGTTAAAGTTTTATTCTTATGATGGGGTAATCGAGGCAATGGTGGAAATTGGAAAAAAGGCATTCCTGGAGCAATAACCCAACTCTCTACATCTTCAGCCTGGGGTGAACCAAATCGCTGCATTATAGGTAATGGAATTCCGTAAGAGACAGGCAAACAAGAAATGAATTTCTTCTGTGGGTAGCCAATAACTCGATCAACAGAACACGTTGAATACCAAATATTTTGATGAGAAAGATCACAGGATGATGAAACATTCAACGCCCCTCCATCTGATTCAACAAGAGATGAGAATCCTGGTGGAACATCCTCATGGATAACTTTCCTTCCAACATTAGCACCACTACTTTCAACTAGGAGATTGTAATTGTGAACACAATGAGGGCAATAATTACCCTGTTTAGTCACTCTGTCAACATTGTCCTGCAATTGTTTGCCCATCTCCAATTGTTTTATCCACCAGGAATCGTTCTTCAGTTTGTCACGCTGAAGGAATTTTGAAACTAAATCTACTTCAGCTGGTTGATCCCATCTACTTTTGCGCTTACGCGTTCTAGAAACCCCATCCACACAAGGTACAAACTCAGGAACAGCAGCTTTTTCTGTCTTTGTTTCAGCAACAGCATTTGATGCTTCTATGGGTTTTTCAACCCCGTCATGCCAATGATCATATGGTGGTAGCCTACTGCAGTTTAAACCTCTGTGGTTTTCCATCCTTGCTTCATTCCTATCTATACAGCCAAATCTCCTTAAATGTCTAGGAATCCATCTATCTCGAAAACTTCTTGCAATTTGATGAACCTGTTCAGATAAACTAAAATTGTTAAAAATAGACTAGCACAAGCCAAGAGAGAAACAAAAATAATTATAAAGTCATCAGGTAATAATTTTAACTGTATCAAAAATGTATTTGCACGCACAAATGAGCCACATAAGAGAATCCTAAAAACCTGAATTTAATCACACTAGAATGTAATCTCGATGCTTCGGTCTCAGTTTCATCAAAGAAACCTCAAATAAGTCATTTTCTTAATATTCTGTATAAAGTTAATTTTCTCAATATGCTGTTTATAGTAAAACTTAATGTCAAATAATTATTTTAACATATTTGATTAATAGTTTACAGTTTCCATTTTGTAGTATAGTAATCATAATTTTAAAAAATAACAAATAAAATATAATGTAAATGGCCTATTGTTATTGGATCTATGTTTGGGATCAAGTTATGGGTCTATGATTCACTATAGGAAATAAAGGAGGAGACCCTTGCTCCTTAGAGTTTCTACCTTTTCAACTTATAGTGAATTGAAATTAAGGGCTTGTTAGAGAGAACCCTGCTATCTCTGAACTTTAGGAGTTCATAACCTTGAATCAAAATTCTGCTTCTCTTCTTCCATATAAAACTAACGTTCATATATATTATAACTGAGGGTAGGCTAGTCCCTAACCCTTGAACCCTACTTGCCATAATTAGGCACTCCTAAACAACCTAACTAAAAGCATTCAAATACCAATAATAATATCTAAATAGGAAATGCAAGAAAGCTAACTTAGGGAATTGACTTTCTTTTCAATGTGCGTATCTCTCGTAGACCAAGACTAGTTTCTGAGATATTTGGAGCTGCATTGCCAGCATCTGAAACATTGCCGATAACAACTATTCATTTAATTATCAAATTACAAGAGCCTATCAGATGAATTTGAAATTATAGGGGACTTCTTTAAAAACAATTGCAACATTCTTTTTGGGTCTCCAATAATGGCTGATGCACATTAAAAAAAAAAAAAAGTGTTATGTTCTACCATTAGCCTCATCATAAAGTCGTTGGCTTTCTACTAATTCTGGAACTTCAAATTCGCATATAACATCTTATTTTAGATTGTAAGGTAACTTACTATATTTCCAATTATAATTCTTTAAGGAAGTTTAAAATCCAAATGGAACATGGACCTAGATGAATGAAGATCGGAAAGGTGCCCTTTGTCTAAAAACTGGGTATGCAGAGATCTTAAAAATACCTGCTTGTCATCGTGCTCTGTCAGTGACAGCATTGACTCCATGAAGCTGCATAAATCACGCTTTTCATGAACTAATAGCAAAAGAAGTAATATGATAAAAAGGTCATTATTATTCTTGGCTTAGATCTCGAAAGTTGTTCAATTCAACAAGAAGGTAAATGGCGGATGTATTAATCTCTAATATAACTATACCATATATTCTAATTTAAAATTCACCAGTCAATTTCCAGACGACAGTGATGAAAGAGACAAAGATGTCAAAAGCAGTCATAAAAGTGACAGGTATATACTGCAACATACTGCAGTTATTTCTGAAAAGTAGTAAAAGATATAAAAAAGACACTGCTAACGTAAAGAATTTCTGAAGAGTAGAAAAAGATCTAAAGAAGACCATGTAAGGGAAAGAATTCCTGACAAGTAGTAAAGGATCTATAGAAGACAATGCCAACAAAAAGAATTTGCATCGCTAATTGCCTCCTTTTGACCATTGGCAACAAAAAAAGATGGGCCAGCATTTCATTTTATTTTATCACGGGCCAGTAGGAGGATGCAACAAGGTGGTTGTAAGTTGGGATAGCAATTTTTAGGCCATGAATTGAAATTTAGTTGTTTTAATGAGCCGGTCTATGGTCAAATTCAGGCTTAGACTGATTGGAAATTCAATTATTCTAAGCAAAAACAACGTCATTTTATTTAAAAAGTTGAATCTCAGGTAAGCATAAGTTTGGACAACTCAGATCCAGATCTAATTAAAAAAAAAATAAGTTGCTCTATATTTTTAATTTTAAAAAAATAGCAAGACTGGGCATTGTTATCCCTAGCTGCAAGCCAAGGTTTACAGCTAAGAAAGTACAGAATCTGTGATCACATTTCCAGGAATGTCATTTAATTCACAGCAAGAAGAAATACTCAAATGCTAGTAAAATCTCTTTTCTCCAGTCTTATGCAGATTCTAAAAGAAAAGAGAAATAAAAACATTAAAGGATCAATCTTTGCACCAACCAGGGGAATGGAAAAAGAAAAGAAAAGTGGAGAATGTCAATTAATCACACATCAGGTTTAGCATTCACTATACAAAAACTGGAAAAACATTCTAACCTTTCCATTCCAGGACAGGGAGGACCTCCACTGATATGCTCAGTTGTAAGTATCTCCCGAACTACCAAATACTCTAAAACCTGCACATTAAATCTGACAACTCTTCACATACAGAACATGTTTAAATATCACCACATCCAAGGGTATGATTAAGGATCACACTTATAAAACGGGTTCTAGTATGTCCACCTTTAGAAGTTTGCGGAGGATTGGGATCTTTTTGAAGTCTCTCCTGTACTGCTTCATCATGTTGTGAAGCATTCGCAAACCTAAAGAAAAACATAAGAAGATATTAAGCAAGTGATAAACATCTTTTCACCTAATGAAGTGTGATCAACCAATGAGCAAAACACCAAAGGAAACTAACCATTTTTGTTGACCACATCCACCAGCACAGCTTTTGATTTGGTCTTTAGAAGTGCATCAAGGATCATTGAAAGCTCACGATTGCTGTAGAATAAAAACTAGGCTTTAAAGCACCATAAAATCATAGCAAAAAGCTACACCACCTGAGAGGGGGCATGCAGAAAGAAAGAGAAAATGTTGCCCTCCATCAGGAGCCACAGTCATATGAAGTAAGGTATAAAATTACCTCTGAATTGTTTCACCACTTCCAGTCAAGCCAGAAGCTGCGGTGAGAAGCAGCAGCTTTAAGTAACCCTTAGGGGCATCCTGGATTTTTTAAGAAAAAAATTTCTAATATCAAATATTGAAACCATGTGCATTAATAAGCATTCTGGTTTTGAACAGTCGAGCGCATGCAATAAGTAAAATTCAAGAGAGAGAGAGAGACGCTTCTCATCAGAGTGAAAAATTTAAAGACTTTTGTGTTCTCAGTCAATCAAATCAACATTAAGCATTTTATTGGAGAAGGAAAATATTAATGCTTACTTTCCGTCTGCAAATTCCACCATCAGCATCCAGCAACTCATTGAGTTTCTCCTCAACTGCAAGCAGTAGATCATACTAACTAGGAAATAATTTGCACAAAGCACTATTCATGGCAACACAAGCAAAAGAAGGTTCTAACCTGCCTCAAGGCGGCCATTAGATGTAACTTCCACTAATTTTTTTGTCCTTGTGGAAAGAGAGCAAAATTTGTCCGACATAATTTGAACTTTGTCCATATTTGGAACATTACTAGTAGATTTTCCTCTCTCAACAATGTTAGACTGATTTGAATTTTTAATAAGAAAACGAGATTTCACAAATTCTTGCTTTTCTGCATACATTTTAGATTTGGATTTCTTGTCAGCAATGCTAGGCGATGCTTCCAGCCTTTTAACCGGGGAGGTAGTTTTGCTTGTACTCTCATTCGTGAAGATGGGTTTCTGAATATAAGATCTTGTTTTTCCCTTTATATCTTCTCTGTCATCGGGGAGCTCCACAAGTTGACTGGACAATGTGTTTACAGAATCCTTCATCTCTGTTGCAACCTCTATCTGCTCAGAAATTCTTTGAAATTTATCTGGAACTTCCCTGTTTTGGAATACACTCTCTGAAACTTGTACATGTGAATTTTTAAACAAACTGATTCTAGATATTGTCTTTTCCTGACTAGCTTCCGGTTCCCCATCTTCAAGCATCACAGGTTCAAGAAATTCTTCATCTGAATCAACTTGCTCAACGGCTTCAGTGTTTGTTGGATCACCTCCAATATAACCTCGACATTGAGGTGAACCACAATAGCATCTTTTTGCAGCAGCTCCAAATACTCTAACATAGTTGTAGTCAAATGTCACCTCTTCACCCTGACAAAAAGTCCATACTTTTAAAAATTAAAATAACAATGCAAACACAAGTAGAAGTCGTCAACCTTGTTCAAGCAAGGTGTGTGGCAAAGGCATGAAGTAATGTAACTACCAATACACTGCAGTAAATTACACTTGTTTACATATTGGTTAAACTACTTATAAAGGCAGTAAAAATGAAGACATCTGAATACAGTTCTTTTCAGAGTATAAGTATATGGAAACGAAATGATAAATTCCAATTTCAGCGCTGAATAAAGATGACAGCATCTTGCTCGATCAAACTTAAATTTGACACCATTAACAATTATGTTATAAGGCGCTCGAGCATGCTTAATTGAACACACCATGTTTCTGACTGCTTTCCATATATTACATGCTTCATTAGTGTAATTATCATCTGCAAAAAAACTACATGATGCATTTGTCATGTTAAATCAAGGAGAAAAATATTGGTTAAGGATTGATAATTGTTTCATGTAATTAAACTCATCTTTTCCAATCCTAAACCTGGTCATGAACTGAGAATGGATCAAATGATCACACCGTTGTAAAATGTTAAATAGTTAGATGACCCAATCAACAAAAAAGTTTTGCATTCTATGGATTTCATGATTATGCATTACACAGGTTTGAAGCAACACAGTAAGCTAAAATATACAATAAATCAGCCTCAAATGACAAGCTATGGAATCAACTAGCATAAGCTGTCGCACCTTTTTCATATCCTTTAATGCAAACAACCCAATACAAATTTCTCCATTGACGACCCACTGTTCAGGAAGGTTTATGTTAGGTACAAAATTGTTGCAATATAGGGGGAAAAAAACGTTTTGAGTAATAAAGTAAAGATCTTCTTAAATGAAACAGAATTAATGAGCTGATACCATATACCAAAGTTTGTTTCCTTTAGAATATTAATTAGCCAATAGCAAACATTCGCTATAACCCCAAGCTGGAAGAACTTGGAGATGAAAAGAACTTGATGACAGAATCTAACAAATATAAATTACATCAGCCACTGATTCACCTTTTCAGTACGGCTGTTGGGGTCACAACTATGATTAATGAAACGCCCCAAATTGCCTTTGCCACATGCATCTATAACCTGACATAGAAACACATAACTTATATGTAATAGTGATATAATAAGAAGAAAATGATAATTTGGACCAAAAGAGCGCAAAGAAAAACCATTGGGCAAAAAACATAGAACAAATATTGTGAATAAGAGTTGTTTTGATATATATTTTATTTCTTAGAGAATGTAGTATATATATACATGAATAGGAATACCGAATAGGATAGAGGATTTATACAAATACAGGAGATAATCCTAAGATAATGTTTATTCCTAAGATAAGGCTATCTAATCTGATTACAATCAGATTATCACAATATTTGACCTGATTCCCCCTCAAGTTGGATCATAGATATCAATCATGTCTAACTTGCTGATACATTCTTCAAACACTTTTCTTTGAAGTCCTTTAGTAAATACATTTGCTGTTTACTTCTTCGTTGGTACATAAGTTAGGCATATTGTCCCATCTTCTATTTTTTCCTTAATAAAATGTCGATCAACTTCAAGATGCTTTATTCTCTCATGGTGGACTGGATTGTATGTCATGCTTAGGGCTGCCTTGTTATCACAATAATGCTTTATAGGTCACTCAAAAATGGTCCCAATTTTGTCAGCACTCTTTATAACCATAGGTTTTCACAAATCCCTTTTGCAACTGCTCTTAGTTCAGCTTCTGCATTACTCTTGGCTACCACCTTTTGCTTCTTACTTTGCCACATGACCAAATTTTTCCACACGAAAGTGCAATATCCAATGTTTGATCATCTATCCTCTTCTGAACTTGCTCAATCTGAATCAATATATATTTCAATTGTTCTTTGATCTCCCTTTTTGAATAATAATCCTTTCCTAAGAGTACCCTTTAAATACCATAAAATCTTATAAACATCCTCAAAATGCTTACTCTTTGGTGCATGCATGTAGCAACTTACAACACTCACGGCAAAAGTAATATCTGGTCTAATATGAGACAAATAAATTAGCCTTCCCATTAGTGTCTGGTATTGTTCACGATTAACCAATTTATCTACTTCATCTTGAAACTTAGTACTTTTAATGGGGGTGGTGCTTGGTTTACATCCTAACATTCCTATCTCCTTCAAGAGATCAATAATGTACTTCCTTTGTGAGATGTAAATCCCTTTCTTTGATCTAGTTACTTCCATGCCTAGGAAATACTTTATTTCTCCTAAGTCTTTAATTTCAAATTCTTTCTTCAAAGCTAACTTAAGTCTTGTAATTTCCTTTACATCATCACCAGTTACGATAACATCATCTACATACACAATCAAAATCGTCTTTTTACCTTGTCTAATTCTGAAGAACATTGTATGATCCGACTGAGCTTGTGTGTATCCTTCTGTTTTTAGGACTTTGGCAAATCTTTCAAACCAAGCTCGTGGTGATTGGTTAAGCCCATATAGGGATTTTCTGAAGCTGCATACTTTGTTTCCTCCTCCTTCCTCATCAAACCTTGGAGGAAGTTTCATATACACTTCTTCCTTTAGTTTGCCATTCAGGAAGGCATTTTTAATGTTAAGTTGTTGAAGGGGCCAGTCGAAGTTAGCAGCTATAAATAGCAATAGTCTGATAGTATTTAGTTTGGCCACAGGTGCAAATGTCTCCTTGTAATCCATCCTATAGGTCTGAGTATAGCCCTTTGCTACCAATCTCGTTTTATACCTCTCAATGGAACCATCAGTCCTATATTTGACTGTGAATATCCACCAACACCTCACGGGTTTCTTCCCTTTTGGTAGATCAACTTCTTCCCACGTTTCATTCTTTTCAAATGCTTTTATTTCTTCAAAAACTGCTTCTCTGCATTCTAGAACTTTAAGAGCTTCTTGGATATTATTGGGGATGCCAATTCTATCCAGATTAGCAATAAATGCTTTATTTGAGAAGATAGAGCATCATAAGAGACAAACCTCTCAATCGGGTGCATGGTACATGATCTAGATTTCTTCCGTAAAGCAATTGGTAGCCCTAGATATGTATTGTCTTCTTGTTCCTTACTGCTCTGAGCTTCTTTGGCAGGAACATGCATTGGATCAGAGATTGGTATAGCTTCAGGAACAAGAAGTGTACTACTTGTTTTTTTCTTCCGAGAGTACACTTTGAGTGTATGGTCAGGCATGGCCACTTCTGCATTAGGATTTGTCTCTATAAGAGATGTATTGGACATAGGCGTTAGGATAGGTTCAGGAATAGATGTACAAGGAGGTTCAGGCTGAGATTCATCACCAAACTCACTCCAATACTCCCCCTGAATCGAAGACTTGGAATAGAAGGAATCTATCTCAGAAAAGGAGATATCATAACTAACAAATAACCTTTT
>JANJEY010000002.1:12557675-12569629 GCA_024703695.1 Erythroxylum cataractarum | reverse complement strand
GTCCTCGAAACCAGTTATCATTTGTATTCCTATACGGAAATCTATAGCATAAATACATATTTTCTTAATTGTTTCTTAGATCCTATCAAACTTCAGGCGGCGCGTGACACCACGCGCGACATTGAATGGCGACGAAACTCCGGTGGCTAGCCGAACTTCACCCTGGCGATCTTCTGGTGTGGACGGTGTAGAGAAAGGAGGAGAAAACTCAATCACTTAGTTGGACAGAAACAAAAAAACGTAGATGCAGGAGAGAGAAAACTCAATCTCCGGAATAGGCCTCTTGCTCTGATACCATGAAGAATTTTTCCATTCTTTAATGATGATTTACAAGGCATATACACATGAATTATATAGGAAAAACTTTCCTAATTAAGGAAGAATAATTAAGGAAGAATCCTAATTATACATAAATACAACATTCCAAATCTGTCAACAGGCCCTAATTGCCCAAATTAAAAGTTTTATTCCTTGGAGATGTCAAAAGTTTTAGACAACAGCTACATCCCAATTAGAGGAGGCTCCTCAGTCTCAACAACCTGGAGAACTCCAAAGTATACATTAAAGGCAAGGGCTTTCACATGAAGTAGATAGGAAAAATTACCTAAATTGGTCCCAACTTATTCGTACAGTGCTAAAAGGAATAGGAAAGATTAGTCACATTAGAGGTACTACACCTAAGCCAAAAGATCCTCGATTTGATGCATAGGATCAAGAAGACTCCATGGTTATAGCATAGTTGAGGAACCCTATGATTCCTGAAATTAGCAACACAGGCATGTTTTTGAACACTGTCAAGGATATTTGGGATGCAATTCAACAAACCTTCTCTAAGCTAGGGATGCAATCAGAGTATATGAAGTTAAAGCAAAGACAAAGGTTGCAAAACAAGGAAACAAAACAGTCACTGAATATGTCAACCAGTTGAAATCTTTGTGGCAATTATTTGATCACTACAAAGTGGTAAAAACAAAATGTTCTGAAGATGCAAATATTGTAAAAGACTTTATTGAGCAAGATAGTGCCTATGATTTTCTTGTAGGACTTAATCCCGAATTTGATCATGTAAGAGTCCAGATTCTTGGCAAACCAAAAGTACCATGTTTTAATGAGATTGTGGCACTAATCTGAAGTGAGGAAAGTAGAACACTCATGCTTGAACCACAGGTCATGGACAGCTCAGCTGTGGTGGCTAGTGAGAACAATAAATCAGCCACAACATAGAAAGAACATCCTTTTTTAGACTAGAAAGACTAGCCATTCAAAGGCTCAAAATTGTGACAATTTGTGGTGCACTTATTGCAAGAAGGCATGCCAAACATGTGAAAAATGTTGGAAGCATCATGGAAAGCCTCCAAGTAAAGAATGGGGACAAAAAGGAGAGAACTTAAAGAGTAACAATCAAGTCCATGGTGTTGTAGCACAAAATAGTAAATTAACACCATAAGAGCTAAGCAATCTCAGCCACAAAGAGATTGAGAGGTTGAGATCACTTATTAACAATCCTAAACACCCGTCAATTACCTGCTCTTTGGCATATTCAAGTGAGTTTTCATTCTCTATTAGATTAAATATCTCAAGTTCAACCTTTGTCAACTCTTGGATCATAGACTCTGAAGCTACCGACCATATGACTCATTCACTAAATGTTTTTTCACCTATTTCCCATATCCTAGTAGTAGAAAAGTAGCTACAACTAAAGACTCTTTGACAATTGTACCTAGCGTGGGAGATTTTAAAACAAGTCCTTCACCAATACTAAGAAATGACCTTCATGTCCCTAAATCATCTACAAACCTTATCTATATACAAAAACTCACTCAAGATTTATGTTGCAATGTGATTGTTAATCAAAATTATTGTGTATTTCAAGACAATGATTCGGGGAAGAAGATTGGATATGCTAAAGAATAGGACAACCTCTTTTACCTTGATGCACCTAATCACTCAAACATTTTTAAGGGCAAATTACCTCATTATTTTATTTCATAATTTATTTCCTTCAATAAAGAAAAATTTTAGTTTCATCATCACCGACTTAGAGGTCCATCTTTTAGGATTATTAAAATTTATTTCTTTCTCAGTTTAAAAGTTTAGATGTTGAATATTTTTATTGTGAAGTGTGTGAACTTGCTAAACACAAGTGTATATCATTTCTAATTAGTAATAAAAGAAGCTCTACTCCTTTTTTATCTCATTCACAGTGGTATTTAGGGCTCTTCTCCTATTCCTAATATCTCTAGGGCAGGATGGTTTGTCTCATTCATTGATGATTGTACTCGTATCACTTTACTTTTTCTTCTCAAACACAAATATAAGGTTAGTAATGTTCTTCCAAATTTTTGTTCCATGGTTAAAAACCAATTTAGAGTCCACACCAAACAGTTTCGGTCAAATAATGTCAGGGATTATTTTAAAAGGAAGGGATAGTCCATGATTCCTCTCATATCAATACCCCACAACAAAAATGGGGTAGCCAAAAAAAAAAACTATCATGTCCTTGAAACAACTCAAGCATTTATGTTTCAAAACAATATGCCTAGATCTTTTTAGGGGTAAGCCATTCTTACAGCAACTCATCTGATAAATCATTTGCCTTCTAAGATTTGAGGATTCAATCATCCAATGGAAAAACTCTCAACCTTCTAACCCACACTACACACTAATAACAATCTTGTTAGTATTTGGGTGCATATCATTTTTCCATGTCCATAGTCAAAACTGAGGGAAACTAGATCCAAAGACAATAAGATATGTGTTTGTGGGATGTTCATCCACTCAAAAAGGTTACAAATGCTACCACCCTCCATCAAAGAGATTCTATGTCTCAGGGGATATCACTTTTCATGAACAGGAGTCCTACTTCCAAAATCATTCTCTTCAGGGCGGAGAATTCAACAATGGAAGATAAGGATAAAGATTTCTTATTTGACTTGTCAATTTTCACGCCAGAAAATAAGCATCCAGTTATCCCCATATCTACTACTAAACCTTCACCAAAACTTACACTACCTGAACCTGAACCTACAATTGAAGAAGTGAGACAACATAAACCTAAAATGCACCTACACCTGAAATTGAAAATCCTCAAGAAAAAAAATCTGCTCTTGAAAATGTGAGATTTAGCAAAGGACAGGTGTTTGCAAGGAAGAAAAAGGTTGCTCAAAATTGTCAATGGGTGTACATAGTTAAATATAGAGCAGATGAATCAATACAGTGATACAAGGCAAGGTCGGTAGCTAAGAGATATACTGAAACCTATGGAATTGATATCTAGAGATTTTTTCTCCAGTTGCAAAGCTGAATACTTTCAGAGTTTTATTGTCACTTGCCGCTAATTATAGTTGGGAATTACAATAATTTGGTGTGAAAAATGCAGTTTTACATGGAGAACTAGAAGAAGAAATTTATATGGAGCTTCCACTTGGTTATGAGAAGAGATTGGCTGCTCATACTGTTTGTAGATTAAAGAAGGCCTTATATGGGCTCAAACAATCACCGCAAGCATGATTTGGAAGATTTGCAAGAGTTATGATGACTATGGGACACAAACAAAGCCAAGGGGATCACATATTATTCATTAAACACTCGTCTACAAGAGAAGTCTCAATTATCTTGGTGAATGTTGATGACATAATTGTGATAGGAGATGATGTTAAACAGAAAGAGATCTTAAGTCAACATCTATCTAAAGAATTTGAGATCAAGATAATAGAGAGTTTGAAATATTTTCACGAGATTGAGGTTGTTCACTCTAAGTAGGGTATTTTTATCTCCCAACAAAAATACATCACAAATCTTCTTAAGGAAATAGGTAAATAGTATGCAAACCAACAAGTACTCCAATAGATTCAAATATTATACTTGAAGCAGAGGAAGATACTGCGGTGGACAAGGGAGCATATCAACGTTTAGTAGGAAAACTCATTTATTTTTCTCACACACAACTAGATATTGCATATGCAATTAGTGTGATTGGTTAATTCATGCTTAATCCGAAGGAGGTCCATTTGCGGGCAGCTCATCGAGGGTTACAATATCTAAAAGGATCACTAGGGGAAGGTATTATGTTCAAAGGGAATAGAGGTTTAGCAATTGAGATATACACCATGTTGATTATGTTGGGTCAATTGTTGACAGAAGGTCAACCACTAGATATTGCACCTTTCTTGATGAAAACCTTGTGACAAGTAAAAGTAAAAAATAGAATGTGGTAGCCCAATCTGGTTTGGAGGCTAAATTTCAGGCAACAACTTAAGGTGTATGTGACTACTTGGGCTGAAGATTATTTTGGAAGATTTGAAGATCAAGTGTGGGATGGCCCAGTGGGACTCTACTGCGACAACAAGTTTGCTATTAATATAGCTCTCAATCCAGTACAACATGATAGAACAAAAAACATCAAAGTTGACAAACACTTTATCAAGGAGAAGTGACACCTTACATGTCTACATATAGTCAACTTACAGATGTACTTACCAAAGGATTAAGCAGCCCAATGTTTCAAAGCATTGTATCCAAGCTGCGAATGGCCAATGCCTATTCACCAGAGTGTGTGAAAACATAATCTCTATAATTATGTTCACAAAATCTGCTACTAACTACGTTCATAAAATCTAGTATTAATTACATCCATAAAATTAAGGTTGAGTATCCCATAAGTTATGGGATCTAACAAATCTGTACAAATTTATTTTCTATTTTGTACTAGAGTTAGCTTCATATAAAGCTAATGTATGTCTATCATTTAGATATCAACAAAAAATTCCTCTTTCAAATTCTATCACATATTAGTATAGAAAAGATATTTCTTCGACATGCAAGTTCAGTATACCACAAGCACCGTTATCCATTGGCAAACTTTGAACATTACAATAGGTTGGAAAACATTATCACTAATTTGATATTAACCAGTAGTAAGATGATGCAGCCACGAATGTATAGTGACTTCATTCATTAGACATTGATTAAAGAGGCATACAATTACGCCTACAAATTTGACTCGAGGTTTTGCTTTTGCTTTTGCTCTTTTAACCTCTAACAAGGCACTTAAATTTATAAATCACCAAGGTACATAACATCAAGAGAAGTTACCTCCCCAACATATTCAATGAGAAATTGCCCCTTGGATATATCCTCTTCCAGTAGCAGCCCGAAACCTTTCTTTCCACATCTATCCCATTTCATTTTAGCATAATTTTGCTTTTGGAACTGCAAAGAGATTTGGAAAAAGGGATTGATCGCATAAAAAATAGCGCCTAATATGAGAACTGAAGTTATTAGCATCATGGAGGTAGCCTTGTTACCTGTTGATTTGAGCAGAGATCCCCGCAAGGACAAGTACCTCTAACACATTCAATGTTGAGCATTCGATTTAAGCATTCGTCACCACAACCCAACCCACTATCTAAAGATACTTTGCAGTGGCAAACCATTATCTGTTTAAGAAATGGAAAATCTAGAGCATATTGAAAATGCTGCAAATTTATAGAAGAATATTTGATGAAAATCAATTCTATAATTAAGGAAAAGATCACAGCATAAGTACAAGCTGGTATCAAGGAAACTTTCCGTTGTAATTCAAATGAAAAAGTTTGAAAAAACACTAGAAACTATTTCTAAGAAAAACCAGTATGACATGAAATCTTTTCTTAATAATAAAAGAAAACACTAATAGTTGAAAGATGCGCTCAACAATAAAAATCAACAAACACAAATTCAGCCTGAAACAACAAAATTACTTATAGTAGAAACATATACCTCTCTTCATATTGCCAAAACAAAATGAGTGCATATTCCCAGAAAGAATAACTAAAATGGTAATTTTATTAATTAAATTCACCCAAAGTGAAATATTATGCAATCAAATGATCAAAATTTAAAAGAGCCAAGTTCAAACCTCATCTATTGTTTGAGTCTTACACTTACGGTGTAGGAACTGATTTGTAGCAATACGTGTAAACTCATGCTCCTTGGAAACTAAATAAAATGAAAAAGAAAAGCCTCATTTCAGGAAACTACATAAAAAGTCCATCTTTAACTTTATATCTAATCATGTTGCTCTGATAATTGCTAGCAATCTTACACACCTGTTGCATGATTAGGTTCCAATCTACCATGATCTGAATAGAAACCACATGCATCTTCCTCAGCGTTTGATAAGCCCAACTCGGCATTGATTTCAGCATTTGATTTTTCCTGGGGAATGGAGCAATCTGCATAGGCTTTATCCACATTGTCCTTGCAGATCCTTCAGATGAAAAAGAATTACACTATAGAGAACATTAAAACGAAATGCATAACTGCTCATTATTGGACAAAGATCCTCCCCCTTAGGAAGGAAAAATGACAAAGATAAAAGATAATGGATATATGTAGACAAAACAATAGAAATTTTAGATAACATTAGATATAGATTACTTGAATTTGTTAGTTGAAACATAAAGTTAAATCAAAGTCTATGTTGACAAACATTGACAAAAATGTAAAATTTTGAAAGCTGAGAAAAATATATTGAGCAAAGACTATATGCTACATAAATCAAAATTATCCAAGAATAAAGTATTTGGATTGCACAGTTCCTCGCAGTGAGCTCACAAAGAAATGAATACAAGGTCCATAGATCGTTCAACAGAAAACTGAACTGAAAAAGTGCAGATTTGAACAACTTCCCATAGGCAACTTTTAAGTAGGTTAATATACTTGAGTCAACCATGCTCTAAGCCATGCAAAACATACGACAAACAAAAGGTTTGTTTAGGCCAATATATAGTATAGTGCAGACAGAGAGAGTCACCTATGCTACATAAATCAAATTTATCCACACAAAAAAAGATATTTGGATTGCATAGTTCCTCACGGTGAGCTCACAAAGAAATGAATACAAGGTCCATGGATCATTCAACAGAAAATGGCACCGAAATAGTGCAGATTTGAAAAACTTCACATAGGCAACTTTTAAGTAGGTTAAATATACTCTAGTCAACGGTGCTCTAATGTATGCAAGAAATACCACAAACAAAGAGTTTGTTTATGCCAATATATAGGATAGTGAAGACAAGGAGATAGATATATACACTTATCCAAAAGAGAAGTATATATGAAATGCACGAAAACACCAAAAAGATAATAAAAATTTCCAGATAATAAAATCGCCAAGAAGCAGAAATGTGGACATACCATTTGCAATTTGCCTGTCCGATAGAATCTACCAGGACAAATGGAATCCGCCGCCATTTAAGACAATCATCACAACGCACCCAAGCATTAGCAATGGGTGAATGCTGCTCCCTTACACCACTTAATCCCACTTCCAACTTTCCTGTACCTAGGCAAGCAGGATTACCACTTACATCAGTTTGTCCTATTTCAGATACAGTATCATTTCCTGACACAATAATTCATGCAAGAAAATATGACCATTGAGATACTGTATTCCCAAGATCATCTGAAAAGTTAAAAATAAAGCAATAAAAGCATTAAGTTAACACCAATAGACAATACACTATACCAAACAAAAGATATAGCACCTGCAGATTCATATTCTTTGGGATAGTAATCACACTTGCCTCTGAATTTTTTCTGGTTCACTGTGTTCCGATCAACTTCTCCCTTTGTATAACTGTTTGCTTTTCTGCTTCCGGCAGAACCAGAAACTTTATAGCCTCTCTTTTTCAATCCAACAGATTTTTTTGGAAGTCGTTGCCCCTTCTTTTTATTCGAAGTAAGCAGAATCTTTGAATCCAAGAGTTTGTCATTGCACTGGCGGTTGACAGTTTTAGCTTTAGTACTGATAACCACCTTCAAAGTATCACACAAGAGACCAAGTTCAGTCCCTCTTGACAGTGTTAACCGTGGATGCTCACTGCTTGATGAGTTGCTTGAACTATTCGGGCTAGTGCATGAAGTAAGAATTTTGCTAGAGTAAAAGTCTCCACTCTCTTTCTGCTGGTCCTCAAGTTTCTCTTCACTAGGCTCAGCTCTGTTTTTGTTTGCTGCACCTTGACAAACGTCTTTCTTGCAGCACTGACTAGCCTGGGAAAGTGTATCTCTGTTTTTTCCTCTCTCACCACCAGCAGCAAATTTAGCAATAGCAAAAGCTTTGGAATTCGACATAGCTTCAGAACCAACTTGGACTTCAGGAGCTAAATTAATAACTTCAGAATCTGGGGAAGTTCCGAAATCTCTATAAGTATTCTCAAGTGTTGATCCCTGTGCTCCAACTTCCACATGAGAGGGAACCATGATATAATCCCGATAAGTATCTCCAGATAATTTCTCATGAACCACCATGTTGTCCAAGTCTTCATGTGCAAGATGAGCATCCACAACAGCAGTGTATGATGTCTCCTCTAGCTTATTGTCAAAAATCTGAAGGTGCTTCTCAGACCTCTCTTCTTCCAATTTATCTTCATAAAAATCAATTAAATTTGGACGATGAAAGACAATTTTCTCGTGCGGCTCATTTGAAGACTTCCTAACCCCAGGATCAGCAAATGCTGAGGTATCATTTATACGTCGGACAAAAATGCAAGGAATATTCTGTCCAAAATCTTCCCCCACTTTAACTTTCAAGCGAATGCGATTTCCTGAAGCAGGGGAGTTTTCCCTGGACCTCCGTGAGCTTCCCCCAGCCCGACTTTTATTATGTTTTTTACTTCTTCGACGAGCCCTTGTTTTAGATGATCCATGAGCCTGACTTTGATCAGGTTCCAACACATTACCCAGTCCAAAGATTTGCGTAATGCTCCCAAATACACCCCAGGTAGAGATACGAGCAGGTTTTGAGAAAGAACTTCTCTTTTTTCTTGCAGTATTAGTGAGGATTTCAATGACTCCACGTGATTTTGAGGCCTTGGTTTTGTTCCTAGACCTCCTTGAATGAAATATTTTCTTGCATGATTTGCGTTCTCGGCTGCTCTTTCGAGAAGATGATGAGCCAATGTCAAGAAAGTATTTTTCAGATGTATGAAAATGAGTGCCCTGGTGTATTCCTTCATCTTCTATTCCCCTAGAGCAGTCATCTACACTGCTAGAATCGATGGTTCCAAAAGCACCAATTCCAAAAGGAAGCAGTACACTTAATTTGTTAGAAGCTTCCTTCTCTAAATCACCAAAGCACTGACCTGACTGCAAAGAAAACAATTTCTCAGCAGAACAGTCGGGATCCATTTCAGGCAAACTTACATCTTTACCGTTGATGCTTTGGTCTACAGGTATTGTTTGCCTGCAATTTTCCATCTTTACATAGGCTCGGAAATCAGTTTTTTCCTTCACAACCTCTGAGGTGCTCTTTGTTAAAGGCCCATCAACATTACCATAATCCTTTTGCCCATTCATCTGGACATAATCGCTTACTGAATCACATACTATCAGATTCTCCACAAGCCTTTGGCAAGGTTGCAAAGGAAATACTTTGATACATCTATGAGCGTCACTTTGCATCTCATTATTTTCTGCAGAGAGATAATCAACCACCTCTTCTCCATTATGAATATTCTGCCAATTTTGACGAGTAATTAAATGATCAACATCTGATGATTTTTCAGGCATTTCATCATGGTGAGCTGATATCTCAGTGCACATATCCTTAGGTACAGGATCCCCATCCTTGGCTGCACCACTGTTATTATCTGAGCCATTGATAAACTTAGCGTCCAAAGAAGGAAAAGTCACTGAATCAGAGGTTGATGTATTGTCCGACGAAGACATTATATAGTTGTCTGGAATAGCCACTATCTTGTCTAGGAGATCACCTTCCTTTTTCACTATTTCTACGCATCCTTTTCCAGAACAAGAATTAACAGGCTTGGCAGCCTCATGACCGTCCAGCCTAATATTCTTTTCTACTGAATCAGTCATAGGCAAAATATCTACAGACTTTTCCAATCCCCGACAAACCAGAAATCGGTTGGCGGCAATAGTCCCTTCTCCAGCTAAGGAACCCACCTCCACTCCCACAACCTTCATTATACTACTGAAAGAGGGACAACAGAAAGCACGATCATCATTCTTATCACCTTGTCGCCCAAACTTCCTCAGTTGACATGAAACAGACAGCATTCCACAATTCATAGAAGATGATATTTGGCTGCGATTGTCTCTTTCTACCTGATCAACAGTTGTCTGTTCCATGTCCACCTTAACGGTTTCAACCGAAGCAATATCTTTTTCTTGCTTGTACTGTTTGACATCATTTTCATGTGAAGCATCCCCTAACATATATTCTGCAGGCATTTCAAAACCTGGTAAAGCTATTATTTTGTCACAGTTATGAGAACCTATAGTAGTTGCAGCATCAGATTTCTCTTCCACAACTTCTTGCGCACTGATTTCCATACCATTCATCTGCCTATCCTGTCGACTGCAATATTTAGTCGTCAATTCTGAAGACCTCTCACAGTTCTCCAGCTCATCATTCTTACCTGAAGAACTTACCTTTTCCACAGACAATTGATCATCAGTTTCCACGTTGTCATAATCAGTTCCCTGTTGCCTCCCATCAGTAAAATAACCCCCGTTAAGCCCACATTTATCCTCCAACCCCTTCCCCCCCCCCAAAATAACCACACTCTGACTCTCACCAGCCAACACAACATTCGTGTCAACAGATGCAGTTTCCAAAACTTCAGAGAACTCAACACAATCAGCATTACCACTTTGAGCTAACTCTGAATGCCCATCACTCGCACCGCAGGCGCCCACACTACAATCCGTAAGATTGCAACTACCATCCAGACACGGCAAAGCCTCGAGATGAGGATCCCGGCAAACTTCTGAGCAACATTCTTGGTCAGAGACAGCCTGAAACAAAGGTTCGTGGACCTTAACAGAATTCTCACACGAACTCATCAATGGTCCAACTTTCGTCTAACAAATTAAGGATTACCTATTACATAAAGCAAAACAAATTTGCCAATTTCGCACCAACCCAACACAATGTGCGACCCTAATCACCAAAAATCAATTGAAACCTACCCTCCGATTAATCCACCGCATTGAGACCAAACGCAAGAAGCAACATACCTGGGTCAAAACTGCCAGAGAAGACCCTAGAATCCACACACACCATGAGGAATCAATAATGGTTCTTTCCAAATTGGAAAATCTATTCTGTTTTCCTTAATCGCGTAGTCTAAAGAAGAAGAAGAAACCGAAACATGAGAAAGGAAATGTGTTTTTTCTTCTCGTTGAAAATATTAACGTAAATTGGTGGGAATGGTTTCAAGGGCCCACGTCACAGTGGTACGTAGGGGAGTAAAACTAACTCCTCCTGGGGCTTTTGGCCCCTTCTTGCCACGCGGCACTTATTACAAGCGATTTTTATTTTATTTTGTTGCCTTTATTTTAGTGCCCACGTCAAGGCAAGATTACTTAATATGCATTAATTAATTAGGTGCTGATTGAACTGTGTTTAATTACAATGATTGAATTGATGGATAGTCTTCTAGACGCCATTTTTGCGTCCTTATAATTGATGTCTTACAAAATGAACGCATTTGATATGTTTCAGGGATTTTTTTTTTACGATTTTTAACAATTATTTTTTAAAAATAAAAATTAAAACTCGTTTAATTGTTAATATCATTGTAATTATATTTTTATTACTGGTAATAATTAAATATTAGATAAATTTAAATATAAATTAATAAAGTAAACAATTTTATTTTAATATATTTTATATGATATTTATTAATAATTATTAATAAAGATTTCCAACATTTTATTCAAATAAATAATTTAATAAGTAAGCAAGTATTTATAAGTAATATTTATTTTAATTATTAAAACTAATTTTTTAATTTATAAATAATTATTAAATATAAAATATTTTATTTTAAAAAATAAATTTTGAAGTTGTTATAAAAAAACAATAAGATCATCATCATCATCATCATCACCCAGTTTGAAATCCCGCAATAAAGCAGGGTCTGGGGAGGTCCGATAGTACGCAG